>VZRE01009646.1:235518-357212 GCA_013396775.1 Cephalopterus ornatus
TCAGCGTTACCCCCGTAGATTTGGGAATTAATGTTTTGACAGACGTTCTTCATCTGCTTATCACAAGAATGTGGGCAGGTGGTGATCCCATCTTTTTGTTGTATAATCATCGAGCCTCCTGCATTATATATATCCCGTGCTTCTCAATCAGCCGGGGAAACAGCACAGTCCTTTTTCTACTCAAATAAAACCCTTGAACCGGCTCAATTGTCCATCAAAATTAATAAGCGAGCTTCAATTTTTGTGGGTGGAATTACACGGTGAAGGGCCTAAAGATCTTGACTCTTACAAGCATGTTGTAGGTCCTCGCTGGGTGTGTTTACACAGTGTCCATCATATGTCGTCCGAGCACCTGCTGCCGGGGGCTGCTGCCGCTGTCCTGCAGACACTGAAGCCTCACGTGGCCTCAGCTCCCCAGGATTCCCTGTGGTGCCAGCGCTGAGATGGCCACAGCTGTGGCCACCCTGTGACACCCAGGTTCTGCGTGACGTGGGTACAACCAGGCACCTCCAAGCAGATTTTAGCAAAATTCAGCAGCATTCAGCTGGGAGACACACCTAATTCTGCACTTTTTTCCCTTTGGCAAAAGTCCCTCCAAAGGGAAAACTCTGCCCTGCCTGCAGGAAATCTCAACATGAAAATCACCATCTCTGTATTACTGGGATTTCCTGGATTTCCATCAGTACCAGCACTGCTAACTGTCCAAATATTGTGGGCGGCTCCTTCGCACATGGAACATGGGCCGCAGTGGACTGACCAAGGCCTTGGCCAGGGCACTACAGTGGGGAGTTTCTCAAACCACAACCCCCATCTCTCTTTGCTTTACCCAATTTGCTTTGTTAAATGGTATGTACACTGTGTATGGGGACGCAGGGCAGGAACACAGGAATTGCTTCTAATAACTAACCTTGGGTTCATGATATAAACAAAGTCAGTGACATACGTCCAGGCCAAAGACACAAATGATTATTTCATTACTGGAGCAATTAGGTTACAGGTTCTAAAGGAGAAAGCTCTGAAGCTAAACATCTTTGAGTTTAGCAGGGGGCAATCCTCAGGCATGTGGATTTTTCTTCAAACTATTTGGATTGCGATCGAACATTCATCAAGTGTGAAATAGCCTTTGTAATGAGATGCTCGGAAAGAAGATACACAGTGGGTTCGGTGGGAGGCCTGAAACCATGGGGGTTTAACTTCAAATTGCAGCTTTTAAAACTTCCATTCGGCTACTGCCCAACCTTGAAGGAGCTTTGTCTCCTCCAGCATCTCACTGGTTTGTGTAAAATTCAGTATGTGCTCAGGGTGGGGCGTTTTGGCTTCCCAGAGCTCGGGAGCAGAAGCTCTGGGGCAAGGGAAAGGTGTAATAGCTGAAGGAAGAGGATGGTTTTGTTGTGTGCAGGCAGAGGCCAGACCTCTGTTTTGGCTGCTTTCCCCCAGATTGTTTCTGTATTTTACCCAATTCCTAGACAGATGTTTCAGGCTGTTACCAGAAAGGAAGGTTCCACATTTCCTTCTCTAACTCTATTTTAAAACATTGAGGCACCCTACCTTGTGGAGTAATTGGGGGTAGTTGTGCCGATAATCCCTGCTAGGAGAAAAAGAGTTCTTGAAAACTTAGTTGATGAGCGATACCTGCAAAGAAAAAACAAGCTGTTCTTCTCCCTCTCCTCTATTTATTCTAATCCATCCGTAACCGTACTGAAAAGTTCTGGCACTGATTAGGAACCAAGCCCTCCCATGATCATTTTTTGTGAAATCAAATGGACTGAAAAAAATGCACTTCCTATGAGTCCTTCCAGTATGGGAACGGGGTGTTTGGGGTGCAGGATTTACACAGTGCTCCTTTTCCCTGCCAGCCAGGCCTCACCTCCCATGCTGGAATCATGCTGCTCATCCAGTGTTGCAGCTTAACTATGTACTAAAATATAACAGAAAGCGTGTAGCCCCTGTGTTATGTTTGATGAATTTGTAATTATTTTTAGTAAGGCATTACATGCTTCCCTTGTGAATAACTTGTTTTCCCTGAGCAGTGGATGCAGGGAGACGGTGATGTTCAGTCATTGTTCCCTGACCCACATGCTGGCTCCAAGCAGCTGAGCGCCCGTCACACGAGGCGCTCCGTCAACCGGGAGCACAGTCACACTTCCCCTCTACACTTCACCGACACGTCAGCCTGAGAGCAGCACCTCCTGCTGCACTGGTACGGCTCGAGACCTTGCAAGGAACTAAATAACTAACGAAATAAATAAAATTTACAGCCTGCTTTTCATAAAGAGGCTGATTTGCAGATGCAAATGTGGGCCTTGATCCTGCAAAGACGATGCTCCTGCGTCGCTTTTATGTAGCGCGAGGAGTCAGAGTGACTTCAGCTGGATGACTCTCAGTGCATAAATTTCAGCACCGGCTTCTCTCTCTGCAGATTTAGAGCGAGTATCTGTTGACTAGAATAGACCAGTTATTTTACTGCTCCAAGTGTTTGTGCAACTTAGTTACCCGGTGCTATGCAGGAACAGGCAGACACAAATCATGCCCGGATTCTTCTGAGCCACGTTTGATCATTAGAAATGAAATTTGGATGTGAGTAACACCAAGTACCCAGCACCAATGTCAATACCCCATTTATTTTTTACCAGTTTTTAAAATGTAACTGGTTTTGAACAGATATGTTGGCTAGTTTATCACAGATAATCATTAAAATAATCATCTGTATTTGAGAAGGTGCTCATGTTTTTTTACAGGTGGATGGCAGCAAACATTTGTTTTCTACCGGTTCTGTTCTAGAAACATAAGTGTAGAATTTGGTTTACCTGTCTATAATAAAAGTGCAATAAACACGAATATGAATACAGTACAGAATTTTCCTTAAAGGTTTTTGTAAGTGTAAATCTGGAGCCCGGAGAAATGGATTAGTTTATTTTCCTGCGTACTCTAGTTTTACTATTAGTACTCCAGTTTAACTTTAAAATGCATTTAATATTAGTACTCCAGTCTAACTCTAAAATGCATTAAATGAAGTACATCCTTCATTCCATTCCTGTCATTGATGCAAACCAGGGATGGCTTGGTCCAAATTCTATTTGGTAAACTGTTCTGGACCTGAGCATTTAGAAGACAGGTTGTTTTTCTTATTGTTTTGATCTCACACCAGACAGACATGGGTATATAAGCACCATCCAGCACAATTACTTCTAGTGGGAAGCCAAAATTCCAACATTTGGTATCACTCCTGTAAAAGTAAGTTCATTAAGAGGGTGGTTCACATCACTTCTTCTGTTATTTACTGTAAGGATGTCATCCAGTGTGAAGGATTGCACTGGTAGGAATAAACTGTTACTAAAGACAGTGTGTGATCTTTCGTCAGCAGCTTCCCCATAATTCTAGGATTTAATTACTCTAACACTGTTTTTTACACATTTAAAAGGTTTTCAACAGAGACCTGGAGTTTCATGCCATAACCGTAACTTAATGTACGTGAAAAGTACTCAGTCATGCCACAAGCTCAGTGGGAACCCAGAGGAAGCACCGAGGTGGTTTTTTTTTTTCTGGTTTAAAAGCACAGCAAATCTTGTCATCATGAAAAAGAAACCATGGAGGAAGGTTTCAAGTGTGGAGGTTGCCAGGAATAATACTTCTCAGAATGTCATGGGAGTATCTCAAGGGGGTTTCTTACGGGAGATGACCCTCATTTGTTACCTTACACTGATGCTGCCTTGGTGTTTGAGGTGCTGGGTCCCCCAGGCTCTGATCCCACACTGATGTGGGTGGTCGTGTGTGCTCTGTAAGGGCCCTGATACCCCAAATCTTCTTCCCTGGTCCTGCCCTGCCTGCCGTCTGCCTCCGGGAGCAGGACTTGCGCATCCTGGGCGATGTCCGGCCGCGGGGTCATGCTGGACTTTGAGCTCCTGGTTGGAAAGGTGTGGGCTACTTGCAGTCCGGGCAGAAACTCTCTCAGTTCTTCCTAATTTTGAAAGAAAACCAGGTCTATTAAAAAAATAGCCGCTTGTGCTCAGCTGCTGCCGCGAGTGCCTCCAGGAGCAGTTGTCTCCTCTGGGCCCTGGCCACGCGCTCCCAGCCCTCCCTGCTCCTCCCGCTGCCAGCACCAGCATTTGTGCAGCTGCAAGGTGAAGTGGATCAGGGAACGGATCCAGCTGAACACTAATCCTGCTGCGGAGGGGGGAGGAAAAAAAGCTTATTTTCAGCTGGATCCGTTCCCCAGCCTGGTTGTGCCTTCAGCCCCACAGGCCACGTGCTCGGCAGGGAGAGGCTGAGGCGGGAGGGAAGGAGCAGCCGGGGCACGGAGCACAGGGCTGGTTTTATGGCAGCGCTGGCTTACACCGTCTTAAAAGCATTTGTCAGGCTGCGACCTCGTGTTAATATATTACTGTTCCTGTGCTCTGTGCAGCGGAGGTTGCAGCGCTGGGTGTTCGCTCCCGGAACCGTGACGCTGCATTTTGCAGGATGTGTGGGAGAAAAGGCTCCAGTGGTGTTCAGTGTTTCTCTTTTAAAAACAGGGATGTGGTTGTGTTGGGGAGACAAGTGTGGGGTCGCAGAGGGGCTGTTGGCAAGGAGCAGGGTACCCACGCATATTACCAGAATATATTAATCCTCTACTGGCATCAACTGCAGCAACAAGTGGGCTGAAAGACCAGCAAAGCACATGGGATCCTCTAATACAATATATAAAACAATTTAGTCCAGCAGTACATTGATCGTAACAGTAACAGTTGTGTTGTAACTACGGTCTCGCTATCGTACTTTCCTCACATTAAATTAAATATAGATTTGGACTGATTTTCACAAAGTCGCACAAATTCAGGCACCGGATAATATTTTACATAATATGTCGGTGTTATCCCTTCTTGGCAAATTTATTCCCATTGAGAACGAAAAAGAGTTCCATGCTGAGAACTCTTGAATTGAATCAATGATTAGAATGAGGCAATACATATTACTTCTGCCCTACTACAGACGCTGAATTCAAATCGGTGGGAAATTCTCAAATCCATTTCCCTTTGCAAACATGAGCAAAAGGATGCAAATATACAATAAAATTCTTTTTTTTTTTTAGATAATCCTGTTGGGGTTTCCCCCCCGCCCCCGCATGTGAGTGAAATCATTATGCAGAACTATTGGGGCATTTTTATTCCCATTTTATTCAGTTTATATTCTTAAGCAGGGAATTACAAGTCTGGAGAACAGCCTCACAGAGTGTATGCACATTTGTATCCCCCCTCTATAAAACAACTTAATGTCACCACCGCGTGAGCAGAATTGTTCTGCTGATAGAACACATGGCTGATGTTTAATCTTTCCAGGAAAGTTTAATGAAAGGTTCTTGAATCAATCTGTCTGGTTTAAAGTTTGAAGGGCATTTGGGTGCACTAATTTGATGTATGTGCCAGCTGTTCCTAAACAAACAGTTATCAGATAAAGACACTTGAGCCCTTCCCACTCCTGCCCTTATCTGCTGTGGGCTTCCTCGACCTTCACCTTCCATAAACTTGAAACAGCTTGTTTCAGTGGCCTGCACCTTCAGCAGTGTACTGTAATATCTTAATGGCGAACAGCACCCAGTCTCTAACCCCACATTTGTTATTGTTTTGTAAGCCAGTTGTTGGGAGATTTAACATTATAATGGCCACAGAAAAGAGTTTACAAAACGAAAGGGTGAACTGGACCTTCCAGGCAATGTGCTGTCTGCTGGGGCACTGGGAATCACCTTGCTTGGGCATTGCTGGTGTTTGGAATGAAACACGTGTGTTTGTGCTCCTCAGACACGACTCACAGTGCCTTATTCTAGCTGTCACTCGCTGTTTGAATTACAGTCGTGCCTGGGGCATCATCTGAGATCTGGCTGGAAAAGATCTGGCCAAAGGGGGTATGACAGATGTCTGTAAAACCCTCCAGGGTGTGGGAGAGGGAATAGGGAATGAGGATGCACAAATTCTTATAACACAAGAATGTATCAAATCACCATTAGGTATCAGATTTTAAATCTGGAGTCCTTTCTTGTAGTACAAAATTAAATAGTGCAACATCCTGTGACCAAAATACTGCAGAGCCAAATTATATCATTGATTAAACAGGGCTAAAATAAACTCCTGGGACACAGGTCCATCAGTGATTCCTGCACATGCCATCTAGATGTGGGCTCTGGGTTCCGAGAGTCCTCATGCTGCTGCTTGTTGGAAGCTGGAAGGGATATTTCTGTCTCTCAGAGTTTGCTCTGGGGCATCCATCGTGACCACGTTAGAGACAAGAGAGAGGCAGAGCAGAGCTGGCCCAGCCAGCAGCTCTGACCTTCTCCTCCTGGCTCTGACTGTCCTTGGGAAGATCATTCCAGCCCCAAAGCACCTGCAGGTTAGTGAGTTGGAGGAGATAACCAGGGGAAAAGAGATGAAGAGACTCGTGCTGGGTCCCTCAGCAGCTCTGGAGAAGCTGCTTCCCGCAGTCCCCGGCCAGCCGCCAATTCACCAGGGCACTGGGCTTCAGTCT
The DNA here is from genome assembly GCA_013396775.1 of Cephalopterus ornatus. Lineage (NCBI taxonomy): Eukaryota > Metazoa > Chordata > Aves > Passeriformes > Cotingidae > Cephalopterus > Cephalopterus ornatus. The sequence continues at coordinate 242,014 of VZRE01009646.1, forward strand.
CCTATGCTAATTAGGAACTTACTGGCGTCAAACTGAAGCAGTGCAGCCCTGCATGAGGCCCTCCAAGGATTTAAGTGCCTGGAAGGCATAAGTTGCATTTCATTGATAGTACAATTGTGTCTTAAATCTCTCTGGTCACCAGAGATGAAGCAGGAGTGGTGTCAGCTCGAGAATGAGCGAGGTAAATGCAGATAAGGCAGCGCCCATGGATTGCCCGGTGTCGGTACAGTACAAAGGGGCCTGAGCTGGGTGAGCCTTGTACCTGCCACTGCAATCTAAACAACCCAGAGCCACCCAACACAGGCTCCTGCAATGGGCACAGGCACCAGGTGGGACTGCCACCATCCCTACTGCGAATTTAAAGAAGGAACATCATCTCAGAGGCCAATCAGGCCTTTGGGAGTGATCCCACACTTGCACTAGCAGCAAAGCAACCTGCACTCACCCTTCCTATTCTTCGTTCCGAAGGTTTCCTTATGGCAAAACAAAGCCCTGTAGCCGAATCTCAGCCAAAAGCGGCTCATTGCCAGAGCGTGTGAGTTGAAGCAAAGGACAATCCACCTGAAAGCAGGACCACTGTTACAGCCAGTGACAGCTGCAGAGAGGATTGCTGGGTTTGTAAACTGTAACAGTGACACCCTGGAAGTCCTACTGTGATATAATCATACTGGTGTAAGCACGTCCTGTTCCATCTTGCTTATTTTGCTTTCCAAACTGGGGCATGCTGCACTGGGGTCTGCATTTCTTTTAATAATTGAATTGTGTCCCCACAAAGATTTTTGCTGGTGTAACAGAAATGGTATCAAAGCAACAGACCTTTGTGGTGAAGACCAGGCCTTAGTTTCTAAGTAAAGCACTTTTACCTTTTTGTTGGCAGTACATAAGCTGTAGGAATTCAGAAAAGATAAAAGGCACAGAAAGTCTGGTCTCTTGCCACTCCTGTTTCCCGAACAGACTTTCAGAAAGGGCAGTCAGGGAAATCATGCAATCATTAAAGTTGAAAAAGACCTCTAAGATGCCTTCAGTCTTTGCCATTAAATCCCCAGGAAACCCCAATGCCCAGGATCTGGGGTCAGAAAAAGATAAATCTCCCAAAAGACAGAGACAGGATGGATGCTCCTGTTTGTTCCAGCATCTTCCCAAATACACGTGATGCAGCCAACCTTCTGCTGGGTCCTGCATTTTGGTACATAAGGTCTTCTCCCATGGTTTTAGGGATGCTCCAGAAAGAGAAGTTTCTGATCCTGTTCCATATCACATTTTGACATGCACTATGGATTCAGAAGTGATAGTTGCAGCCAGCTCCTAAGCAGAGCTTTTTCTCCAGGTACATATCTGGAAAAGGTGATCAAGGATGCCCAGAGCGTTTGCATGGTCACAGCCTTGGTGGGCTCCCAGATTTCAGGGAACACACTTTCTTAGGGGAAAAAGAGCAAGTTTCACCCCTGCTTGAGTCTGGCATCTCATCTCAGGTTAGAAAACCAGACCCAGTGAAGACATAAAGCTTTGCCCCCCCCCCAAGGGGGTGGGCAGGAAGCAGAGAGGAGGCACACAGAGGACATCTGCTGCCGATCACCTACTCCTCCTCTGCCAATCCCTTTCATACCTTCTTGGCTAATGTGTTTTTCATGGATTCAGTGTTCTAAGAATTGATCCAAAATGTTTTGGATGTCTCGCTGGCTTACGCATCCCCTGGCACATTGGCAACTTTGCCTGGAGTCCAGCTCAGGTTCAGAGACAGAGAATGTGGAGAGACTCAGGACACCCCAAAGTGGCTTTTTTATTTAATAGTGCTGTGATAAGCTATTACAGGCATCAACAGTGTGGACTGTGGTCTGGGTTTGGCCCCTTCCCTGTCTGTGACATGTCTTTCTTTCCTCTTGCACACCTGGATGGCCTCTGCTCAATACCTTTGGACCTCAAAGGTTTTGTAAGTCCATTCACAGTACCTATGAGGAAGAGCTCTGGGAGGTGCAGCACTGTTTGGGTGGATATCTGAGGTACAGACAGATCTCCCAAACCAGAATAATGCCCAGCCACAGTGCAATCCTCTCTCTAAAGCACATGTCTTGGAGTGACCATATCCACAAACATGCAGCAGTAGGAACGGGGGCTCTCCTTGGGAAAGCAGGAGGAAGTTTTCACTATCAGGGCTCAAAAAACCTGAAATACTTTAACAAGTGAAGAGGATTTTTCAACTGCTATGAGTGCTGTTTTCTAAAGAAATCTTAATTCATGTAACGAACCACCTTATTTAAAACTCAGGCACCTAAAGGTGTAGGGGCTGAGTCTGGTGTGATTCTGGCCAAGGAAGCTGGTGAGCAGCAGCAATGCACCTGAGCTGCACTGGCTCCCAGCTGCATGAGCAAACAGGAGTTTTAAAAACCTTAAATGCAATGCCATATTTCCAGATGAACTTTTCTCTGTGCCTCTGAGAAGTCTGTCGGCTATTGGTACTGAGCCAAGCAGTTGCTTGTTACCGGAATTAACTCATCCTCCCCTTAGTTCTGTGGGTTAGCAAGCAAGAGAATAACTCATGTGAGTAACTCAGCCTAAACTAAAATCCTGGGAAATTGTTTTGGGTAGGGCCTAGGTTTTGTTTAAACAAATAAACAAAAAGCACAAAAAGGAAAAAACCACTCAGAGCCAACCCCAAAGGGATTGTGTCATGCAAGCCAGCGTTTGCGTTCATTCTCTGTAGGTTTTTATCTAATTTAGATAAATATCTAAATCAAATTTCATTTGCAAACCAAAAAGAGGCACTTAATCTCAAAAATATCAAATTGGGAAACTGGGAAACTTTTTCATTTGGGGTTTTTCTTCTACATGAGGCTATTTCCTGAAATCATGATGAATTTGCAAATAGTTTCAGCTGTCCCAAAATTACACTTTTCAGCAAACAGCTACTTGTCTGATGAAAATCACTCAGCTGTTACCAAGGTCTTGGCTAGCTCTGGCTGTTACATTTCCAATGGGATTTTTCCACAACAGTTAAGCAGTGGCCTGGGAGTTTAAATATGGATAATTCTCCCCATCCTGTTGCAACTTCTGCAGCTTCAGCTTTTCCCTGGCTCTGCATGCTGCAGGCTGGGAATGTGCACAGGGATGGCAGTAGCTGCTGAAGGAGGAAACAAAGACAAGATGCAACATTCGGGATAAAGTCTAAAGGAGATATAAAGTGTAATTGGAGATGGAGGGATTGATGGAGAGCCCACGGTGGAACTGGGAGGGTTGGAGGATCTCTATGGGAAGAGCAGCATCCTGGCAGTTCCTGTGATATATCAAATATAAATGTTATCTAGCAAGGAGAGCTGGGGGGAAAAATAAAGCCTTTAAAATCCAGTTTTACACACATTGTGTTTTGAGTAAATATTATTTTAGCTATCTAAAGTATTCAAACTAATCACAGCAGTTTCCTTTAATGCCTGCCATTCCAGACACAAGGTTTATTTACTGTAATGTAATACATCTTGAGGGAATGTCGTATGCAGATATTAGCAATTAACTCATTAATCTAAAAATCACAATTCTTGCAATTAATAGAGCACTGCACAGTCACTCTAATTACAAACTCTGCACAAAAGGCCAGTCTCACAGGGAACATGTAGCCTCCTAATTAGCCAAGATTTCAAAGGCAGACAGAAAATTGAGATGTTGAGGGTCAGGAAGGGAAAGATGTGAATACAGTGCACTGTGAGCATATCTGACAGCAGGGCTGACAAGCAATGCATAGAGAGTTTACCTTGGTGCACTCTGGGGGCAGCACTCACCTACCCAGGGCAGGTGTGCACTGTCTGTCCACAGTGCTGCCACTCATTTTGGGGAAGGCACCACTGAGACTCACGAGGTCCTCCAGGCAGGAAGTTCCCAAAACTTTTTCAAGGCACTCACACAGAGAAGTTTAAGGAAGGCACTGCTGTGAGATGCGACCAGCATCTGGTGATGGAGCTTCCTCTGCTGGGAGACCCACAGCCACCTCTGGAGCTCAGGGATGGGGAGCAGCTCCTCGGCAGCATTTTCCCCCCAAGCCCTGCAAGATGCTGATTCCTCTGGCTCTGGTCCAGTGAAGCACTTCTCTATGTGTTTAATCTTTAAGGACAGGAGTAATCCCACTGATTTCATCAGGGCTACTCACATGCTTAAGGACTTGGTGGATTCAGAAAAAAGAGCACTCAGCACGAAGCAGGACCTCTGGCTAAACATGGCCTTGGAGTCTTTGAGCATCTCTATTTTTCCAGCTATAAATGGGAGCAACATGACCAGTTTCCCTCTGTGCCCCTGTGGTGGCAGAGCCCTGCAGCCAACACACAGAGTCACCCACCTGCCTCTGGGCAGGCTCTGCTCTTCTCTGAGCCACGGGAGCTGGTGTTCTTGCTGCTTGAGCATTGCAAATCCCAGCAGGAGCATTGGCCCCTGGGCACTGCCGGCATGCCTGCCAGGGCTCCAGAAAACATCCCGAGGGATGCTGTGGGAAGCGTTTCCTCACTCAGGCCTCCACCCAGATGCTATTGTAATCTTTATCTTCAAGCAAGAGACAGGGAGTCTGCCAGCACCCGGCTGGTGTTGGTAGAAACCGTTGTCATGAGCTCCCCTACGGTGGAAAAAGGCTGTGTGAGACAATGCCTGTTTGACTTATGGAGGAGAAACGCGACTGCAGCACTGATTTCTCTTCCCTTGGATTGTGTCCCTGGGCTACAGCCTCCTGAGGAGTTTAGAAGCTTTTGGTTTTGGCACTGAAGAGAGTACCTTTTGTTCATCATAGGGTTTTTACTGATCATGTTCCAGAGACCTGTGTGGGCAGCACTTTTTTTAGGCAGCACTGAATTTTTTAGGGGGCACATCCCCTTAGGCTTGCTTGCTGAAAGAACACTTTCAGCCCAGAAAAAACCATCCCTGGGGGAACAGCTCCTTGCCCAGGAGCTCTGGAGGAAATCACGAAGGTGGAAACATCTCTGTGGGTGGTGGAGGGGACAGATTGCAGAAGCAAAGCCACTGAGTGTTTAGATGGTGGTAAAGAGAGAGATCATCTCAGCAACAGCCAGAGGGTTTGAAGCAGGTCTAATGGCTCCTGCATTTCACAGAGTGTCTGTTCCCACATGGAGACAAATCTTCTCAGTGTTGGACCTCTTTGTGCAGACCTTCCTGCTTGTAGACTAAGCCTGGTGGTGCTAACACTGCTTGGAAGACGAATGCTGGCAGCATCTCCATGAGAACAGAGCTGCTCACAGCACACTGACCACACAACTTGGGCTCAGCACAGCTGAGGTTGTGGATTGAGAGTCACTGACTACAGTAAAATTCCTGAAAGGCCCAGATTCCAAAAAAAATCGGAGATCTTTCAGAGACTAAGAATACACTTAAAATGCGTTTGGGAGAGAACTGAGACAGGAGAAAGAGCTACAAGAAATCATCCTAAGGAGAACAACTGTTATCCTACCACTATATGATAGAACTCCATAGAGGGGTGGGATCTCGGAGGCTGAAGTTGGTCCAACATCCTTAAGAGGAAAGCAGGCTTGGAAGGGAAGATACTCATGTGAGTGAGCAGTTCAGGAGACATGTGAGCCTCATTTTGCAGCCTCCTGCAGCCGGGGCATGGGAGAAGAACCTTGTCACAGGGACTGCTTAATGACTGCTGCCCTTCCAGGCCAGTGATGGGCTGTTCATCTCCCATTCTGTAAGGTGGGGGATGACTTTAAACCTCATATTGTTGAGTCAGTAATGCTCGAAGACTTGGCAAATGATATTAAGAATCAACTAGAAAAAAGACTGAAAATACAAGTTGGTAAATTACAAGTCACTTGGGATCCCTGAACCCTCTATCTGTGAGCCCAACCTGTGCTCACAGATTTTTTGGTTTTTTACATTTATTGGGCCATGCCAGAAGCTGCTGGTGCTGCTGTGGGACAGGGACCAGACACCACAGTCAGCCCTGGAGCGCACTTGTCAAGTGGTTGGAAAAGTGGTTAGTGTGAGAAGAAACGTTCATTTCTCTGGAAAGGTGGAGAAAATGCTTAAGAAAAAAAAGTTTTGCTAAAATTGAAGTCTTCTGGATGATTGTTTGCTGGGAACAGATTCTGATGTATATTTTAATGACAAGGATCACCAGATGTGGGAATAACCAAGAGTTATTAATATATCCCTGCAAGGATGACCTGGCTGGGAGAGGCGCCCGGGGTGAAGCAGCACAGATCTCCAGGGCTCTAGTCTTGTCTCTGCCCTTTCCCTCCCTGTCTTATCCCAGTTGTGCCCGACCTGCCCCTGCTGCAGCTGGGACACTCCGACCTGACCTATGGACGGGGCTGTTGGGAAACATCGATTCATTAATGGTTGTAAAACATTTCTGGGTCTTTGCAGGAAAGGCACACATAAAGTACTGGGAAGGGATTGCAACGATGTAATGTTTTTGTACAGATAAACTAAGAAGTCAAGTTTTCCTTCTTAAAATGTTCTTTCTTTTTACACATGAATTTCACAGATGAAATCGCTATTATAGAGGGGTTTGTTGCAACCTAAGGACAGTTTTTCAAGGGGCAGAAAATCAATGTAAATCTTAAACCCTCTCCATTGCTGTCACTTAATTAATTTCATGTTTTACTGAGATTATGTCCCCAAATGAATTATGAGAATAATATGTTTTCAATACTGTTCATTCAGTAATTAATCATTGCAGGGAAGAAACTTCATTTCAAGTGCTAGTAAAGTATATGTAAATTATTAATCACTGTGTTGAACTAACAACAGATCACTGGATGCCATCCAGGACAGATGAGATGCGACCACTTGCATGCACTTCTTAAAAGCAGGAATTTTATCCAGCCATTTTGAAACTCCTAGGAAAGGCAGTAAGTTACAGATATGCTGAGGGAAGTCATGCTCAGATTTAAGAACACATTTTTCTACTCACTGTAGAAAAGAAATGAAGAAAAATAAAACATAAAATATTCCTTAAAGTTCAAATGCAGCCGTCTGTCTTGGAAGACAAAAAAGATGATAAAAAAAGAATTGGTAAGTCCAAGCTGGCAGTTATTAGAATAGCAAAAACATAGTGCTTATGTACATAATGGTTTAACTTAGATTAAAAACCATAACTTATCTGAAAATACTCTTTTTAGTACTTTGGAGGTTAAATATGGTTCATAGCAGCTCTCTCAATTACATTGTTTCTCCCTCGCTTCAATAAAGTATATTAAAAATCATTTCCTGAAAAGCAACAAAAGATCATTATTTTGTTTGCAAGCTCACACCGTGTTACTCCTTTAAAGAGAAAGCACGTGCAGCTCTGGGATCGCACCAGAGCCCAGGCACAGCCAGGGAACAGCCCTGCCCTCTTCCGGGAAGCGCTTCACAGATTCACGGAATTGTTTAGGTTGGAAAAGCCCTCCGAGACCATCGAGTCCAACCATTCCCCCAGCACTGCCAAGGCCACCACCAACCCCTGTCCCCAAGTGCCACATCCACACGGCTTTTAAATCCCTCCAGGGATAGGGACTCCACTACTGCCCGGGGCAGCCTGTGTGAGGATTTGACAACCCCTTCCTTGAAGCAATTTTCCCTAATATCCACACTAAACATCCCTTGGTGCAACTTGAAGCCATTTCTTCTTGTCCTGTCCCTTGCTCCCTCGGAGCAGAGCCCAACTCCACCCTCCTGTCAGGGAGCTGGAAAGAGTGAGAAGGTCCCTCCTGAGCAGGACCTGAGGTGTGGTCCCATTTGCACCAAAGGGACTGATTTCTCCTCAAAATCACTATGACAGTGTGATGCCACAGCAGAGGAAACCCCATCAGCTGCACCCCTTTGCTCCCTGCAGCCCATCCAGGGCTGCCCTCATCCTACATCCCAGCACGTGGGGAGCTGCTCCAAGGAGCTCAGTTGCACACATTCCAGACAAAAAGCTTGTTCCAACTCTCTCTGCATTGTGCCAGTGGATGTTTTTGCAGCATTGCTTTGCTTACAGAGTAGAATTTATTTGTTCGTGATCGATGGGGAAGTCTGAGGTTTACAGTCACCTCTTCCTTCTGGCTATTTGCATTTCATATGGCACAGTATTAAAGAAATTTCCAAGGATAAGAGTAAGTACAATACACAATCCTGAAATGACTGGCAGACTCATGTGCTTGCCACTAGAGCAGCTATAAATGTACCATTGGCCATAAGACTTATTTAAAAGTAGGAAAGTGCTTGGGCTTGTCTCCAGCAGGAAGGCAGCTTCCCCAGGCCACATGCTGCAACTCATTGCATTTCCCTCCTTCTCTTCACCATCCTCCTTCTCCCTCTTCCCAGGATTTCTGTCAGTATCCAGGAATTTCCACCACAGTAGGTAAGGATCATGTTTTGCTTCTGTCACCGCTGGAGGAGAGCTGCTCTGGAAGGACTGGGCTTTCCCACTCCTCCCCTGACACAGCCACTGGTTTTTGAGACACTCCCTGGCATGGGGCATTCCACGAGGACACCGACAGCTTTCTGTGGGATGCAGGCACAGTGTGACCCTAAGCAGTGCCAAGAATTCCCATTTCATTCCCCTGCACTGGGATCGGGGTGGCTCCACCGTGGAGGTGATGAGGTTAAAAAAGATGGGGACAAATGGGAATATTCCTAAAGGCTTCGTTGTGGATGCAAAGGACCCTCAAGGGATTAAAATATGAAGATGGAAACTGTCATCTATTTTTGGAAATGTTTTTCTCTCAGGGACAAACTCCAAGGCTATTAATCAGCATAACAAGAAGAGGAAGAGACTCTCAAAGATCAATTACTCCTCGCTGGAGAAGTAGTTCAAAATAATTGTATATGTGTTGTGGTTCTTTTTGGTGTAATTGAATGGTACCAAAAGAGTCAAGTATATTTAAGGGATAATCTCTCCTGTGCTGTAGTGAACAAAGCAATAAACGCCTGTTGAGATTGATTAATCACTGAGGAGGTGCCAAGGAATTTAATCCATCCCAGAAGTCTTTTATGACAAGGATCCTGCAAAGTGGTGAGGATTATTATTATGTAAGAAAACTGATAGAAAACAAAAAATTCCTTGTCTTTGAAATACGCAAATATTATGTTTCTGCCTCCACCTGCAGGAAACCTCCACCCCAGAGGCTGGGATAAGGATCTTCTGGTAAAACTGCCTGTGGACAGGACAGATTCATGCAGAGTAATTCCTAGAAAGCTGTCTCCTACCTCGTTCCCCCTTACTGTGGAGATAAAGAGGGGAAAAGCATGAAATAAGGTTCTTCTGGTAAAAGAAGAAGCTTCCACAAACAGACCTTTCAGTCTGTACAAAGCAGGAAGAGAAAGACAGTGACTCAAGCAAACAGAGGTCTGCACAGTGCTGCTCCATAAGACAAAACATAAAGGTGACCTGAATAAAAACCTAGGAAAAGTCAGAAGAGGGAAGAAGTCTGGATGTCCAGATCTCCCAGCTTTCCCCTCCTATGGAAAGAGGGGTCTGAGTCCAGCCCATAATCCTTGGGATGGGAGAATTGCATAGTTCTGCTGAGAAGCCCTGACACACCACTGGCATCATTGGATCTGTGGGGAATCAGTGGGATGAGGCTGCTGAAGGCTCCAGGCAGATCTTCACCTGGCAGCAATGCTGTGCACACCTTCTGGGATAAAAAACCAGTTGGAATTTTACTAGCAACCACACTGGGAGGGTTAATAAAGGAGACATGGTGACCAAGGAGATCTGACTCAGGGTGGTGGGTCAGGGTCACACAGGCGGGATGGGCATAGAGGGAAAAAGTCACATCTATTTTGAGCAATAAATGCAAATGGAAAGCAAAACTTATGGCCCTGGTTCAGGAAAGCATCAGTCAGCAGGAAAGCCCTTTAGGATGTGTGGGGGTCATCTTTCCTGATTCGAGGCCTAAGGTTGCTCAGAAGGGACAAGCAGCTGAGCATTTCCACACTGTGTGTAAGCAAAATCCCTTTCCATACACAGCAGTACACAGTATGTTAACTACTTTCTTCTCACTATCACGGTATTTTACTATTTTATGCTCTTTTCTTAATTTGAACTTCAAAAGCAAAATAAATCCCATTAATTTTTCAGCCTGGTCAGACTCTTCTGCAAGTTCCTTTTGCTCTGGTGTTTCCATGTGTTAGAGCTCCCACTCCAAAGGCCACTTGCATCCAATCACCTCCTCCCACTGACATTTTTAAAACCATTAGAATTCTAGTTCTAATAAAATTACAGTTTCTGATGCAAATTTAAGACAAAAGCAAGGCATTAAGTCATCTTCCCCCTTGCTTCCACACATCTCAGTATCCCAAGAACCCAAGCTGTGGTTGGTGGTTTTTTTTTTTCCATCACTCACTGGAATATAAAATTATGAACTTAATTAATTATCTACCCACTGCAGCAAAAGTGTTCAGCTTCTGGATGGGGTATGTCCCGTCAATGGTGACTGCACTCATATTAAGAACGTGTGGTCTGCCACCAAACCAATTCCCAAATACAAACTGTAAATGCATTAACTCGAGTTCATGGCTGCAGCGCAGTGAAGGCAAACTTCTGCACTGTACCTGCACCGAGAGTCAGAAGAGTTTCCCCAAGATCTCTCTGGCTGCACCCCAATCTCATACCACCCAGTGGCACAGCCAGGAACTGTCCCATTTATCTGGGAGTACTTTGTGGATGCAGTAATATATCCCAGAAGTACGTTTGGGGAAGGATTTTCTTTCACCTTCCCGTTTCAGCTCAAAATTCCACTAACTCTAATGCGCTTTATGATAAACAGTAGCTCAAAGGCAGCCTTTATGAATTGCCATAAAATCTCGGAGTGAAAGCACGTGCTTCTCCTCACTGAAGTGTAAAGGTGCACTGAGCAGGTACAAAGATCACAGCTGGATCTGGCCATCACCGGGTTCAAAACCACGAAGGGCCATGTGCCAGGAACATGTTTTCACTGACATTGTGCAAAATGAAATGAAAGACATAATTAGGATGAAAGCACCTCAGGGCTTGACTGTTGGCCCTTCAATTCAGTGGGACTTTCCCCATCAGCTTTAAAAAGTGAGGAGTCAGACCCTAAAGGAGACCCACAGCCTGCTGTTACCTTAGCAGGGACTTAGCCATAGACTCCAGTCTGCTGTGTAGACTCTGCTTGCACAGGATGTGGCAGGAGTGTTTGCTGGTTAAGAAACTGGATGGCACCCAAGAAATCCCATTTCAGGTTTTATTCTTGCCATAGACTTGCCGTGTGACCTTGGGAAAGTCACTTAGCTGTGGGTGTCCCCAGTCATACACCACCACCTTGTTTCTGGTCCCAAACTGGGCTTCCAGCAAAGGAGAATGGAGGATGTCTGGCTCAAAGTGCCCCCCAAACTTCACACTAGTGTTGGCTGACACCTCCACAATACAAAGGTACTGGAATTTCAGAGCAGAAAACATTTTTCATGTGAGATAAGATGACTGGAAGGTGCTCTGAGCTGCACCTACTCAGGAGTGAACTGTCCTTAACTCTTAGGAGAACACTTCTGTCTTGATTAATCTGAGCAATAAATATTAGTACGAGAAAAGTCTGAAAATTGCTCTTTATCATTACTTGTACGTAATAGATGAGTTTAAAAAAAAAAAGTTCATATTCCCTTCACCTTCTCCTGAGCAGTAGCTGGTATTTGATATCAAGAGATTTTTCCTATTAAATTAATCAGAAGTCGTCAAGTTCTAGGTAACGTCAAGGTTTGTTTCTTTTTTTTTTTGGCTAACTTCAGAATTAATACCAGTGAATTTGAAAAGGGTATACATTTTTCATTATGTCAGATGAAAAGAACATCCTTCCTATTTGTATGATAGCGCAATAAAAGACATCACCAGTGACTTCAGCTCCTGGGTAATTTTTTACTTGTCTATCTGGTTCATTTTTCTTTGATCAAACAAAGACTAAAAATACTGTGGCATTTTACTACTTCAAAACTCAGACATTCATAGACTTTATCTTTCCAAGGGAATATTGGGAACTACTGAATATTTGAATTGCCTGAACTCTGTGGTTTTTGGATAAGGACCAATTTCACCAAGCGTAGCGGAGCTGCAGCGTCAGTTCTCACAGTGCTCACTGTGATCCCATCCTGGTGCTGCCCCCAGCACAAGTGGGGCTGAATAAAGCTGTGTCAAGCTAGGGGTAGTTGCAATGCCCCAATTTTACTGCCTAGATATTTGAAAACCATCTTTATTTCTTTTTTTCTCCCACCAGAAGAGGAAAATGACAATGCCAGAAGTGGGTCGGGCTGCTTGGTTGCTTCACCATCCCTTCCAGTTGCCTGATCCTGATTAATTCTTCCTGATTAATTCTTCTGCTCCTGCTTGCCTTTATCTTTTGCTTTCTACCTTTTCGCTGTGCTTATCTTTGAGCACTTCCCCTAATCCCACTCACTTCTACATCATTTATTTTCCTCCTTTGTCCCCAAAATCAATGGCAAAGTTCTTAACTCTTGCTGCCTGAACTTCCTTTCCTTTATCTCGCTTCCTCTCCTCTCTGCAGTGTTGTGTTCCTACTTCTCTCTCCACCACACGTTCAGTCACCAGTATGTGCAATACCTCCTTGTCTTTTCTTCCCTTCTGCATTGCTGGCTCTCCACCTTTCCCTTAGCTCCCCTCAGTCCAGCACCTTTCCCAGCTCGTTGTGCTCTCCAGCCCTCCGCTCATCCTTTCTGCTGAGACTGCTGCTCAATGACAGCCCGTGTCCTGAAGGCCCTTTACTCCACATCTGCCCCTCCAGACCTCTCTAGCTGTGGAGCTCCTCCACACTTATCTCATAGCCACTCCACCAGCATCACTACCTGAATTTCTGTTCCTAGTGTGTGCCCACATGTGTATCTGCCCTTTCAAAACACATTTGCCTCAATCTTCAACTTTTCCATCCTTTCCTTACAAACATCTTGATTTCCACGGTGAAGCTTTCCCTTGTCCTGAAGCCTTCTCTGCAACCCATCCTCTTTCTTCTCACCATTAATAATCCCTGCTCCCTCCCTCATCTAAACTTCTCTCTGTCTCTTGCCTTTTTTAGCCCGTAAGTGCCTTGGGACAGGGAACATGGATCATCAATGTTTATAAAGTGAATGGTAAGTTTTGTGACACTGTATAAATATTTCCTTTATTAATTACAGTCTCCAGCATGAGACCTTTCTTCAAAAAAGGTTTGTAGAAAGGAAATACATATTTTGGCAGGCTCTCATTGAGTATGTTGACCTCACTGTATGATTTCCCTCGCAGCACAGGAAAGCACAGACCACGGCGATCGCTATCGCTGCAGCAGACACGCAGACCTTCCTCCTCATGCACGAGATAAAGACCTATCTGTTAACCTCCTGTTTGTCTCCACATCATCGCAGACCGATTACCTGATAAGGTTTTAAGTGAGGGTGACACTTCCTACACCTCAGCTCCTACAATTAGGTGTGAGTGTCAGAGAACATCATGTCGGTGCAGGTAAGGAGAAGGGAGGCATTAATCTTCCCCGGCGGCACCGGTGCCAACTGTTTGTCAGGGCTGGAGTTACATTTCACTTCATTCTTTCACTTGACATGAGGCTTTCACGGTGCTCAAACCTTCCCTGTCAGTGGTACTGGATGAGGAGCTCATCGTGTGGGTATTTCCTCACCTGGCCAACAACTCACTTGTGTGCCTCTCACTCATACAGTGTTACAGGGCTACTGAGTTTGAGAAAAACTCTTTTAGAGTAAGAAGGTGTCTCTAGACTCTCGTTTAGACAAAACACATTTTCTCCTTTGAGTCTCAGGAGAAGGGGCTCCCCTCAGTGCAAACAGGCAGCGTGCCTTCAGCAGACTCCTGCCATGGAGAGCTCTTGCAACACACCTGGTCTGTACTCCTGCTTTTTATGTCTCCCAGCTGGCTCTGCGTTTGCATTTGCATCTACTTTCTGGCAACTTCCATTGTGTTAAAAGCTATTGTTGCTTTAGTTGTCCCACCTTGGATGAGCACAGTGGCAGGAGCCGTGCGTGGCAGGAGGAGGGGAGCTGGTGGCCTGTGTCTGGGGTGAGTGTGGAGCACAGATGAACCTTGCCAAGTGTGGGTCCCACGGCGCGGATTAGCCGTGTGTGATACAGAGAGCAAAGAGATCGAGTATAAGGGAAAATCCAGGTAGGAAATTTATGCCCTTGCCAAAAATACTGTAAATAAATCCTGCCACAGGCAGCACAGCCTGGTCTCGATACTGCCCAGCCTCTTCTTTCCCCCTGCTCTGTACAGCTCATCCACACAGGTACAGCAACACCAATGTCTTTACGGTCACATATTTACAATCACTTTTTATTTTTTTTAGGGAAACAGACTAAATTTTGTCCATAAAAGACGCTTTTTATTATTACAACTTATCCTACATTAGGAATCGTACCAGTTATAACTACACCAAGTAGCTAAACGTATCTTAAATAGTCATCTGCCGTACCAAATAGACGAATATGGAATGTGTGGAGACCTCACTCTAGTCCTTCATCAGCTCTCTCATAAATGAGTTTTAATGAAATATTGACTTAGTGCTGGCACTGTTTCAAGAGATTGCTTGCACCTTACCCTAACCAGTGTAATATCAAAAGCCAAATCAAAGCATAAATCATCACAAACAAACAAACAATCAAACAAACATGTTTGATTGCTTTGCAATAGGAGAGTTTAACAAGGCTTTCCCAACTGGGATCCTGGAAGTGAGGTAAGCCCAAATTGACAGCTGCTCAGCTGGAAACTGTAATGATCCGGACCCAGCATGGAAAAAGGACGTGTGAACCGTGATTTTAAAGAGCTGCTGATGCCTCAGTAAAAACTCTCACGTTGGAGTGATTGTTCATTCTGAAAAGCTATTGAGCCCATCAGCACCTGTACTCTAGTGCAGAAGAAACACACAGACTAATTTGACTGCTGTGTTTTATTCACCTCCTTTTACAAGTTTCCTCCAGAAAACAGATGAATAATGAAATGATGATACAAAACGGTGCAAAAGTCAAAGGCAAAGTCATCAAAGAGCTGTGGAGGGTCTCATGGTGCCAACTGACTCTGTGGCAAAACAGCAGATTGAATTAAATTCTGCTAAGCTCAAAGGGAACCCCCGGCCCTCACTCCATGTACTCACCGATGAGCTCCTCTTCAGCTCTCACCACTTAGAGAAGAGATCTGAGAGCCACTGCTGATAGTTTGAAGAAACATCAGTCAAAGCTCAAAGGCAGCCAAAAAGGCAACTAGAATATATAGGCATGTGTGCCTGAGAGCTTATTTAATTTTTCCAGCTGTATAGTTGGTGCAATAAAAGGTGTTACATCTGTCTATGTGCTCTGTTCCATCTGTATCTTCCGACCATCACAACTGCAGCAAAACGCCACTAAACCAGACAACATCATTATGCCACGAGATAAATTCATGTGTGCTCACCTCCGGAATATTGTGTGTCATTCTCCCATATCCCCCTCAGCTCAGAAAACGAGATGATTGAAGGGGAAATATGATAAAGATCTGTAATAGCCTGAGTGGCATGGAGGAGGTGTAATGGGAGCGATTATGTGGTACTCAATTTAAGAATAAGTGTTTGCCACATGAAACTTCTGAGCAGCTAAAGCAAATAGCAGAAACCTCTTTTTTTTTTTTTCCCCCCCATAAAACTGACTTAAATTGTGGAATTCATTTGCCTCGGTGTGTCAACTCTATAAAAAAATATTAATGGATTTTAAAGGGATAAGACACATTTACAGAGGAAAGGTCCAAAGGATGGATTGTGCCTCTTTCCTCCTCTTTATACTGCACTGAGCTGTACTGACTCGAACCTCCTTCAGTGTCCACACCTGCTGATTATTCCATGCTCCTTAATTACTGTGCAGCTTCTACTTACTGTGGTTTCCTGCTGGTCATTAAGGAATATGATCAAATGTGGAGAATAAAGCACAATATGGCCTTAGCAAGCCTGTAGCTTCTTACAGGGAGCAGGTGTAAGGAAGGGAAAGTATGGATGAGGACACATTTGGTGTCACAAAATCACAATTTTCCCATGATTTCACAGAATCACAGAATCATTTAAGATGGAAAAGACCTTCAAGATCGTTGAGTCAAACCTTTGACAGATCACCACCTTGTCAACCAGACCAGAGCATGGAGTGCCACATCCAGTCGTTCCTTGGACATCTCCAGGGATGGTGATTCCCTGAAAGGAGAAGTAGTGGAGTCACCATCTCTTTGTGGTTATGAGGATCAAAGTGGTTGCAAAGACTAAGCCACAAACTAGAACCATCACTACCTGGGAAACAATATTTACCTATTTATATCTAATGGCTTTAAACCGAAATAAATGGCTTTTTCTATCTAATGGTTTTAACCAGATAGAGTGCAGATTTATATTGGATATCAGGAAGAAATTCTTCCCCGTGAGTGAGGTGAGGCCCTGGCGCAGGTTGCCCAGAGAAGCTGTGGCTGCCCCATCCCTGGAAGTGTCCAAGACCAGCCTCCTTCCCTCCTCAGAACAGATTTTCCTCATTTGGGGTTCCTCTGCACAGCTCCTGTTCCTGCCAGTGGGAGTTGTGTGTGTGTCTAAGAAGAGAATTTGGCTGTGGAACAGTATTTTAACTACTATATTTAACATATTGTATTATGACATTTACAATATTTCCCCCAAAGCTCTTCTCAGATTGAGGAGAAGCGACTCTGCGTTGTGCTGGCCCTTTTTCCTTGCTGATTGACAGTGAAATTAAATCAGTTCATTGCTTGTGTGTTGTACACAACTAATTCTGCTCAGTATGGTTGAGCAATACCTTATTCTGTGGACTTCTCCAGAGCCTCTCACTGCAAGAGAGGGTTCCTCCTGAACAAGGCTGGGGATCTGCCTCTGCACCTGAATGAAGATCTTTGTCACCAGAGAAAGTTTGGGGTCTGGGGGTTTGTTTCGTTCAGGAGGAGGTTGTCTGGATTCCTCTGGGTGTGTTCATCTATTTGGATGTAGTTCCATAATGCTGGATTGGAATAACACTTGTAGCAAAATCTGTTTCATTTGATGTTAATTATTTAATATAAATTCAGTTATTATGCCATGCCCCAGTAGCACACAAACTGTTCAGCCATAAACAGATGAAAGACTACTTCAGGGGCAAACCCCTAATGTCTGGAGACATGAGTCAGACAGCGGAGTCTTGGAGAGGAGGAGGAGGAGGAATCTACATCCAAGAGTAACTGAACACAGCCCTTTTAATCTAGAAATAGGGCTATAAATTCCAGGAGATAAATTAGTCTTCTGAAATGTTTGGTTCTGTGGGCCTCAGAAGAATACAGTGTGCACAATTTTGTAGGCAAGAAATAGTTCACTGAGACCAAAAAAAAAATTAACTTCAAAACAAAAGCATTGGAGTTCATTAATTTCCCTGGAGTCCTTTGGAACAGTTGGGATCGTTTCTTGTGTTATTCATACAGCCTTTTAGAGCAAGCCATTACAAGAGGAAACTTCCCTATATCCAAAGCCCAAGTTATGTTTTAAGTGTACAACTAGAGACAGGTCAAAATTCAGCAAAGAGCTCTCCAGTGCCTTCAGACAGACACATGATGGTCAGAAGTTCTGCATCTGAAAGCTGCTTCTGTTCAAAACATGGATTCTAAACCTATACCATTCCACCTGATCTAAGTCAGGTTTGAGCGGGATTTGAGGATTGCACCTCGAATTCACGTTGCTTTGGACCTGGAGGAGACAACTCCCCCTGTCCCTGATGCAAAGACCTCTGGATCTGCGGAAAATTCAGACTCAGTGTGGTGTACAATGATGTGATCCCTCATCAGGGTAATATATAATGGTTTTATCTCTAGGGTCCATAAGGTACTTTGGGATCTACTTCTGAGGATTCTGAGCACTTCTGCTGAAGCTGAGCATGGATAGTGTCTTAGGAACCTCTCCCCAGCACAAGGCCACGTAGTGATGTGCCAATACATGGCTCCAAGTCCATTTTCCAGAAGTAGCTGGTGATTTAGAGAGCTGAGTGCCATTCTGGAAGGTAATTTAAGCTCTTCAGAATGTAAATCTGATTGAAAGTCAGTGACGCTAAAGATGCAACTCATCTTATCTCCTTTAGCTATCCAAAAGTTGGATGAGGTTTCCTGGGATTCCTCCACAGGCAGTGGAGAGCAATGCTCTCGAGGCAGGTGACAGATGTAGGTGACATGGTCTGTCCTGTGTAGGCACTGAGCTTCCTCCACTGGCACAGGGAGAGCCCAGGCATGCAGTGGGACCAGATATCGAACTTGCAGGCAATCAGAGATACATAAAGTAGGGATTTAGTATTCTAACAGGTAGTGTAGGGTACAGATACTGAAAAAAAAGGTGTTAGATTGTGCTAACTCCCTGCTGATGTGACTTCAGAGTTTTCAGGGTCCAAGAAAAACTCTGCTATAGTCTCCACTATGCCTATAGCTCAGATTTCCATGTTATTTAGATGCCACTGTTATGATAGTGCTATACTCTGGTACAATCTCTGCAGAATTAGGAATCCAGGTAACTCCACGAGTTTAACTCCCAAGTCACATTTGAAATCGCACAAGGTTGGATTTTTTAATAGTTTCTGCTCCATGCCTGGTTTTCCCACCTGCATAATGGCTCATCCTCCGGAGATTTATAGCTAAAATAGCGTGTTTTAGGAACAACAGAGTCTTTGGGACCACTGGGACATGTATCCCATGGTGGTGGAGGCCAGAGAGGTCTTCGAGGTAGATCCAGCCTTTACCCAAGCCTTTTTTGGGAATGCCAACCCCAAAGCCCAGCAGACACCTCGAGCACCAGGACAGTTGTAGGAACTCTTTCAATATCTGTCCCTGTAGTTGTAACGTCTGCCGCTGCACTTCACCAGAGACAACTAATCAATAACTGTGGAACCAAATAGGCAAATAAAAACAAAATCCATTAAGATGGCAGAGGTATTTACTTGTTGTATTTACACCACGGAGAGCTGCACTGTCAGTCAGTGCTTCCCCTTCACAAGATAGAAGCAATTTGTGCAGACTGATCCCAGTTTTCTCATTAATATGTAAATGAGGCATGCCAGTTGTTAGGTTAGAAGAAAGCTGTCATGTTTATTGTGACAGATTTAATGGATGTGTTTGGATTGTGCATTCAATGTGTTTTCAAGAGCATGTCTTATCTTTGTTTAGGCAGTAAATCAAACATGTAAACAACAATTCATTAGCATCTGTCAGAAGCTCAAAGCTACATTGTTATAGTTGAAAATCTCCCCAGAGGTGAAGAAAAGTATATCTGACTTATTCCAGATTAGTCTGAATATTTTCTTTCTGTTTGCCAACTTGTAAGTAATAATTGAGCCGCCACATAGGTGCACTCGGGCAGCACTAGGGGTCAGACACAAACAAACCAAACCCCAGGAATCCCGAATCCACTGGCCAGAGAGGGGACTGCAGCCACCCACCTCTGCCACCACTGGGGACCCGGCCTCTGCCACGCCCAGGTCTGGAGTGGTGGCTGTAGGACACTGTTCAATGCTTTGGAAGGAGATTTCCACCTGGCCTGTACAGCTGCTCATCACGAGCAGCTGAAGCCCAGTGTCACCAAGTGGGAAATATTGGTGTTGGAGGGTGTACATGAGAAAAACAACTTGGATTTAGAGATCTGGCTACAAGCGGCCTCAGAGAGGGTCTGGATTTGCTGGAGTGGAGAAGGACCGGACCTCAAGACTCCCAGGTGGTTCATCCCCCAGCAACACCTCAGTCTCCATCCTGCTGGATCGCCCACATCCTGCTCCTTGGAACAGCCTGAAGGTGAACATGCTGCACAGGATGGAGACATCTCTATCAGAGATCTCAGTGTGCTTTGCAAACGTCAGCCAAACCTTATCACAGACCCATGACAGAGGAATTGTTGTATCCACTTAAATGATGGCTGTGAACAAGGAGAGAGATTAAATAATTTGCTCAAATGATGATGCAGTGGGTAAAGGGGAGCATAAAATCATAGCAGGATTCCAGCCCTTATTCTCATGGGAACTACTGTTTTCAGCTTCTACTAGTTCATACAATTATAGAACGGTCTGGTTTGGAAGTGACCTTAAAGATCATCCAGTTCAACCTGATTCTGCTTTTTGCAGTGGTCTGTGGCACAGGTAGCTGGGAAGAAACAAAACACAAGTTCACTAATGACCTTCCGCAAACCCAGCTCTGCAGTGATGACGTGTTTCTGCATTAACTCACTCTTCCATCCCAAGTTTCTATGCATTTAATAGAAATAATAATAATTTGGGAAATGATACTTAAGAACTAGTAATTACAGTACATCAAATATTTATGATTTGCAATCAGCCTGAAAACGTTCTTATCTACACAGTGAAGTGTGATGTCTTCCAGTGAAGACGCAAATTACCCTTCTTAAAGATGCAATGGGCTTCATGTATTAGCAGGTTCCTTGATATGGTCCAGCTGCACCCACAATTTGTGGCTTGACTACTCTGTTGCAGCTGAAACAACTGATGACCCTTAAATATGAGTGAAGAGTCTCACTTGGCCATGGTAGTTGAGCAGCTCCACCAAGACTTAAAATAACAGAATCACAGGAGGGTTGGGGTTGGATGGGACTTTTAAAAGTCATCTAGACCCGGATCCCTGCAATGAGCAGGGACATCTTCCCAGAAGCATGGAACACCTCACAGGTCAGGTTCTCTTGTTCAGTCAGAGGAGCTGTGAAAATCTGGTTGTATTGCAGTTGTGGGAAGTTTCAGACCTTGAACAAGGTCAGGATTTGTGCCCCCTACTTTGGGCAGAAGTGGGGCATTTTAGCTTGGAAACAGGGATGAACCTGCACCAAGAGACCTGGGCAAGGTGCCTGTCGCTGGAGGTTTTTCCTTCCCATGTGTGCAGAAGGACAAGACCTCCTGCACGGTGAGAGCAACACGAGGAAAAGGCGGGGAGCAAACTCCTCAGGGCAAAGGCCGTCTCTGTTCATGATACAGAGCCCAAGGTGGTCTCACCCTTGGACACGTTCTGCGCTCCAGCGACAGATGATCTCCAGCCATGCAGGTGATACAGCATCTCTTAAAACCCATTGCTTTAAACCCAACTGGGTTATTAAACACAACCTTCCTGACCTGCCCTCTCCCACAGGTTTCATGATCGATCTGATCTTCAGAGGCCTTGGGTTGAGGGGGCAGAAGGACCCTGTGAGCCACTGTTGACCCCTTGGCCCCTGTGAGCCCATCAAAGCCCACTGAGCCAGACTCTCATTTATCCAACTTCCTTCCTCCAAAGGAACTTACAATTTAATCAGAACTTCTTAATAGTACATGAATTCTAAATTGCAGTCATTTGTTGCCACTAGCCGCAGGCTTTTCTGTCTGTTAGAAATATCTATGTTATTTCTTTCTTTTAGAGTTTACGTAAATAAAATAAAATAAACTTTTACAAATAATGTTTGCCACTTAATGATCTCAGCCAAAGTATCTATCTGAGGAAATAGAAATCCTTCCTTACAATTCATCTTAAGGATGTAGTTTCAGTTTCTTATAAAGTAATAATGAATGTACCACAGATAATGTTCCAATAGTGCAAATGAGAGGAGCATATAATCAAAATGATAATAGCGGGTATTGTACGGCTGGTATAATAAAATCTATCCCACTATGAAAATCATATCTCAAGGCAGTGTTCTGTCTGATTTTTGTAATAATTGTACAAGTGAGAACAGGGCACCAGGCAGCCAGAGAAACAAAGGTGCTGCGGTGGTTCATTAACCAGGCACTGCCCTGACAGCCCATCCTGCCCGGTCAAGGGTCTCTGCTGGGCTTTTTAGGAGAGGAATCAGTCACTGAAAATAGAGTAAAAATCTGTGCTAGAGCCAGTCCACACCTCAAATACACTCAGGATGCAGATTAAGCCAGACGGAGGGTGTAGTTGTGTGCTTAACAGCTCCTTGCCTGCACAGAAAGCCCTGCTGGGTGGAGCATAGGGGCTTTCCTCTGGCAGAGGTGACCAGTCCTTGTAGAATCATGGAATGGTTTGGGTTGGCAGGAGCCTCAAAGACCATCTTGTTCCACCCCCTGCCACAGGCAGGAACACCTTCCGCTAGAAGCCTTGTAAAGCTCTGGATGAGTCTTGTTCTTTCATCACCACCAAACTTCTCCAAGTGACCTTCCTCATGGCAGGACAACCTGTGGCTCTTCCCCAGCCTGAGGTTCCTTGTCTAGACCTTTCCACCCAGGTGAAGTTCCTATTCCTCTCTAGTTTATTTAATTCCAATCCTTGCTGCTCAGTGCTCGGGGATGGTGGCCTGTGTTCCTGACTGTTTGGGGCCCATTAGAAACATTTGTGTACATCCATAATTACTGAGTTTTAAACCACAAATGGCTGCCTTTGGGGCCAACAGGCATAGCAGATACAATCTGTCATGTCAACTCTCATTCACGTCATGGTTATTTTTTCCTTGAAGGAAATTACTATGCCAAAACTACGCTCGGGGTACCAACAGCATCAAAGCCACCTCTCCAGCCAGCAAAATCAATGCCATAGGAGAGGCAACGCTCCAGGTGGAATGTCCAGAGCCAGACTATTTTTTTTCCCCTGGTCTACTCAGCTTTTCATTATTTGTCATCATCTTTGGTGCCTTATTCATTTGCTTGGGTCCTGCCTGGTGTTCCCAGTGTGCTGCTCCACCTCGGTGGGAATGGGGCACAGGGCAGACACCAGGGCACAGCTGGTCCCCAGTGGGGCGCAGAAGACACCACGGGGAGGGCATCACGTGGCTGTCAGATTTCAGCAGCCTGAAGTTATTTGCAAGATTAGGATCTTAATCTGGAAAGTGGATCCCAACCAGCCTTCTGTATTACTGCCGTCCTCGCTGCCGTGCCCCAGCAAAAGGGTTTGTGTTTGGGTTTAAGTGTCACGGATTAGTCAAGTGACACGTACGTGTATTTACATGTGTGTGCCCTTAAGTGAAGAACCATTTTCATTCTGTTCCCCACACGCTTTTCTCCTCTGTTAAACACGTACGCCTGTTTTCATTACACTCCAGGGTTTGATTGCTGAGCTGTGTTAAAGCATCATTACAATACCTCACAGCCCTCAGATGGGAAGTATCATTAGCATCTGCTTATGGCACTCTGCACATGCATGTCCACCTTTCCCAAGCCCTCGGGGCTGGGCTGGAAGGAATTCCCATGCAAGGCAGAGCTGGGACAGCTACAGGCTGCAGACCACGTGTAGGGTTTCCCTGAGGCAGCTCCAGCGTGGCTCTGGACCTAGCACTGCCTGTGGCCACATGTGAGGCAGAGCAGGAGCATCCAACCTGACATTCCATCTTCCGTGGGGCTGCGTGAGTCAGGAGGCACCTGAAGGCTCTATTTATAACACATAAACGGGAAACAAAGTGCAATCTTCAAAAACTAAGATGCCACTTGACTGAAAAGAAAGCACCACTTGGTAGCAACGGCAGCAATAGGGAGTAATATCCTGACACAAAGGAAAAGTGAGTGTGGCACTAAAAAGAGCATGGAAATGTGATATTGTAGCTCAAACTCCATGCAAACCTTGTTGCATTTGTTATACACATGGGGAAGGGCATCCCATGCACATACAGAGACTGTGCTGGGAGAAAGAACAGCATCTGGCCTCACCCATTTGTCTCATGCGAAGACAGAAAAGCGTGGAAAAAGCCATTAGAGCTTTTGAAAAGTTCTCACACAGCAAAGTGGCTCATATGAACCCACTTAAACATTGCATTTGTACATTAGATCCATTAGAAAGACTGGTTTCACAGTCCAGGAAACAATTGTGGGCTAAATATGTTGGGTGTAAGAGTTTTTTCAGAATAAAAATAACTTATAAAGGGGCTTGCTCAAGTACCTCTTCTTATGTGATGGAAAATCCTAATCCCACAACTGCAGGAGAAGGCCTTGATGACTTAAAGAAACAGAAACAGCTTGATTTGAAAATGAAGGTGTTTCCAAAAGCTAAGAGAAACACCACAAAAGTGTTACAAATATAAATGAGAAAGTTATAATGCCAAGTAAAGCAAAAGTAAAAGTTAGAAAAGATGCAAAAAGAAAGTGATGGCCAGCAGAGTAAGGAAAATGATAATTCCTTTAAGGCGTATTAGTAGAAAACCAAAATAAATTCCTAGCAATGGTATTTAGCTTGATAAAGGCAAACACTCACCTGTTGGAAGGTAAAGATTACATTGCAATTTATGTTATTAACCATCAAATCACCGGTAACGATGCAGAAAGTGCAAAGATAGATGTTTCATGTCTGTGCTTGGAGAACCATCCAGATGATGAGCTCATAGACAGCACCTGGGTGAAACTTTTCTTTCCAACAGCACTCCGGGAGAATACTGGACACTACAAGTAGACAGTGGCAGGTTAAATCTGTGAGTTTGCAGTTTAAAACAGCCAGGTAAGGTGTATTCTAGAATGTGATTTTTTTCCCTGTCAGCTCTTGGCTTCTATCCCTGCCCTCCCTGAAGAGCTTCCTGAAATGAGGGCTTTTCCTGAGTGCCTGGAAAAGAGCGGAGATGAGTTTTGTGCTTTCCTAATGCTGCTTCTACCCTGTGTTTTCCCAGGGACATGCACACAGGTCCCAGATTCCTTCACCTGAATTACTTAGAGCCTCTAAAGGCTGTTACAGGAATCCCTCTATTTTCCTACAGCTTTTGGTGACATTTCCACATGTGGTGCTGCTCCGTGAGCTCAGCACAGAGCTGTCTTTCCCAGGATAGCCTGTCTGCACTCACACACCTCACAGCTTGTCTGCCTTCTTAACTTCAGACTGATTCAGAAACAAAAGCTGAATTAGAGTTGGCAAAAAGATGACAAGCAAAATGCTGGCTGCAAAAGCCACAAAATCAGAAATATAAAAGGAGAATTAGGTTGTTAATCAGACTGAATAATTTCAAAAAGAGTGGAGAGAATTTTACAATGAAAAAGATGACTCCGGCATATAAATTAATCTTTTGTATAGGAAGAAATGAAAGTCATTAAATGTCATTGTCTTATTTTAAAAGCAGCAATATCCTGTCTGATTGCAAGTACTTAAAGTGGGATGATTAAACAGAAACCTTATCTTCAGTGTTCCAAGGAGAAAATTGGAGAGAAGTTATCCAATTACGGATAGTAAAGAACCAGTAAAATCAGAGCAGAGAGGAACTTGGTTAGGTAAGTTATGGAGGAACACTGGGCAATCAATCCCACCCAACATCCCAGGCACAAACAAAGGGGACCTATCCCACTACACACCAAATTTCACAGCTCCGAGGAGCCTTTGAACTGCACACTTGCTTCTGATTTTCCATTTCTGTAAGCCCTCTTCAGACCTGTATAAAACAATAGCCTGAGGCACTTGTAAATACTAATATTCTGTTAAAACATCTGGTTACTGTAAAATGGGATTGTCTTTATTTCCAAACAGGAGTTTACAAGCAGATTATCAGCTGCTGGCTGGCTGTTACTTTATGCTCTCCAGCAATCCTCTGTGCACAGGCATCTTGCTCTGCCTGAGTGGCATTTTTCTAGATTGCCAGTGAAATTTTAAGTAGAAACAGTAGTTCACATGGCAGAGGGAATGCTGTGATCAGGGTCTTCTCTTCCTGCTGCAGATATCCATATGCCCATAAGCTCTGGGCGCCTCATGTCTTCAGTGCCGTTATTCCTGCGATATCTGTGTGAGTTGGCACAGGCGACTGTCCCCATTCCCTGCACAGAGGGAATGTGAGTGGGGACAGTATAAAACAGCCTCTCACAATGTACCACAAACAGTCGAGGTTCAGATCTTTAGCCAAGAATGAAGCTTTGCATTCCTAATTCAAGAGAAAGGTTTTTCCTTTGCTCTGCCAAGGGAAAGAGCCCTTTGTCTGCACGGGACCTCCTACTGCACTTAGGAGAAGGGGAAAGAAAGGAAGAAGCTCTGGCGGGTTTGCAAGCAGAGTGTGGAAAACTATCATGAGTTAAAATTATTTTGCAGGTGGTCTTGATGTTTTTGGGGAACATGTTTAGGGTGAAAGGACGTACTGCTGCCTACCAAGGGCCTGCTATCAGAGCCTGTGCGGTGTCTGGATCTGGCTCATTACAGACAGCAACACAAAACCTTTAACCTTTGCAGCTTTCTTAATTTAACCTTTAGAAGATGTAATTTCTAGTCTTACTTTTTTCTCTCCTTTCACTGTTTGGGCAGCTTGGGCTAAATGTAGCACCAGGGGAGGTGGGGAGGGAGACCACCCCAGCACACCCCAATGGCACATCCCCTTTCCTATCCCATGGTTCCATGGATTGTGCACAACTTCCAGATGGGAGAAAGAAGAAGGTTAATTTGTGTATTTTTATATCTGTGTGGCTGGTCTCAGGCTCTGTGTTTGATGCATTTGGCAAGTAAATAACTAGACCTGAAAGTGGAACAATGTCCCTGTCGGGGGTTGGTGTCTATGGAAAACTTGGTTTTCAGTTTATAAAGGGAAAATTACTCTTAATGAATTCAAAGATGCTTCAAAACAACTTCCTAAAAAAAGAAATCAGTCTTTAAGTGCACTTAGTTATGTATAATTGATGTCATTAAAGGGATCTTTTGCAGAATTGTTATTTATGTAAAGGAACTACCAGCTGTAGGACTCGGCACTTCTATCTTTTGAGCCAGTAGTCGGGTAAAAAGTACCTTCAAAATTTAAACTTGGAGTCAGAGGCAACCTGGAGCTTAGCTCTGGCAGCCTGACTGTCTGGAGATATTCTGGCTGAGTAGAGAGGATAACACTTCATAATCTGGTATGACTTAAATCTCCTCCATGCCAGATAAGATAGTGAAGGGAGAAAATCAAATCAGGTTTCAGGGAGAGTTATCACACTTCTTTGTACAAATTTGTGTCTAAATCTGCAAACTGGGGAGCGTGTTTGAAACCTCTTAAGAAGGGAGGAGGAAAGCTGCCTCTCCTGCTCTGTGCCCCACGTCAGCCTGACTGCTTGAAAACCACGATCCCACATCACCCCCCAGAGCCCCTCCTCGGCTGGCTGCCCACAGCCTCTGATTTCCGTGCCACTCCCTTTCCGTGCCACTCCCTTCCACATCCGCGTGCTCCCTTTGGTGGGATCTGCCAGCACCAGACAGCGGGGGAGAGCTTCTCCCACCCTTCTTTTGCCGACAGACACTTTCATCATGAGGAACCCCTTTTGTTTCAGAGACCAAAAGACCTTCCCAATGGATATGATACACTCACAGATCTTGGGACATCTGTTCCCTAGCCTGCCTTTCCGACTAGTAGGATATGGTTTTATGATGGAAAGGTTTGCTGGCTGTCATGCTGCAGTGGTGCCGGGGTATTTGCTGGAATAGCACTGCCTTGATTTTTATGGTGGAGCGGAAATATCGTACAGGATCATGGATGTATTCCTTCCCCCAACAGCTGAAGTGCAAGCTTTCATCTTGAGCCGTCCTTCTCCTCTTCTGGACCCTCATCCGAGACAGTTGCTGCTCAGCTCAAGAACAAACAGATGTTTCTCTTGCTACACAGTATGTTGTTTAATCCCACGTCAGGGAACAGTCTGGTGCATTCCCATGCAACTGTCAGCTTTGGAAGGTATTTTGCCCTGGATATGTAAAGAAATGCAGCTGATAATAACATTAGGTTTTATGACGACTCGAACTTAATGGCCTTCGGGGTTGGATTCTGAAATGTCCCATAGGAAAAGAAAAATATAGCACCCAAATTTGAGACATACAGCCATGAAAGACTAGGATCTGCCACCAGGTTATGGTTTCAGATGTGTAAATCAGCCCATACATTCCTTATGGTGACCTGTGTATGGAACAACTCTGATTTGGACATCGAAGAATTCAGGATCAACTCACATGTCTCTGCCTCATGTGAGGATGGCTCGGCTGTTCCTCTGCTGCCTCAGGAGAATGTGCTGCCCAGAGCTGTCCTCAGGCACAACCAGCTTTGGTGACCACCATGGCCCTCATCATACACCAGCATAGGGAAGGAGTGTCGCAGGCTCCACACTCAGACCTGTGAGAGACACTGAAGGTTTGCCTGAACACTGTATCACCACAATAATTTGCTTTTCCTTGAATTTTCCAAAGCAAATTAACGTATGTAACAAATGCAGAGCTAGATCTTGACAGCTCTGTACAATGTGAGGCACGAAGATGATCTTTGCACAGGGTTTGTAACCCTCCTGCAGCAAAACAAATGGTGTGTTCCCTGACAGCAAGGGAGGGTCCCTGCAAAGCTCCCAGGGGTGGTTGGGGGGGCTGGTGAGGCACCTTCTGGCCTCAGCCCTCCTGTCACTGACTTCCCTGCACGATGTCACTGCCTGAGTGACACTTTCTCCACTCAACACCCTCCACCTGTGTCCTTTTCCAGTCTGCCCACCACGACCCTTCCTCCGAACTGGGTCACTTCAAACACCAACTCTTCTCCCTGCTCGTGGCTGCCTGTTTGGGATGGGAGTTAGGATTTAACGATGCAAAGCTGCCTCTCCCTTCTTCCTACCCCTGGATGTTGCTTTGGAAACACCCTCTCTGCCTGCCAACCCTCTGAATGGCAGCCCATAACCCAGAGCCCGGCTGCTCTCTCCTAGCAGCAGGGCCATTAGTATCACACAAGCCATTATCAGTAGCCCTACACACTGGTCCCACTAAAATCAATTTATCGCCTGGAGTATTTGGCTCATAAAAGGATAGTTTCCCTTTTTTCCCTTTTACCTTCATAACCAAGGTTATCTGCTCAAGAATGTACCGAGTAAATGAGGTGGTTTGGCTTATGGATACAAATAGATCTTGCTTTTTTGACTTGCAAAATGAATTCCTCTGTGACTTCGATAAAACTTAAGTATGCTAATGTTCAGTCAACCAGTTGTCTATTTATTTCTGTTTATGCCAGCATACCCATTAGCAACTTTTTCTTGTTTTCTTTTAGAATATTAAATGGTTCAAACATATTCTAAAAATTAGTTGATTAGCTTGTTAGGGCACATTTCCACTGCTAGTTCCTTCTGTAGCAAAAGAGAAAATGAAGGTAATTTTGTTTGCAAGGAACGTATGATTGGAAGCTGACTGTTGAAAGATGTGCCGTGTCAATGTAATGAGGGAGTGTAATATCTTAGTTTGCATCAATATGGAAATAACTGTGCAGTTTGACAGACCTGATGCTAAAGGCAGCACCAGAGCACTCATTATGCATTCAGCCTCTGATTATGAAAAATAGTGTGTTTTCCTTTAAAGAGGAATACACATTATCAATCAAAACCATGCCAATTATTTCCAAAAGGAATCACGGCTAAACAGGCGTGGGGTCTCTTCAAATATAACTGCACCTGAGAAAACAGACAGATATCAAAGAACATGATAGTTTAATTTCCTGACAGTTGAATTAATTAGGCAATATAAATCCTGCTTTCTGATTGGCCCAAGCTTTGCTAGGCATGGCCTGTGACTTGTGATGACTTTCTTCACTAAGTGAGGAGCTTGGCATCACCTGGATCTGCTCAGGTGGTCCCAAATGTGGGAATCAAAATGCTAAAGTCCTCCCATGGCTGAAAGGTTGGAAATCCCGGTGGGTGCTCACATCCCCAGGAGTGACCCAACTTGCCTTCCTGCTGAGGACTGGGAGCTGCCAAGGAGGAGCTCTGCCCTCTCTAATGGCAGAGAGGAGCTCACAAGAAAGTTTTTCCCCCAGAGGGTGGTTGGGCACTGAACAGGCTCCCCAGGGCAGTGTTCACAGCCCCAAGGCTGCCAGAGCTCAAGGGGTGTTGGGACAACACTCTCAGGCACAGGGTGGGATTGTTGGGGTGTCCTGGGCAAGGCCAGGGGTGGGACTTGATGATCCTGGTGGGTCCCTTCCAACTCAGCATGTCCTGTGATTCTGTGATTCTCCTGATGGCCCAGCCCCTGCCCCAGCAGCCCTGGCAGGTGCATCTCAAGCTCATAGGGAACTGCTCGTGTTTATTCCAGTGCAGGTATGGGCTGGCTGAGTGTGTCAGTAGCCCACAACCATAGCTGGGAGGGGATTAAAAAACCCCATCAAAATAAAAAAGAAAATGGGCAGTGTAGACATTAAAATATTTCCTGTATTTTTGACTTGCTCTCTGTTTGCTGGCCTCAGTAGGAACTGAGCTCGTGGAGTCACTCTTTGGGGCAAGAGCACTCTTCACTTATTCTGGCACCATTTTTTCTTATTAACCCTATTTCTCCTGTGCTGTTTGAACCAACGTTTTGTCTTTTGATCTCCACATGAGTGTCAGGATCTCTTCCCTTCACAGGCAGTTAAAACCATTGCTCCAGTCCTTTTGCCATTACCCAATATTTTGGCCCCCTACGCACACAACATTCTGCGTTCGGGCTCTTTGTCTGGGGAGCCCAAAGCATTATTTTGCCCCCGTGGCCTACAGTGGTTCCTGGTCGAGTTTGTTTTATTTTCAGCAAATGATTTCTTTAAAATGCTAATTCAAGCTGCATCCAGCCACCTTGACAGAATGGTCACCGGGCCGTTCTTACACATAAAAAGAAAGATAGGAGGATAATTGCAAAGTCACCAACCAACATATATGAACACAGACGATTATCTGGAATAAACAGTATGAGCAAGGATTTGGAAGGGCTGCTAAGGTCTGTTCTTATTTAAATGGTTGGCTCTCTGTGCTTTGTGCAGGGGAAGTTCAGAGGGCAGAGCTCAAGGATGTGCCAATAACACTGACACAGAGATTCTTGCATGGGAGAGGCACAGCCAGACTTCAGAGGGTTCAGCATGGAGCAAGCAGTACCACACAAATCAGAAAGTTCCCCGCCTTTTTTCCCTATTGCATTTCCATTCCATCAATTTGTCCCTGAAGAGACGTCTAAATGAAAGCTGTGTTGTTGTAAATAGGGAAAGTCACTTGATCATGTAGGATTTCAGTCTGCTTTTGCATTCGAAGGTCTCTAATGTCAAGTTGTCTGTAATTTGTACTGAACCAGAAGCAAAATACTGCTGTGCTGTCACTGGAGTGTCAATGACTTCTCTGCAAAACTGAATCTCTGTGACATTTACACATCCTAAGGACCTGTCTAAGCTTTGCATTCCACTGAGATGATGCAGGAATAACAGTTTCTTCAGGCTTCAAATTGAAGCTCTTCTGGCATTTTGCTACTATAGCAAGGGGGAAAAAAATGGTAACTTGTAACTGACCTTCTGTTCTGCTTCTTGGGAATAGCACACGGTTCACAGGGATGTATGGCACTTACAGGACTGCAGACCTATTGGAGGTACATAACTTGCTGTGTAAAGCCTAACTGGTTTTGGTGGGTGTATTTTCAACAGTCATTTGAAGAGAATATGGGTGTAGAAGTACTAAGGAGGCAAAGCTCAGTGCTAGTTTTCTCAGCCACAGGAAACCAAGCAGATGTATTATTTCTTCACTAGCAAGGTACAAATAAACACGAACTTAAGAAATCAGGAATGTAAACCCAGACTCTCCATAGGAAATTTCACCAAGAAATCCCAGTAAAATTAGTTCAGAACTGGACTACACAGATTTGTTTAAAGAAAACAAAGAGACTCCTGGTTTATAATTCTCATAGGAAAGAATACACAAAATAAACAAAAAGGTTCAGTAAAAACCATTCTCTGATTTTGTTGGCGTGAAAATGAATGTTGTAATTTTTTTTTGTTGAGAGACTGAACAACTCTTCTCATCATCAATTGTTGTCCATAGATATACCTGGTTTAAGTGTTCCCCCATCACAGTCCATCTTGATCCCTCGCCATTCAACCAAGTTGCAGTCATTTAGAGTACTTATGTATTGCAATAGTTTCTATGACAACAGATGATGATGATGTTAAGAGTAAAGAATTTTAAGTTGGGTCTATGAATAGGGAGATAAAGACACTGAATTGCAGAGGGAAAGCTTTGCTTCCAAACATTTAGCCTAAATATCTCCACTATTAATATTTACCAGCAAATAATGACAATTGCGTGACAAGCAAATACACTCAGACTTGAAGTTTTAGGGAAGCAAATGTTTTCCTAAAAATCTTTACTCTGTGGGTTTGATTAGTTTCTGTTCTCCATGTTTGAGCAGACCAGGTTCTTCTGGAACTGGATTCACTCTGGCAGCGACTGGCCCTTTCCATCCCATTGAGAGTAAGGTGTGAATGCTAAAATCCTACAGCAGCTCACCCTGCGTGGAACTGAGCAGCTGAGTATTGCTGCCAAACCCTCTCAAACACAAAAATACTACACAGCTTTGTGATGACGGCTCCAAAACCTGGGGATTAGAACTCCTTCACTTGCAGAAGAACTTCACCTGGGAGGACAACATTTCTATTCCAGTTCTTCTCCAGTCCCCTGCCATTCAAACCCCACTTGCTCCATGGTTTTAATTCCCACACTCCTGCCATTAATTCAGTTTGTATCCTGCCTGTTTTATCTCCACACAGAGCTGCACTGCAGCTTGCACGGGGTTGGGACAGGCTCTTCAAATGTGGGCACTGCTGAACAGAAAGGAGCTTTGCCCATCAGCTGGAGGCCAGTGTCTGACCACACAATGCAAGGAACTTTCCAGGAAAAGTCTTCCCCCGTGGTTAGTAAATGTTAGGATTGCAGTCAGATGTCTTCTGCACCAGTTTAGGTTGCATAATTAATTCAGTATTATTTGGACACAGATAATAAAACCTGCTTACCTACAGTGGTCCAAAAAGGCCATTAGGAACCCACAGCTAAGAAAGCTTAAAGTTCCTGCCAATCCCAATGGCAGCTGCACAGAGAGAGCGAGGAGCAGATCCCGATTTCGTGGCCAAATTTGCTGTAATCAGTAACCGGCAACACCACATCCTGCCAGGCCTAATGGACATCCTGGGAGGGTTCACTCCCTCGGCCCCAATCAGCTGGGAGCAGAGGTTGTGCTGAGCTAAGGCACTGCCCTGGGGGCAGCGGAGCATCCCGGGCACCGGGAGGGGGTGGGGGACAGCAGGATGACACAGGGAATGACACTGTCCTGGAGAGGGAACCGTGCTCAGCTCCTTGCCCCGAAACATGTTCTCCCTTGGTGCAAAACCACGAAGCCACCACAGATTTAGCCACCGAGTTTACAACTGTGGCCAGCCCCGACTTCTTTTATCAGTTCTGGACTGTGTATGACACAATAAACCCGAACCCTTATTTCAAACAGCTGTCAAGCACCGTTGCTGCTCTGCCTCCTCCTCTGCTCACAAGCAGGACAAAATTTACTGACAGAAGGATTTCTCTGAAAGTAAAACTAGACGAGTCCCGTTCTGTTACAGGCTAATCTGGGCAAAAGCATGTGCCAGCCCTTGTAACCTTCTCATGCCTTGCACTTTGTTTTCCACTAAATGTCAGCTCCGATAGACTGGCCTGCTCATCTGAAAGGGCAGGTTTTTGCTTCAATAAAAACAAACCCAGTTAAAAAGATAGACAGTACCTCAATAAAAAAATACCATGGATGCATGAAATGTTCAGGCTTAATTGGTATGGCTGTACTGCACCGTTTCCTTGCTGGCATATGCTAGCAGAGAGTATTTGTTGTCAGGGGATTTTCAAGGTTATAAAGCATCTTAAAGGTGTTGGGGAGTGTGTAAATTAAGCTGCTACAGGTAGGTAATGTTCCCATGATGTCAGGACTAAATATGCTGGTGCCTCCAGGTAAGAATTTACCACGGTCTGGAGTACACGCTGGGGGCCTGATCCTCAGTGAACGTAAATCCTGTTGGCTCCATTGGCTTTACTACATCGATTTGCACTCACTGCATTTTGGATTCAGAGATCCAGCCTTGCAATCTGATGTTAGAGTGCTCTAAAGCACATGGAGGTTAGAAATTAAAAATCCCACCGTCGGGAGCTGAGCCTTTTGGCTGGATGCTGCCCCTCCACAGGGACGTGGTACCTCACCGGGTGCCAGCACATCTCCTTGGAGCTGGGGAGAGAGAGATTTTGGCAGGACACACCGCCCCAGCACAGCCCCACCTGGGAGCCAGGCAGCCAAATTAACAGCGTTTCTGCTGCAATAAATTGTCATCAAGGGGAAGGCGGACATTTAGTGGCACATTATTTACTGGACTGGGGAATGAGGAAGCTGGAGGAGAGAGGAGTCTTATTCACTCATTTTGAAAAGGATGAATGAAATGGCAGGAGCCTTCAGTTTTTTCACTGGAGATCTGAAGGAAGCAAAATGCCTCCAGCTCCACACTGCGAGTCCTGTCCTTCCTCCCTGGAAGGGCAGCCCTTGCCCGAGCTCTTTGTCTTGCTGGGGAAGTCTGAAGCATCTGCCTCCTCCCCGTCTCCATGCAGGATCCGATGAGCTGATCTGTCACTGTCCACTTGGATCATCCACAACTGTCTCTGCCACCGCCCCAGAGCAGCCTGTGCTGGAGTGTGGGATGCTCACAGCACCTCACCCCACCCAGGTGTGCAGGTGAGTGGATCCAACAAGGGTCTCACTGGGAAGGACACGAGCAAGGGTAGCGCTCCTGACTCCAGCTCACTTATTCCCTCTGGACTCTCTCTGTAAGAAGAGCTTCCGGAAAATTATTTAGGGAAATCTTGTAAGCATTAACAGCATGATGGAGCTCTGCAGCCTCCGTGTAAATGTTATTCTGGGTTAAAAGCTTTGGATGAGTATGTTATAAACATAAGTACGTCTGTGGGGATTGTTAACTCTCCCTTTGCCAAAGTAACGTCCCTTTTTCCTGAGCAAGGGAAAGCTGTGAAAGGAAGTACAGTCATTTTGGTGTATTGGTACTCTCTGCACTTGGGGTGCTAATTCAAACCGCAGGTGAGTGCAGTGTAGAAGACTTGGTCATGTCTTTTCCCTAACGATGCAGTGGGTGTTACAGTATGGTGTTAATCCTGACAGCAGCCCTAGGGAATCCTAGGGGCAACAGCACCTCGGTGTAGATGTCAGTGCCTGCCAGGATGCATCCAAACCAGCCCAGACAGCCCCTCCAAACCCTTCTGCTGCCCAGTCCATCAATGGGCAGCCTCATGGGGAACCACTGACCCCAAGGCTTGGGGCCAGAGACAGTGAGACAAACCAAGGTCTGGCTTTAAACTGCACCACATCTCACCAGAACAGGGTATACTGTCATTGGAGAGCCAGGCTGGGCCCTGCCTGCTGGTACATAGGCTGAGAGAGCTGGGCATATTCAGTCTGGACAAGAAAAGGCTCCAGGAAAACCTTAGAGCCCGTTCCAGTGCCTAAAAGGGTTCCCGGAGAGTTGGAGAGGGGCTTTGGACAAGAGCCTGGAGGGACAGGACAAGGGGGAACGGCTTCCCACTGCCAGAGGGCAGGGTTAGATGGGATACTGGGGAGAAATTCTTCCATCTGAGGGTGGTGAGGCCCTGGCACAGGTTGTCCGAAGAGGTGGTGGATTCCCCATCCCTGGAAGTGTCCAACACCAGGTTGGATGGGGCTTGAAGCAACCTGGGATAGTGGAAGGTGTCCCTGCCCATGACAGGGAGTGGAACAAGATGACCTTTAAGGTCCCTGCCAACCCAGACCATTCACTGAATCTGTTATACACACCTGTAAATACCAACACAAGGAGGAAATCCCTTAGGAAAGACCAAGAAAAAGTAGAAAACCATCCAAGCCCTTCCAGCTCGTACCTGGCTGCTATTCATGCCCATTGGAAGGCCTTTTCCTATGGGAAATTTAGCTCTGAAGGTAGTACAGAGCAGACCTTGAACACACGTCCATGGCAGGTGCAATGCAAGAGGCATTGTGATCCCCAGGGCATGGGCATTGGCCTGACTTGGGACAGGAGGGGATTCAACCCCTCCGATTCCTTAGGCATGGGGTTCATGTAAGACTGGCTCACTTGCTCCTCTCGAGAGATCTGGAAGGCTCTGAGGAGCATGGATATGAGTCCTCCTCTGGTGTGACAGCACTGGGGAGCCTTGGGTGGGAGGAGGAAGGTCACCAGCCCATGCCAGGAGAGCAATCCATGGCACAGTGGTGGGGACAACAGGGACACAGTCTCTGGGGGAGAGGGGGGCAGAATGCCACAGCTCACTGTGCTGCCACCACATCTTCCTGCTCGGGGGAACAAATTACCCTCACACTTCTAACATTAGCAGCCGTTTCCATAAGCAATTAACCTCTGCGTTACACCATCAAGCATCTGAAAAAGGTGTTGTGACACAGTTATTAAAGGATGGAAGGGCTTGTTGGCTGCATACATAATAAAGGGCGGCCTTGCTTTCCCACTTGGATTTCTGAGCAGGGGCAGAACAAGTGGAAACCCTATAAAACAGAAATGTTTCACACCGGCCTGGGGAGGATTTGTCCTAGGTTCGTAATTTAAATTTTGGGGGTTATTCATTTGCTACCAAAGAGAAACACTTATTTTCCAGCAAAGCAAATGACTATAGAAATTGTTTTCCACATTTGACACATTCTCTTAATGAAATTCTGTTGTGGTTTTTTTTAAACTTTATTACCACCCCTCTCCACCCCCCCCAAACCCCATGAGTCCTGGTTCAGGATCAAACAGCCCTAATCTTCAGTCTTCATTTGCTGTTGGGGGCCTCCCTTCTCCTCTCCCTCCCAGGAGCTGCAGTGGATAGTGAACTTCATTCCTGTCAAGGGATCCCGTGGGAGCAGGGGCAGGGGCAGGCAGAGGGAGGGTGCTGGGTCTCTCCCCACCAGAGATGTGTGAACCTCACTAAGATTATCAGACTTGCTAAAACCTTCCTTGGCTATTCTGCCCTCCTAAGGCCTCACAGTGGTGGCATAATGCAGGGGAGGTTTAAGAGAAGACTACAGGTTAATCACTCTCCTGGTAATATGAGCAAGATGAAACTATTCAGCTGGAAAACAGAAAAAAAAATGGCAATTTCTTTGTACAAGGCTGTGCAGCTTTCCTTGATATGCTACTTTTTGTTCTCAGGCAAGAGGCTTTAGCCCTGCTGGTCTGGGGAAAGCAAGTCAAGTCCCCAGACTGTAACAACTTGTCATGTGCAAAAAGTGTCCATACATCTGTATTTTTATAGTGTGTATTTTTATAGTGCTTAAACACACTACAGACCCCACAGTTGGAATGACAGAATGGTTTGGGTTGGAAGGGACCTTAAAGATCATCTCATGCCCCATCCCTGCCATGGGCAGGGACATCTTTCACTATTGCAGGTTGCTCCCAACCTGGCCTTGGACACTCCCAGGGATGGGGCAGGATTGGTGTACCTGCTCTAGAGTTGACAGGTGTATTTTTTTTTTTTTTGTACAATTTTCTCTTTCAAAACTTCTTTGCTTTATCTATTCATATATCCATATATCCAATATCCATATATCCATGCACATAGGCAAGCATGAAGTTCTCTGTTTAAATCCCTGTCAACCAGAAAGCACCAAGGCTGCCACCATCCAGTCTGCCAAGGAGCGTGGAGTCGATCTGCTCTTGCAGCACCACTGGGACGTGCTCTATGTGAATCAAAATATTTCACCAATATCTGGTTTTATGGCAAAAAAAAAAAAAAATTAGAAATACTCAGCTGGAGCGAAAGGTGGAAGAGGGAGCATTTTCCAGATTGCTCTACAGGGGTTTTTTCCCTTCCTAATTTCCCCTTTTATAACACAGTGACAGAATCTGTGTGGTTTTTATGTCCCATTTTTGCAGTGAGGGGGACTTGACAAGGAAGGGTTAGGCCAACAGCAGCCATACCTTTTTTTATTTAGGAAATAACACTGACACTTTTATTTAAAGATCAAAGCAAGGCAAACACCAGGACTCCAAGCCTCTTCTCTTTTTTTTATCCATAAAAGAATGCCATGGAGTTTACTTGTGGTGCTACTAATGAGGTAACTTTAGCCCCAATTTCACATTATTAGCACTCTATCTAGGAGAAGCTGATGATCTTTGGCCACTGTAAAACATGATTCCCAGGCCAGGTGTTGGGCTTTCAGCCAAAATGGTGTGTTTTTCCCAACACTGCACTACAAAGGACCTAAATGATGATAGGAAAGATATACTTCCTTTAGGGATCAGAGATAATTAACTCTTTATAGTTGCTCTTTTATTATTACTGAACTCATGCCAAACTTTTGCATTGCTTTACCTAATAAAAGTACCTCCTGCACTGTTGGTAGTATCCAAATTACTTTTTTCATTTGTTAACAATCAGGCCTTCAACCGTTTTTTGAACTTCTTTGTTGTAAAAAGCTCTCTAAATTAGTCATTCCTGAGCATTTACACTGCACAATTCTCCTCAGTTTCCAAACTTTGTCAGATAATTGTTCTTACTAAAAGGGAGGAATTTAGAAAATATGCAAAAAAGTCAAAATAACAACAGCATATGTTTCATACAACCACCTAAGAACCATATTTAAGGTACTGTGTCCTGTTATGCTGCCACATGTTGAATTAATAGATTTACAGTTTCACTAATAATAATAGTAATACCACTGCTCATTTGCTTCCAGGCCAGTATGAGAAAGGGCATCCCAGCCTTGTAGATGGGAAATGAGAGAGAGAAAATGACTGTCCTGGTGCTAAAAGAGCAGCACTGGAAGGGGCTGCCCGGGGAGGTGGTGGAGTCCCCATCCCTGGAGGTATCCAAGGAAGGACTGGACACGGCACTCAGTGCTCTGGGCTGGGGGACAAGGTGAGGATCGGGCACAGGTTGGGCTCAATGATCTCAGAGTTTTTTTCCAACCTGGAACGATCCTGTGATTCTGCCAATTTACTCATCCCCAGAAGTGGGGCTGTGCCTCGGAGCCAAGCCCTGGCTAAGATCTGCCTGCTCCACTTGCACAATATTGCTAAAGACACTGAAATGGCTGACAGGGACATTTGGAGTTGGGATATGTAAGGAGAAAAGTGCGTAAGATGTCTATTAGTCTGTGCGAGTTCCTGGGGTCCCTTGTGCTGAGATGCACTGGAATAACCATCACCTGGACAACCCCATGGCATCAGGGCTGGAGTGCTGGGTTTCCTCCAGCCTTGCAAAGGCAGCACAATTCCTTCACCCCTGCACTGCCTGTGCTGGAGCATCTGCCACCATGACAGCATCCCTCAGAAAAAGAAAGTAATGTGTTCTGAGAAACACTGCGTGTTGGATCAATACCCATTCTGCTCCTCAAGTTGGTATTTCCAGGGGGTTATTTATCTACAGCCTCTGAGTTTTCAACTCAAGAGCAGATTGTTCATTTTATACCCCACAACCAGGTGGAATAAAGATTTGCAGATTTGCCACTCAGTCTGACTACACAAGAAAATGGAGAGAGAGAAAAAAAGATAAGTAATATTCACCGCATTTGGGATTTGCTTTCCTTTTGAAGCTGCATCTGAACACAGACTAAAAACATAATCTTCCCAGATCCAGGCTCCAGGATTTTAATCTGGATTTCTGGCTGATAGCAATTAAAAGCTGACAGCACAGAAGTATTTTATTTAAAAGAATGATTGGCCTAATGATATTCCACTGAAGCATGGCCTCCAGATTGGAGCTGGTCACATGGATAAAGTGTAGGGAATAGCTTAGTTACACAAGATCACAAAGGGAGTTAATAGAACCAGGATCCACACTGAATGTCTTTTTCATTATCAGCTCTTTGTTCTACCCATTAGTACACACTGACTCCCTTTGGTAAGATCCTTTGTATTTCCAACTTATCAGGGTCTCATAAATGAAAGTCATGTGCTTTTATCTGCTCATTCCCTTTAATAAGTGTCACAAACATTCTGTGTGATTGATTAACTGGTAACAAGAAAGAGACAAAGTAAGAATATGCATATTAACATATTTTTCTTCGCTCAAAAAAATGCATTTTATATGTATGTGGCACTTATAATATATCAAGCTGCCAAAAGTTTTAAACAAAGGAGGAGCTGAATTACAGTACAAAACACAGCGAAAAGGCCAAATTTATCCTTGATGTAACTCACTGATGACAGCAAAGTTTAAGCAGAGATGAAACAGGCTCACCACGTGCACATGAAACGCCCCAGCAAGCACAGAGGGATATTCAGAGATTTTGCAGCCAGAAGGGCCCGTTACGATGGTATCGCCTGACTTCCTGCACAAACAGGGTGAGAAGATCTCACCCATTTCCCCATTACACACACATGAGTGACTGAGAGGTTTTATTCCTTTCTTGTTGGCAGGGGAGCTGCTTTGGTGCCGCTGCGGGAAGATCTGGGTGCACCTCCGAGGTGCTGAGCACCCTCCCCTCGCCCCGATGGTGGTGGGAGGCTTTGCTCAGGCAGTTCATGCTGCATTTGTCGCTGCAGGGGCTGGAGGCAGAGGATGAAAGGCCTCATTGCGCCCGGTTTGTGAGCGCTTCCACTTGGAGGCTTTCTGCCTGTGACACAAACAACCTGTTCCTCTCTACGGGGAGGTGAACACAGGCTGAGGTGGGAAGTCGTAAGAGTCATGCTCAGACGGGGAGGATGAATTCACCTGCTCTAGGCTGGAAAGACTCATGGAGAGGTACATAAGGGACCTGGCAGTGATTAGCACTGCCGTCCTAAAAAAGACTTGATCCCAAGCAATAATACCTGTACAGCAGCCAAGGCATAAGTGTGTATTTCCTAAGACACCAGTAAGAGGACAGGCAGAACCGCCATGCCACGGAGATCTCTGGGACCGGCACAGTTCAGGGAGAAACCTCACACCTACCAAAAGCACCAACCCTACCCCTCTCCCAGTTCCTAGGGAACGTGCGCTATCAGTTTTAATTTACCCCAAGGTGTACCCAGACTTGCTGGTGGGAAGGTGCAGAGAAGAGGGATAAGATGGAGCTCAAAGCTCCCACTTCTCTTGGGATCATCTGAGAACTAACCATGAGTCCTGACACTCATGTCTGTGTGAGATTTGCTGCACCACTGCTCCATGTGCCAGCTCTGGGATAGGAAATTAAAAAAGGGAAATTCACTTTATTATTTGTTGTATGCAAGAAGGAATAAACTCTATTTGACTGCATTTACTGAAACGCCTCCTCTGAACATCCTTGTACGTGCCAGTCTCAAACTGAACCTCAGCATTTCACCATCTATAAAACTCCCTCAGTGTATTAGGTGTCTTACCCTGACCACTAAGAGAGCTCCCTGCACTCCAGACAACTTCTTCCACCATATCAGTCATGTGATTTCTTCACTGTGATGCCCAGTTAGTACATTCCTACTGATCCTTTCATACAAAGACCTCACATTTCGTATTTATTGTTACATTAAGATGTGTAAAAGTCTTATGAGGTATTATGATCCCTGTATTATGATGGGAAGCTGAGTCATGGAGCAGACTTTGTACTATTTGCAAAGCTCAACCAAGAGCTAGAATCACATCTTGCATCTCTGAAGACTTTGTTTGAACCGGAGGATGTGTTTCCCTCCCGTCCAGTACTACCCTGGATGATTTCCCACTCTGCTGTTTAAATACAGCTGAAGAACAAGTCAGTCTTTTCCCTTATGCTGTAGTTTGTCTTTACAAAGTACTGCACAGGCACAAATCCGTTAGAATTCCTACAGTCTGTATATTTCCTGACATATCCCTGTATCCTGATCTGTGATCCTGAAACCCTGGCCGTGCTAAGCCTGAGAAGATCTCCAGAATAATCCTGCTGTGCACTCCCAGGTCTGGCATCTTCTTTCACACCACTCGTTAGGAGGGATATGCACATTTGCAAGATTATCTTTTGGCTCGTGGCAGCAGAAATCAGAACCAGATTATCTGAAATGAGGAGAGCCTACCACTTCAGCTCCAGGCCAGGTGGACATGGATGACCCAGAAGGATAAATTTAGCGGTGAACACTTCAGACTGCAGTGCCTGTGTGTATCCAGTTACTAACTGTTAATCATGTCTCCTTCCCCTAAATTGGCCAACTGAAAGGACACCTGGCAATTCTGGAACATTCCTGTTAGATTACTAATATCAATATTAAGGGAAAGAGCTTGAGGAATGTCACATTAGTTTCTGATGGCTCCCTTCCGCCATACTTCTGGCCAGCAGGCTTTGGCAGATGTGGCTCCATTCTGTCCAAATGCAATTCAGGGTTTAAGAATGTGCTCACTTTCCTGGGACCATCTGTTTGCTTTTCTGCTGAAGGAACTCCAGCCTCTTTGGCAACCTCAATGTATTGTACTCA
The DNA here is from genome assembly GCA_013396775.1 of Cephalopterus ornatus. NCBI lineage: Eukaryota > Metazoa > Chordata > Aves > Passeriformes > Cotingidae > Cephalopterus > Cephalopterus ornatus. The sequence goes on from VZRE01009646.1 coordinate 284,037, forward strand.
ATAAATCCTGACATGTAGCAAATTTTTTTTTGGCAGATCTTGAAGCTGAATGTCATCCAAATTGTTCATTATTGATATTAAAACCGATTTGTGCATCACCAACCATTAAAAGAATGCACTAAATATCTCCATGAATGAGAAACCGAGTAGTCCATCAGAATACATTTATCAGCAGCAATGTTAAAATGGAAGAAGTGTTCTAGGGCTCTCCCTGCTACTGCAAAAGCCCACATTTAAGAGCAGTTGCAGGACCCAAAACGTACGAAGTGCCTACATACAAGATAAAAGATCAAAAGAAAGGTATCTGTCCCAAGGACTGCCTCCTGTGGTTCAACACGTATTGTCTGGGGCAGGGAGGTAAAGCCTTGCATCTATTCCCAACTCAGCCATGAATCCACTGTCTGACCACAGCAAGGTCTCTTCATCCCACATGGGTTTGACATCCTCTTCGAGCAGCTGTAGGATCTGTCGGATCTTCAAGGCATCATCAGGCTTGTAAACTGGTGAATGTCAATTTTCAGTCCTTTAACTACTGTACCCTGATGGGTCCAGGATAGGTGTCTGTAGCTTGACAAAGTATAGTGAAGCTTTCAGAGTATTGGTGAATATCTACAAAAATGAATGATATGTACTTTGTGTAGAGTGTATACCCACATTATCTTTAATTAAAAATAAAGAATTTTCTAGATAAGGACATTGGGGTAAAATTAAGTTTATCAGACTTATTTTTATGGACCGATTTCCACTGGAGTTTTGCATTAGTACTGTGGGATTATTGGGCTCCATTTTTTTCTAGTATTTCAGTTGTCAGCATTCAAACTCCGTATTTCACATGTTTTTTCACAGAAACCTTGCAGAAGCCTTAGAAAAATCTTAACACTTGATCTTCCATAGAGAAATGGACTTCTTTTCTTATTAAAAATAATTTTAAAATAAAATCTATACTTAGAATTAGGATTCTGTTGGCATTTCTTTATCTTTCCTTACTTCTTTCAGCTCTAATAACTTGAAATTCTGACCTGAAGTTTTTGCCCTTTATAGTATGTTGGACATGGATGACCAAAAGTAGAGATCAAACTGTTGTAGTGGACTTATATTGTACAGTCCCATGGAAGTAGCTGGATCCAAAAATAAACGTTGGCTTCAGAAGGAGCATCATCATTTTGCTTCGCTTTTATTTTTTTGATTGGCAACAAGTGGGTCCGGAAAGTCTTGTTTCTAAATAATTTTTCTCCATGAATTTAGGACATTGTAGCAAGGTGGGGATCAGTCTCTTCTCCCACGTAACAAGTGATAGGAGGAGAGGAAACAGCCCAAGCTGTGCCAGGGGAGGTTTAGACTGGATATTAGCAAAAATTTCTTAACCAAAGGGCTGTCCAGCCCTGGCACAGCTGCCCAGGGCAGTGGGAGTCACCATCCCTGGAGGGATTTAAAAGCCATGTAGACGTGGCACTTGGGGACATGGGTTAGTGGTGACCCTGGTAGTGCTGGGTTAACAGTAGGACTCAATGATCTCAGAGGTCTTTTCCAGCCTGAACAATTCCGTGGTTCCCTCTGGCTATGCAGTAACATGCAGTCTCCACAGCACGCTAAACTTTTGAACTTTTCCTATATATTCTCCAGACACTTTCGCAGATCCTTCCCCAGTTAATTTAATGCTGGTGAAGGACTGCAGATTGATGGCTCAGGAGAGCGAAGCCTGTTGTTACAAGCAGGTAATTATTCAGTAGGATAAATGCTTCCTTCCCACCACCCCATTGCGATGCCTCCAGCTCCAGAGCAGCAGCTGAGGACTGCGATGGGAGCTCTGGCTCTGCAGCAGCTCCAAAATCGGTCTCCTTGTCCAGTTCAGAGCCAGCTACAGGCCTATCACGGATTTGAGGATGTAGCTATCTCTCCATGAGAAAATGGAGGGAGGCTGCCAACACTTATAGATCTCTTTATTAACACACTGGCTCTGGTACAAGAGGCACGCTGCAGTTTCAGTGAGGAGCCTTCCAGCCTCAAGTCCGTGCACAAGGGTTTAAGGAAATGTGTTAACAACATCACCCTGTGTGACAAGGGAGATGTACTTTTAATCAGCTCTGCTCCTTCAGGAGATCTCTCTCTCCCATTCCCTCTCTTCCCTGCGCAGGCTGTGCAGCAGAGGAGGGGAAAGCGCTTCACTGGCTTTGAAGTTTTTTATTTCCTTATCAAGAGTGGTGTTTTTCATCATTGCTGTTCTTCTGGTTTGTCTCACTTTCGTCAAACCGCTGGGCCTGTTGAATGAACAGAGGATCACTCCATATATTTCAGTTGGGATTAAAAATCCCCCTCCTATATCCTGCCTTTTGCTGCTACAACCTCTTCTCTGCACACCCCGTAGAAGTTGACACTTAGTCAACAGTTCCTGCTTTCCTCTGCATACGAGAGCAAAATCTTCTTGTACCTTGTGTACTTAGTGCAATATGAATCCATACAAATCAGTGCAGTGGGAACATGCTGACAATTGGAATTGATCAGTTAATAGCTGAGGAGATACATGTCTGTCCTTAAGGTGAGGTTTTGCTCCTGGCCATTCATTACTACCTACAATGTCCTGGCTTCACTGAGGCAGGAATCGTCCAGGGTGGGACACAAGGAGCTGGGTACTCCTTTACACATTTATGGGAACCTTCTACTGTATGAACTGGCAACTTTGTGATCCATCCTATTCCACCACTGTCTCCATTAAATGCTCATTATAACAGGGTCATATAACTGGCTGAGAGGACAACCTCGTGGACGTCAGGAAATCTGTATTTTATTTCCCACATGATGTTGGATAATGGATTCTCCACAGCTTTGGATTTCCATATGTAAATCTGGGATACTAATTCCTAACCTGTTCCTGTAATTTACAAAGCTTAATGGATGAGAATTTACACCTAAATTAAGTAGAAGTGATTGGTATGGAATGAGATAAGAGCCTGGCTCTGACTCGTGCCCTGGTGCTCAGACATGATCTTTACCCCATCTATTTCTGCTAAAACACCAAAGGTTCCAGCATGGCTGGTAACATCCACAGTCCCAGGTATAATATCCTTGCGAGTCACTACATAATGCTGTGGCAGATAATTCTGACAGCCAGCTCCCACAGGAAATAACAGCAATCAGAAACCCGAACACCTTCCAGTGGAAGTACAAGATGTACTCCTGAACTTGCCTTCTCAGTCATCAAGGCTCAGCAGCTTGTACATTAGGAACAGAAACAAACCCTTTCCAAATAAAACACCACTCTGCTTACACAAGGGAGGGCAGGAGGAAGAAAGCATCTGAAAGATGTTAATCATCTCTTTTAATGCACTGCTCTGAAGTGCATCAATACACGGTGGTGGGAATGGTATGAGAAGTGACACAGCCTCACGAGTGCAAGCAGGGCTTGGGGCAAATGCTGATGGCTAGCTATGCTCCATTTCTTTGGAAAAATGGAGTCAATAAACACTTTCTCCCCTGCAAAGACTGCAACTCTCATTTCTTAGGAGCAAAGCTGTGGCTGCAATGTGCACCAGCTGGTAGGAAAAGCATTGCAGTTCAATAGCACCTTCTATCTGCAAGACTCTGCTAAAATAATAATAGTTGCTCTACTCTCTCTAGCGGAACATAATAATGGAATGGAAAACAGATGATTTTTTTGCCTGTAGGACATGAAAATAATTGATTTAGGACCATAATTTCCGATAGTAGGGCTGTGGAAGTCCTTAAAATTCCCTAGGAGCTGGGAGCATATTCCAGGGGAAAGATGACTCAGTGTTGCTTGTTCTTACTCTACTTGTTCTTTTTTATCAAACATCCTCTGCTGGCCACTGTTGCAGTGCAGACATGAGGATATTGGCCTACAGGAATCTTTGGTGTGAAGTGACGTGAGAAGTGTTACATCTTTATGGTGTAACTCATGTTGGCTTCACGGGGAAACCGCTGGGTGGGAAGGAGAATAAGCAGCGGCCTTGTCGTGTAAATGCCCACTGACAAACACAGGAACTATGTCTAAATGACAGCTGGTGGCATTTTCAGAAGGCCTCTCTTCTCTGCAAGAAGTATTTCAATGTACCAGGCGAAAGCATTCAGAAGGGTAAAACTGTCCTCATGATCAGGGCTGGCCACTCCAGCTCTTTTATTTCAAACCTGTGCATGTTCTTTTCTCCAGCTCTACTCCATTTAAAAATATTTGTAGTGGTTCAGATGTTGAAGTGGAACATGATGATCTTACTGTAGAAGTGTTAAATGTATTTCCTCACAAAACAATTGTCACTCCATGACAACAACGTGTGACCTTTTGATGGCTGCAATAACAATTGGAACTAAATGATCTTCAAGGTCCCTTCCAACCCAAACCACCCTGAGATGATTTTATGTCTTGTATACACTCACTGAATACTTGGGCTGAAGTCACACACCTCTACCTCAACAGTCATTTTAGGTGAACAAGTCTTGTAAGGCTGGCTATCAACCTGAAAGAAACACAAAATATTTCCACTACAAATGTAGTGAAAATCACTGCAAGTGGAAGATTATTTGACCAAACAAAAAATGAGGTTTAATTAATTCAGCAAATACTGAATCCACTAACCACTGTTACAAAGTAAATTCCACAGGGAAGGGAAACTCTCCGTTCCAGGGAGAGATGGTATCTCTGTGTTGGGTATTACACAGAACGCATTGTCCACATCAATAGTGAACAGGGATCTAGAATGTTAGTTATCAGACTCAGATAGAACTCAGCAATTTCCTTCTATCCAAGGATAAAACTCCCACTGTACCAGCTGATTTCAACAGAACCAGTTGCCTGCTCAAATCAAATGAAGTATTTTGGAAATACATTCTGAAGCTGTTAAAAGTGAGACCTGAGAATTGAGCTGCACCTGAGTGATCCCACTCATATGATCTGGAGAGGGGAAATTTTGATTAGTGTAACAGTTTAATGGTTTACAAGGTGGAGTTCTCACGAGATGGCAGGGCAGAAACCCAATTCTATTGGAGCAGGAAAAATCCATGGGGGGGTTGGGTATATCCAAAGTGCCCTGTAAATTCAAGATATTAATAATATTGATATGTGTGAATTTTATCCTAAGAATCATTGAATGGCCTGGGTTGGAAGGGACACTAAAAGTCATCTCCTTCCACCCCTGCCATGGGCAGGGACACATTCCACTAGAGACCAGGTTGCTCCAAGCCTCGTCCAACGTGGCCTTGGACACTTACAGGAATAGGGCAGCCACAACAAATAGTTACAAACTGAATACAAAGTTAAATGTAAATGGGAGCAACTCCTAATGAATGCTTAAAATATGGAGTTAGTCTCCCGTGGTTTCTTCCTCTTTCTTTTATTAATCCTGAAAATTAATTAGTGCAAATGATTTAGTTAGTCAAAATAGAGGAATCAGATTATAAATAGATTTTTTTTTCGTTAAACAAGTTACATGAAATCATGATACAAAAGTTCACAATAATTAGCCCCCTACGAATAGTTAAGTAGAAATTACAGTAAGCCTGCTTTGCTTCTTTTTTTTTTAATCAAATGATCTAATTTTCAGATTTCTATCACACTGGACTGGGGAGCCATATGTATAATGCTATCAAAAAATAAAACATCACAAAATATTGACATTTTGGGAGCAGAGACGGAAGAGGGATTTCAACATTTTAACATGAATCACATTTTTCACTGCTACGAAGAAAGTCCAATTCTTATTAACAATTGAAAGGCAGGCTGGTGCAGGAATGCTCTCGGGGTACAGGAATACTCTTTGCCTGCAGGAATGCTCTCCAGGTACAAGCACCATGGCGCAGCATCCTGCACGTGGATGCAGCTACACCTGGAAAGTTCCTCCTGCCCTGTCACAGCAAAACCATCCCCTGCACACCAGCACCAGCCCAGTTCAGGAGTTACGGCCGCATTATTGGCACTGCTGATTCTGTCAGGGATAGCACAGCTTCCCAACGTGCAGGCACATCCTGCTCCCAGACAAGGAATTACATGACTTTCCTTTCTTTGAAAAGGTTAGTGGGAAACAACGCTGAGGTCTGGGAACACCAGCCACAGCGTTGCTATTACACAAAGCTGGCTGTTTCTGTGCTCCCAGGAGTTCTCACAGCAAAGGAAAACCACAAGTTTCTTTTAAAGTTAAACAGTCCATTGCCATTTTACATGTACAGTTTGATGGTTGATTGACACTCAGAAAGAGATGCTGTAAAATGGATTAATGGGAGAAGGGGTTTGCAAGACAGAGGAGGGTTTTATACTAGATTAAATCTTGCTAATGCACCAGTTCTGTAGGAAGTGTGTCTGAGGAGTACAGGAGGAGAGTGACGGGGAGCTCTCCTTGCTCTCTTGAACAAACAGCTGCATCCAGATGCTCTGGCAGAGCACTCTGCCCCCCTTTTCACCTGCTAACCCTCCCTTCCCACTCTCCTTGCCCTTCACATTAAGCAAAGTGTTATTTCAGAGTCACCCAAAGCACCTTTCTCTCCCCTGAAACCTCCGTGAGCACCCAGAACCCCACCACGGGGTCCCTGCGGGTGGCCCTTCAGCTGGGGGACACAGCCCAGGGCAACGCCATCCACCTGAACTCAGCGAAACTAAAACAGACCGAAATAACAGGTGACAAACTCCAGGTAGAATATTTTTTTTTTTGACACCACTCCAGCTGGCAGGTAGGAGAGGGAATAGCATCTCTCAGGAGCTCTGCTTTATGGTGAACAACCGCATTATCCAGGAGGAGAGCTCCTGACAGGGCTGCACCGCTATCGCTCCGCACAGGAAATAGCCTAATCCTATCATAATCTCCCTGCAATTTTCCTCTGTATTTTGATGTATATTGTTCCAAAGATACAATTTTATTTGAGATCGAGTTTATTTCAGACTCTGAAGTGTCAAATTTAATTTTAACAGTTTTTATTGTAGGGGAAAATATCTTTTTTTTTTTTTTTTTTTGGGTGAGAGATGAGAATTGTAGTAAATAACCAGCACTGAGTTTCTGCTCTGCAAATTTAACTGTTTCCAAAGCAGATAGAGATCAAGAATTGACATTTATTCCCTCACTGTTACCTACACTTTAGATTTTTTCAAATGTTTTTATCCACTCTTGCCTCTGGACAAGAAACACCAAAACATTATGTTTGGAAAGATCATTCCTGTGGGGACTCCGCACTGCGGGAGCGCAGCTTTTCGGACTGCCTGTATCAGTTTTGGATGGGAATCTCTGCACTGTCACTTTGGAGAACTCAGTCCAGCAGGTGGTTTATGATGCCAAGAAAGCTGTGCTGGAAAAAAGGAACGTTGGATTTTGTTAGCAGAAACAAAGTTTAGTGTGGATCCGTGCCAAGGAAGATGAGGTTTACGAGACGAGGTTTACTCCTGGTGCACATGAGACATTATATCAGTGGGGAGAAATTTATTGCAATCATCTTCCTATTTCCATTTCTGCCTTCTTTTTGGTGACATAATGGAGTAAAAGAGGAAAGGTCACACCTTGATGCCAAGATGATTCATAACTTTAATACCAGAAGGAACAATTGACCTAAACAATCTTTGGCTAAAGTGTATTTCCAGCAGTGCTTTCAATGTCGGTCCGAAGACGAACAAATAGAGAAATATGCACCACGAGGTTACTGTGAGATATTCAGAACCACCTGCCTGAGGAAGGAGGTTGATATCCAGTGGAAAGTCTCTGAGAAGCCAAGACATAACTAACCAAGCCCTGCATGGAGTTGTCTTTCCGTGGAGGTGGGCCCATGCCAGGGGCTTCTCCGCAGACAAGGCTGATGTTGCTCTTATTGCATGCACCAAAACTAGTCTGGAAGGGAAGTTATGATGGTTTCCCCAACGCACAGTGCTGGCAAAGCTGTGGATACACAAAAGGGATGAAACCAAGATCCAGGACAACGCAATGGCAAACTGCCGTTTTGCAGCAAGGTGAACGTCCTTCAGAGCTCTGCCTGCTCCGTTTGGTTGTGCGCAAAGGCAGGAGTGTGAGATGGGAATGAGAGAGCAGATACAACGTGGGGATGGAGAAACCTGGGCCACTATTTCTGTGTCTGAACTGCAGACTGGGCTCTGAGAAGAGACCCGAGACTAGGACCGTGCTACGGATACAGCCCCAGGCTCAGTCTGGACTCCGGTGGCTTGGAAGCCTTTGTGACTCCATAGGAAGTTCTATCTACAGAAAATTAATACCATCCAGAGGACACTGAGCCAAGCTGTCAGAGAAACTACTGCTTTAAAAAAACTGGTAACTGTGTCACAGCACGATAAACATATGCACAGATTGATTTTGGCCACAAACCAATAAATCCGTACAACCAATGAGCCCAGCTTCTAGCTGGAACTACAAGACACAATGACGACACAACCTTCTACTGCAAAACAGCCTGCAAAGCAAAAGCTCTGTAAATACTTCTGCTTGGAGAAAATTTTGGTACCAAGTATGACAAGAAAAATGGTAAAGAGAAAACAGAAGCAAATGGAGATATTAGCTGTGTGCTCTGTAAAAAAGGTTTGGGTGGGAAAAAATCAGAGTGAGAAATCCAAAAGAAAGATGGGAATCTTGAAACAGATGATTAAGAAAATAATAGACCAAGCTTCAGAAGTTTTCACTGTGTCCAGAAGATCCCATCTAAAGAGGCAGATTGTCTCACACTCCTGTGTCACCTCTTAAATCTAATTACATCTGGTAGAAATAAAAGCTGACAGACACAGCAGGTGTTATCCATGTGATTTTTGGTGTGCAGCCATCCATCCACAGAGCATCACCGGGACCCAAATGGGCACCTTTGGCAACCTCAGCAAAGAACCTGGGTATTGAATCAGAAAGTGTTTTCCTAGCCCAGAATGGAGAGGCTTGCTGAAGGCAAAGGAGCATGGAGCCAAGTATTCCTGAGCTACTGCTCCTGCTCCCTGAGTGACCAGCTACATCACCTTACACCATTTAATGTCTTCCCATAAGTGCCTCTCTAGTTTGTTTTTACTCCCCAAAACCCCAGGCCCTTTTCTCTCTTCCTTTCATTTTTTTCTCACACAGGAGATAAATAAAATCCTGTGCAAGTTTTGAAAGGAGATAATAAAGATAACATCCTGTGTTTAGATTAGAGAGGAAAGAGGGATGGAGGGGATGCATATTCAACCTCAGGACATGAACTGCCAAAACAGCCTAGGACTTGAAATGAAAATTTAGTTTGGATAGAGTTTGCTGTTAATGACACTTGAGGAGGTCCTTGTACGTTCCTTGGAAATATTTGGCAGTAACCTCTACCGAGAGGAAATACTGCAGTTGGGGGTACAATGTATCTGCATGGTTTGTGCATAACAACCTTTTTTGGTTTGCACTGCAAATGCCAATATTCCACATTGTGCAGTGACATGTCACCATGTCACCAGTCCCAACTTCACTGTGGTTTTCCTCTTTTGTTTAAGGATTTCTTTTTTTTTTTCCTAATTCACAGCCCAAACGGTGCCTTGTAACTTCACACAGACAAGAGTGGAACCAACACACACAAAGCTCCCAAGCTCTATGCTCGTGGCCCCAAAACGTGGCCGTCATATTACAAACATAAAAGATTTCAAATTATTTTACGTGGATTTGCATCACTTCCCACCTGCAGCTCTCCTAAATGTGTCTTTTTTAACGTTTCCCTTTGTTTCCCTGCCCCATAAACCGCAGAGCACCCACTGCACACAGTGTCCAGTTCACAGACAGGGAAAGGACACACAGAGAAATTCCTAACTTACCTCCAGTCCTACTGCAGCAAGGAAGTGAAGCCTCTAAAACCAAATCCTAAGTACCAAACTGGCCTCTTTTTCCTCCCAGTAAGTTATTAAGCCCCTGCAAAGTCTTGAACCTCTATCACAATGGCATTTGCAAAAGAGGATTTTAATGTTTAAACAGTGCTTGAGTTAAAAATATATTGAACATTCCATTTACATTTTGGACAAAGTATATTGAATTTACCATGAAAATATTCTATAGAGGCAAGATAAAATAAATGAAAAGACAGCTCTCCTTGTATTTCATATTTTTTTCTGTAGAACTAATATAGGATTAAAGAGGAAAACCTGGTAGCTGCAGGAACAAGTTTGAGCAATCACTTGTCACTTGCAGTTAGGACAAAAATGTATTATAACAAGATATTACTTGTAGAATTTCCACTATAAATCTTTTATTCGTTCCAAGGAGTCCCAGTCCAGGCATTTGCCATACTGCATTGTCAAAAATAATGCCCGGCATAAACAGTGTGCGAGAGACCATGAACATCAGAGATAACAAGAGTACTAACACCTTATGGGCCTTAAAAACCCAGTAGTGGTATTTCTGCTCTCTCATTAAAAGTGAAATAAAAATATTGTTTAAGAATTACTTTTATGCTCAACTATTAAATGCAGCATTGATTCTTTGCTTATGGTTTTCCTCACTTTTCTTCTTATAAATTGCTGAGTGGACATAAACAAGAAAGTAAATTTTTATGGCCCCATTCTGTTGCTGGGCAGGAGAAAAACTGAGAGCTGAAAACAACCTGGCAACCTAAATGAGCACGAGGAGCAAGAGAACACCTGTAAAATACCACCCAGCACTAAGAGAAGGAAGAACAAAACTGGTTGAAAGGGAGACATAGTGTAAACCTGTGTGTTTCCATGGAGATCAGGAAATTTTTTGCCATTTCCATGGGTGAAGGAGATGCAGGCTCTGACCTGATAATTACATCTGCATTTAGCAAACCTGTTCGCAGCAAGCACCGAGCTTCTTTCTTGTACTGGGCCAACCAAGAGCTGTGGGTTCCCTCACCACCAGTTCCTAAAACTGGTTTGCAGTTCAGAATTTCCAAGGTGAGAGAGTTGTCCCTCAGAGCTGCTTCCCTCTGCACCAGGGAACTGGTTCTTGTGGCAGGACCCTGGCCTGGCTGAGCGAGGGAAGTGCTCTGTGCTGCTTTGGAGAGAGCAGAGCCACACTTTTGATTGACTTTCAGGTGCCCAGTGCAGCTGAGGGCAGAGCTGGGGTTGTGCCAGAGCAGCAGTGACTGGGACTCTCAGCATTTGTCCCGGCTGAACATCACAACATTCTGTAACATGTTGCACCCCCTTGACTTTTTCTGAAGATTCCCCGGAAAACATGATTTGACAGCTGCTACTCGATACTGAGGATACTTTGCTGAGTCTTTCCTTTCTCAGATTTCCATATTCAAATCCTGATCATTTTTTTTTTTATATCAGAGTTTTTTCTGCTTTAGTTCTCCCTCTGCATCATCTTCCTAATCTGTCTGTCCTCCTGCTGAACTCTTTCCCTTCATTTTTACCACTGGATTCTCTCAGCTGCTTTTTCTTCCAGGTTCAGCTCATTTAGGAGTGTGAAGGGCAGAAGGTGTGGGATAACAGTGGGAAATGTGAGGAGACAACTGTGTCAGTAGGGTGACTACAGTGAGATCAAGAGGGCCCCTAAACAAGGCAAGTTTATAAAGCAAGTTCTGCCAAAACTCCCAGCACATTTATATCTCAGACAGGTGAACAATCTGTGAGTTCAGCTCTTTCTTGGAGAGGTTCTTCGACTTTCTTTCCACCCTGCTTTAATCTTTCCACCAATTCTTTCTTTTCTTCTAATTCAAGCCTCAGCTTTTTGTTTCTTCAATTTCTCTCTTTCCCTGACCTGCAGAGGCCATGAGGGTAAGAAAAAGCTTTTCTGTCAGCTCACTTACCGCAAGCAGATGGAAACAAAAAGATAGATTTCCCTGATAGGTTTCCAGTTTCTTTAACACATCCTTACAAGGCATGTTTCCTTCAGCTGGAGAAAATGGAGAGCAAATTAGGGGTAGGGACACACCAAATGGAAGACGAACTCAATGCTTTGTTCTCTGTTGCTCTAGAAGGCGAAGACTAAACCAGACTCTCTACTAACACTGAGCCTCAACAAGGCCTAAGGTGGGAAAGCCAAGGATGACAACATGCCCTTAATTTTTATCAGAAAATGTGGCATCAGAGTTTTCTCAGCGTGAAATTTGGAACTGCAGCAATAACTCAAGCAAGTTCAAATGTCCGAGAGCCACACAACATCACCATATGTCCTGTGTGTAAGAAAAAAAATACTAAAAATTAATTTGCAAATGTTTGAAAGACTATTTCTAAATAGGAGGGGGTTTTATAACCCACTTAGGAAGGGTGCTGCCATGTTTCCAAGAGATACTGTCTCAGCTATAGAGCTCACAAGAAAGGGAAAATTATAACTGATCAAATTTTAAAGAAACCTCTAAAAATAGCTTGTCTAAAGCCCATAATGTCACAATGATAAAGTCTAAGATCTCAGGTCCTCCAAGAGCTTAGAGCAAGATATGTCCCATTAGGAACTTTGGGCTTTTCCATTAATTTCTCCCCAGGATACAGACGCTGTTTCTGACTACAAAGGCTTGAAAGGTAGCAGAGCTGAAGCATTTCTCCAGTCCAAATTGAAATATCCCTAAACTCCCATGCAGCTGTGCCTGGGAAACAAGATTTAATGCTAAGCAGATATTTGTCTCCCATAAGATGTGGGTGCGTCCCTGCTTCTAGTTATAGAAAACTAGGAATTCAGAGCTATTCACAACAGTGGGTGGGCTGGAGATAGTCCTGGCAATGATGGATTTTCAGGCAACACAGGGGATTTGGTTAGAAGTGCAAGATAATTATGGTTTGTTATCCTGCACTTCAGTTATCACAGCGGCACTAAACCATCCATTCAGGGGCTATTCTGGATGTAAAATGACCTCTAAAGTTAAGCAAACATTACTAATAACCACTTTCTTGGCCATTAATATAATAAACCACTGGTGACAGTGACCTCGTCTTTTGGAGTTAAATCCTACAGTGCTCACTAAAAGATCAACAAAAAAAAAATACCTCTTGATAGCCAGTGCAAGTTTTGCTCAGGCACAGTTTCTTCCAGTTACAAGGTGTTTATCAGCAGCAGGAACACAATTTGTATTATGCGGCCCGAGCTCAGTGTTAAAATTTATACCAATCAGCAGAGTCATTAAGTCCTACATTTGCCTTCCCCTAATCCACTGTTAGATTAAATGGTTCAATTAATAATAAATATTAGCAGTTTATTAGATGAATAGTTACACCACTACATCAGTGTATGTGGCTGCAGTGAGACAGAAATGAAGCACCAGTTTCCCAGTAAATCATTTTTAGCCCAGCACTGTACCATATGTTGTTCTGCTGCACTCATCCCTTCTTCACGAAAAACAAAGCCAAAACCTTCGGCTTCACCTGCCACTTCCAGTTATTCAGCCATGGCCCAAGGATCTCAATGGAAATGAGGAACCAGGCTGTGCTCTGAGCAAAGCCATTGAACTCAGCAGGCTGCAGGAGGGGAGCCAGCACAGGCTTTGACCCATTTATTTGAGAAAATTACCCCTGGACAACGAGCTAATCCTCCCCAATAAGCCTGGCTATGGGCAGGAGGGAGCACCAGATTAGTGACTTTGGTTCTGCTGAAGGGACTGATCCTCAGCAGCTGGAGAGGCTGTGCTATCTCACGCTGAAAACCCTGGTGTGATAACCTGCCAAATTGTTGCATCTGTACAGGATCTGTTTCCATCTACAAAAGGGATTGCAAAATGTTCTAATTTTGTAAGGCAGGGGAAGTATCAGCTGAGGGGAAAGTTGGTTACGTTGTCCGGGAAACTACTGTTAATGTTAATTTGCTATTTGTCAAGTATCCATATGGTTATAAATACATGGATCGTTTTTCAAGCATGTGGCCTAACTGGTGAGAGAGTGGGGAGATGACTGTCAGGATGCTGGACTCTGTTTCCAGCCTCAGCCCTAGCTGGACACTTGATTTCTTCCAGCTCTCTCAGCCATGACTAGTGAAGCATCTTCTCATCGCTGTAAATCCATTCTTTCTAGACCTGACCTTTCCTTATCATTCGCTACTTCTTTTCCTCTCTTCCTGGGTAAGTCCAATCCTGCTTTGTGCCTCAGTTTCCCTCATAAAAATAGGATAATGTTTCATTTCAAAAAGTGTCTTCAGATGCAAAGCAGTGTCAGGGATTGTTAAAGATGTTGCCAGGGAGTGACAACTGTGTTGGACCATATTCAGCTCAGGGATATTTGTGGAGGGATCACAAATGTGTTTTCATGGTCTTCTCTGCTCACAGTTGATGGATAACAGCAAATGTGTAAGAAAATAGAGGAGCTCTGCAAAACTGCATGAAATCCCCAATCAACTCAAGCAGCTCTACTTGAAGTGGCATTTCCCATGGGGAGAAGTTTCTACCCTCTCCTGAAGTTTGAAACATGTTTGATTTACACGAAAAGAGTAGGGCAGAAGGTCTCACCATCTGGGCACGGCATTGGTTGAGAAAATCATCATTTCTCTGCTCTTCTGAGTTCAAAGAGACAGTAAGAATTATTTTAACTTAGGAAATGCACCCTAGGTATGTTCCTAACTCCCATGGATGTGAATAACTGGAGGTGCACGACTACAGTCCCACGCACAGAGATGGGATAATTACAGTTGTACAGTAGTGGAGGCATTGCCAATATCCCATAATTAATTTACAGACAGAGTATTTCCGCCTCCTTTCCTCCCATTAAGTGTAGAGAAAATAAATGTTCTTAGGAATTGGCAGTTCCTCTTTAGTTTGCATATTCCTCCTAAATATGAACATTATGTTGTTTACTCATCTGTTAATGACAGCTGATTATCAAACCATAAATATACATGTATCTAATGGTTTGTGAACATTAAACATGGGGTTGTAATAAATGTGGCTGCACGCAGGGACTCAGCACCCAACAATTGCTATTTAGCACTTCAGCCTCTGTCATGGTGTGTCAATCTGGGCACTGTCACTTCCCATGGATAAGAAGAGGAGAACTGAATCTCCCAGCTCCTGTTAAGATATTTGTTTGTTGTCACATGCGAACAGATTGGGGTTTATTTTGCTTGAGCCACCTCTCCTGCTCAGCCCATGGTGTTACTGCTTTGTGCTGGTTTCTGGGTGTCTGAGAGGGAAACTGGACAAGTCAAACACCTTGCCTTTTAGTTTTAAGCCTTATCTCTCTTTCTGTCTTTGCTCTTGGTCACCAAGTAAAATAAAATGGAAGGAATCAGGCACTGCTTCAGTGTGAACACCCTTGAGAAGTTAGGGGTTTAAAGCTAATGGGCCTAAGGCCTCTTCCTGTGTTGCACAAATCATTCCTTCCTTCCCCTGTCATCTTCAGCTCTCTCCCTCAGCCCCCTTTTCCTCCTAAATGTCTGGCTGTTCCCTCAGATTTGGTCTCTCTGGCAAAAAGCCGTTTTCCTCCCTCCTAAAACTTTCTTTGTCAGAGCTGACAACTTTACTAAACTTTCCATATCACAGACTTGTAACTTCAGTGCTGTCTTAGTCCTGACTTTTCTGCTCCCTCTGCACTGAGACTTTCCCACTTGGTTGGGGTTTTTTCCCTCTTTCTAATGCTAAATCCATCCTTTTCCCTTACTTTTTGAAGCCAAAGCCCATGAACTGTCTTTTTACTCTACTTACCATCCATTCCTCTTCTGAATTCTTCCTTAAATTCTCCTGCTGAGGTTGGCTCCTCCTGTTATTCTAATCATATGAACGTCCACCTCCTTGAAGCCTGTCCTGATGTGTCTCTCACTGCAGAGGTAATTTAATTTCCTTTTATGTCACCTCTCTTCCTACTCCATATTTATTCTTCTTTCCTAATTGTCCTCCTGATCATTTCTTTTTCTCTGTTTCCCACAGCTCACTCCCTACTCTTTACCAGCAAAGCTATCTGAAAAACTAGGGCTGGGCCAGAGATAAAGTTTTTGTTCTGAATTCTTGAAAAAGATTAGGGGAACTGTGTGGAGCTCCAATGTTTTTGAGCTTGGAATAAAACCCAAAGAAACAGGCAACTTATCCTTCAGAACCAACCTGCCAAATGCTGTGCACTCCCCATCAGTATCAACTGCCCTCAGTTTTGGCAGACTTGTGTATGAGGTAGGACTAACCCAGAGAGGCTGTGGACAGCCCATTCCTGGAAGTGTCCAAGGCCAAGTTGGACAGGGCTTGGAGCAGCCTGGGATAGTGGAAGGTGTCCCTGCCCATGGCAGGGGGTTGGAGATGAGCTTTAAGGTCCCTTCCAATCCAAACCATTCTGATTCTATGACTGATGGCATCTTCCCATGCCAAAGCCCCACAGAACTGGAGTATTCATAATACCGTGGATCTAAGGATACAGAACAAAACTGGAAGGTCCTTGCTCGGTCCTGTTATTGCATTTGAACAGTCTTCTTATTTTTTGCAAATGTTTAGAACTGGGAGTCTCAGTGAAGGAGAATTTTGCATTGCAGCAGCATGTTCCCGACTGCACTGAGCATTTTGCCATTGCTTTGCATGGAATCAGAATAGCTTGGTCAACTATTTTTGGACAACTCGTAAGGAATATGGTGAGCATTTCTTGTCTCACAAGTAGCTTTTGTAATTCCTCAAGATAGGATGAGGCATATGTGTAATTTTCAAGCCTGCAATTTTTATACTGTTCCAAGTTACAGAAAACATTCAGCAATTTTGATCAAACAAAAGCACTGCTGTGATATAATTCCAGAATCAACGTATGAAAAATTTCACTTGTCTCCTTAGCAATTATTGATGAAGGGAATAAAGCTGCAGGTGAACACAAAGGGCTGGCTGTTTGCATTCCCGCACTGCCAGCACGCCAGATTGGATAGCAAGAAAGTCATTTTGCCTGGAACTAACCCAGTGGAGTGCTGACAGAAAGGTGTTTGTGCAGTGCGGGCTCGGCAGTGGAAATAAGCTGTTACTGCTCACGCTGACCTGGGTGTTGGATTACAATATGACACCTTTCTCCTTAAACTAAATCAAGAGGGTTTATTGGGGTGGTGTTGGTTCAATGCTCGGTGATGCTGAGCACCACGGAAGCTCAGGTGCCCTGTGAGAGATGTGTTTGTGGGGCTGACTCCTGAGGAGGGGTTGGGCATCCTCTCCCATCTCGTTTTATTGCTCAAGTCAAGAGAATTAAAAAGCAGTAGCTGGGTGTTTTAAAAGGGCCATAGAGTTTCATGAACTGTTAATAACACAGGTATGTACAGAGGTTAAGAATAGCCACAGCTCACGATTCCCTGGATTGCTGCCAGAGGCAGGCAGGAGACCTGCTGGGGCACAGTGGAGGCACCAGGCACCGGCATGGGCAGGGGCAGAGCCCATGGTATGAGGAGATTGATCCCAGTGATCCAGCACTGCCTGGATCAGGAGGGGTCTGCACAGCACACCAGCCTAAGAGCAAAGGGCAGATCTGGTTTGGTCTTTGGGGAGTTTGATCTTTACAGACTTCTCAGGGAGGGAGGCCAGGGAGTCTCCCGCTCTTGAGACATTCCAAACCCACCCGGACACACTCCTGTGTCACCTGCTGTAGGTGACTCTGCCTTGGCAGGGGCTTGGACTGGATGATCTTCAGAGGTCCCTTCCAACCCCATCTCCTCTGTGACTCTTTGATTCTGTGAATCTTTGTCTTACCTACCATCAAAAGCTGCATCTGAATATGGTCCTGTAAAGCTCTTTGCTACCCCAGACCAATGGAATCAATACAGAGTCACTCCTGCTTTGCTGTGAAATGGCTTCTTTTTTGGCTTTGGTTTATTAACAGAAAACAAAGGCCTGATGAGTTTTGACAAATCCAAATCATTTTGTTTTCAGACTTTTCTCACAGAAATAAACCAGGAAGTTTTCTGCTTTTCTCCAGAAAGGAGCGAAGACAAACGCTGAAAATCTTTCAGACATGGAATTTCTACCTTGCATTCAGGTCGACGGGAGATTACATTTCATTTGGCTTCAGGTAGAGGCCAATTTGCTAATTAAATGGCAGACCTGTTTTACTAGAGATAAAAATAAAGCAAGCGCTAGTGAGAAAAGGGGAATGGGGACCAAACAAAAGGGAAGGATAGGAAAGGGATGAAGTCAATAACAGATAAATCCCAGTCCCAACACAAGTACTAGAAAGACAATACTCTGTTGTGCACTGAGAAGCTGAGGTTTATTAGCTGTTGATTAAGTCTTGTGAGGAGCAGAAAGATAGTTGAGGAGAATGAAGCAAAATGCAAGCAATTGCTTCTATTTTCTTGGCAAATTTGATCTTCTCTATTAGGATTATCAGAGAGCTTATTCCCTGGATGTGGGCAGCGAGGCAGATTTCCAATGCCTTTCAATTGCTTTTCTGGCTGAGCCTGGCTATTCTAATGCAACGTGACGGGTAGCCACAAACATAATCCGGAGGACCCAGTGATGTTCGAATGCAGATGCGACTCACAGAGTCAAAAGGGAAGAGCAGTCCTCCAAGTTCCCTCAAACTGGGACACTCTCAGAGCTGGATTTTATGCAACACGGTGGCTCAAAGCTCTGCGCTGCTGCATTCACAACTTTGGTTACAGGCAGGGTATTCAGGCACTTAAAAAACAACCTGTCTCCAAATTGCTAAAGATTACGTATTCTTTTTCCTCCGCTGATTTTACTTCCCAGTATGGGGATTTAGGAATCCCCATATTGGATCAGAGACTGTGGGTTAATTCAATCTGATATACCTATTCCGGCTGCAGCTAATAGATGGTGCTTCAGAGGAAGAAAACAGAGAGAAAACAAACCCACCACAATCCATCTAGTTAATTGAACAGTTCTGTACATGGGGAGAAAAATTCCTTCCTGATGTCCACAGGTGATGAGCGTATGCCCTGAAGCATGAGATACGATTACTCTTATCATTATCTTAGCTTGCATAGCAACAAATGTAATTAGCGGTCATAAAACTATCCTGCTGTTTGGGATTATCTATTTTTTTTAAAGCAACAGAGCCAAGTGTGTCTCTGAGGTAACTTCATTGGAATAGGATGAATTTGGCCAGTGAAGTCTAAAATGTATCCTTAGGAAATGGAAAAGGCAAGAATTGAAAATCCTTGGCTGTGGCCTCCTACGACTGCTATTTCTTTCATACTTGGGCTGTTTCTTTAGAGGTTTTATTCAAACTTCATGTTGGCAAGATAAGAGGAGAAACAAACTGCTGGGAGTAATGACAATAAGCAAGAGGAGGATAAGATTTCAAGCCAAAACTAAGTAAATACC
This sequence comes from Cephalopterus ornatus, assembly GCA_013396775.1. Classification (NCBI taxonomy): domain Eukaryota; kingdom Metazoa; phylum Chordata; class Aves; order Passeriformes; family Cotingidae; genus Cephalopterus; species Cephalopterus ornatus. Next base: position 303,141 of record VZRE01009646.1, read on the forward strand.
ATGAAGCAACATGTTGTGGCAATTGAAAGGCAAATTCATTCCCACCTCTTGCTGCATCTCAGGAGCTCCACAGGGGAGGACCAGCCACAGAAAGTGCATTAGCAAGACAGACGTGTGGCCAGGGAAGTGTAAGGACTGCTGGGTCAAGCCAAAATGTAAACAGACAAAAATTAAGCTAACAACCCAAGTCACCCACTGTGCCCATTCATCCCCTCCAGAAGCTGGAGTGAGAGGACCTGAGCTGGATGATCTTGAGGGTCCTTTCCTACCCAAACCATTCTGTTGGTGATTCTGATGATTCACCTCATGGACAGGGGCTTTCCAGGGGTGCTAATTTTTACCATCCTGCCTGTAAGGGCTGCTGTCCTCAGTTGCAGTTGTCCCTGCAGATGGGATAAAGAGTTCAGCATTATTAAACTGTGGGGAGATATCCAGGTGTTCCCCACTGGGCACTAAGCAGAGGAGACTCCTGGAAGCTGCCACTAAACCTTGTTTTAGGGCAATGCCCTGCCTGCTGTGGGCTCTCTGGTGCTGTGGGCTCAGCAGTGTTCGCTGCCTGCTCTGGGCATCCTGTTTTCAATGCCGATCCCTATTCCTGCCTTGCACTCCAGGCTTCACCTGCATCCCCCAGGAACTCCTCTCCTGCTGTAGGACAGGTGCCACAGCTGTAATTCTACCAGCAAACAAACAGCATGTAAAACTTTATAAGCCACTTGGCCTCACTGCTGGAAGCACTGTAAGAATTGATAGAGCATCCAAACGACAGCCCAATGGACATAAACTAGGTGAGCGCTTTTATGGCTCCTTAGAGGAGTCATACTTATTTGTCAAGGTTAACTGCATCTTTGAGGCAAGGCATTTTTGTTGTCATTAAATATCTTTCACTGCTGTGTCCTTCTGCTTAACGAAGATGCCCTCAAAAGATGGAAGGTAGTTTATGCTACGAGTTGCTTGCTCTCATCATTCTGCCATAAGTCCCATGGTGTGCTCTTTAAAAGCCCCAAGTCCCAGCCAAGTGAGTATAGGAGAGCCTCAGTACTTGTTTTAACAAGGATGAAGTGACCAGTCATCACAGCTAGGGATAATCCCATGAGATGTGATCTGGGTGCATCCTAAATGTCCTGGAAAACAGAAGGCAAAGAAATGCAAGTGCCTGTATTTACTACCGTCTCATTTTTAGACCAGGTTTGGGAGCCATGATTTCAGATTTGGGAGCATGAGGGATATGCAAATTGTTGGGTTTTGGCTATAAGGCAGTTGGCTGCCCAGGCTGGACTGGATTTGCTGTTGTGAAGAAGCACTTGGCACCCAAGGGAGCTCTGCAACATGTCCAGGGTGCCAAAGCCATGAACACTCGGATCGGCGCTTCTGCCTGGTGTGGGCTAGAGCCAGTCACCGTCCTGCCTGTCCCCTCTGTCCCTCTCTCACAGAGAGGACAGTCCTTCTGGCACTTGGCCTAACTCTCTGCATCTTGCCCAGAGTAACGAGCATGACTTGGACTCCTCTGCCCACCCACTCCGTGTGTGCCTGAGTGTCATCGCTGTCATCACCGCTGGCCAGCACCAGGGAACGGAACATAGATTTTAATGCCACCTGCCTCGCATGTGACAGGGACCCTGCGAACCTCCACGCAAAATGTTACATCTCAAAGCCGGAGCCTTCTAACTGAGCAACAAATGCTTGTTGCACAAACTGTACCGACAATTTTTGATGAATAGAAAATACAATATTTAGTCAGACTGCTGTAAGTTAAAACACAGCAGACAGTAAAAGGATGAAATTACACCCCAACAGACTTTTAAATGAGAAAATAGTCTGTGTTAGGGAACATTATTCATTTAAATAGCAGAAAGCTTATAATTTCAACGAGGCCACAATTTCCATAAAAAGCCTACATTTGGGATTTTTTTTCCCCTTTTCCCTCTTGCAGATTGCAGTTAAAATGAATGAACCTTTCTGCTTACAGAGTAATTCATTTTTATTTTACTTTGCCTTTTTCATGTCAATTACAGAACACTTTGTTAAAATGATTACATAATTTTCACAGAAGCTTGGTATTGCAGGCTAGAGGAGATAAACCCACTTAAATGTGACCAATGTACTCTCAAATTCCTGCCCTGAGCAGTTTCTCATCTAGACATCACTCACACCATCTTCCCAAACTCCTGCACGGAATCAGTGAAAATGTCAGCGACAAAAAAGCATCTTTCTCTGCCGAGGGAGGCACCACGTGAACTCTGTTTTTAGGCAGAGAGTCAGAGGTCACTTGCTGCTAAAAACTCTGTATCCTCAGTCCTCATCTCCTCACTTGGTTCCTGTCTCGTGATAAGGTTACACTGAATGGTGCTGGCATCCTTCAAGGTTACTGTTCCAGAAAATATTTGCAAATAATTTGACGTGCTGTCAGCTAGCAGGCAGCAGTGAACTCATATAATTCAACATACTAATGTGGGTTTTCACGCCTAAAGCTATAAATAAGCTTGATATTCCAAAGTTTCTGTAATGTTTATTTAATAGCAATATTTTATAAATAAATCTTGATTATTCCATTGCACTCCAGTGGAGATCTTCTTCCAGTATAACAGTTGTTTCGAACCCCAGGCCTCTTTTTCTGACCCCTCCCTGCCACCTACATCTCCACTAAAGAAATAAAAAACTTCCTCCTCAAAACCTTTATCAGGCACTGGGGAATTATGGCCACCTCCTCCTCCTCCCTTCCCCTCTACTTTGCCCAGATTACTGCTCACTCCCCTGGAGATTTTTACCTGATTTATGGTTGCACAAGGATACCTGTGGGAACTCTTGGAAGGCCAGCTAGAGAAAACTCTGCATGCTGGGCATATCCATCCCACTTGAAATCACTGAGTGGGGGTGCATGAGGTCTAAAGGGAATGTTCACAGCTCCAGTTGGAGCAGGGGCTTTGGATCCTACCAGCCAGACCTCAGGTGTGCTTCATGCTCCACAGCTGCTTTTTAGGCTGCCCTCCCTCCTCTCGTGCCAAGGAGCACCACAAAGCAGATGATGCTGGAGCTCAGCTGGTTCTCACAAACCCTTTTCCTGCATGGTTCTCACTGGATCAGCTCACTGTATCCCACCTCTGTGGCCAAGAAACAATGCAAAGCCCACCAAACCCCGTTCCAAAGTTGTTAAAAATACAGCACCAAGCGTCGGTCAAGTCTTTTGGGAACTGGGCAAAACTGACCCTTTTCCATACAGCAGCTGCTGGTGATTTTTCCCTTTCCTTCTCATAAAAAGAAACCCAATTAATCAGAAGCTTTCCAATTCAAATAAAGCCTTTAATTGAAAGAGTGCTCTCATGGAGCTGCATATGGTTTGGATCATGGCATTACTGTGACACGGTGCTAATAACAGCGAGGTCGCGTGTTCAATCCCTGTATGCACCATTCACTTAAAAGTTGAACTTGATGATCCTTGTGGGTCCCTTCCAACTCAGAATATTCTGTGATTCTGTGATTTTGTTTTTTTCAAAGGTGGTGGTTTTCAGCACACTGTCTACAAGCCAGTAAAGTAATCCTCCACTTGGGGAACCCAGCAATACCTCGTAACAAATCATGAGAGTTGAGCAGGACCCAACACACACATGCAGTGGATCATAGAATCATGGAATGTCCTGAGCTGGAAGGGACCCACACGGATCATCGAGTCCAACTCCTGACCCTGCACAGACACCCCAACAATCCCACCAGGTCCCCGAGAACGTTGTCCAAACTCTCCCGGAGCTCTGGCAGCCTTGGTGCTGTGCTCACTGCCCTGGGGAGCCTGGTCAGTGCCCGACCACCCTCTGGGGGAAGAACCTATTCCTAATATCCAACCTAAACCTGCCCTGACAGAGCTTCATGCTGTTCCCTTAGGTCCTGTCACCATTGAGAAGAAATATATTTGGAAGAGTACAGCTTCTCAAGGAGCTGGCTCTTTACACAGAGGGTACATTACCATAGTGAGGGATGCAGGAAGGATTTGTCTGCCCCAGATTGCTAAATAGAAACTCAGTTCCAAGATGCCATATCTCATACAGAAGGATCTAACCACCTCCCCACATCTGGGCTTGGATTTTGGAAAGAAAGAAGAAGTATCTGTAGCTAAGGACTGTTTGGTGGCCCTGCAAGGGGTCAGGGACTCGCTCACTCCACAGACTGGAGTTTGGGGAAAAGTTCACTGTAGTTCAAGTGCCAAGGAAATCAGTGACCAAAAAAACTGGTATGACATCAATATTTCACAGCAATGCCACCACTGGGGTTCAGAGACTTCTGTGCCGTGAAGGACTGGACTCCAAATGAGCAAAGCCCATTTTCCTCCAACAGCGGAAAGGGAAGTGAGAACTCTCATCAATGAAACAACTTCTTTGTGCTGCACTCTGTGCAAATATTTGGATTACTAAAACAAATTTATGAAGCAATTACTTTTAATGCTATATGAGGAAATTAAGTACTCATTGATTCGTGATTTATAATCTAAAGCTAAAAGATCATGAAAAAGTAAATATAACTTAATTAAATGTCCCTTGGCTTTGCTACTATTGCAGATCTAACTCATGAAGTAAGTAAAACAAACCATTTTTAGAACATAAATGAGTATTGGTTCTTCTAGTTCAGAAGACAAATAATTTACTGGTTAAATATATTCAGCAAAGTTTAGCCATGTGAAAGATTTTTCCAGTGGCCTCTGGGTCTAGAAGGAAGGATAAAAACTGACTGGTACGGATTCAAGGAATTCATTGTGCTGCGAATGACAGGAGCATTTGCTATGAAAGGAGGAAAACAAAAGGCTATTTCCATTCTTTTCATAGTGTGAAAAATATTTTAATGTATTCATGGAGTAGAATATATTGTGAAAGGAACGTGCCTTTATGGTCTCTCCACTGGCAACACACTTGTGATTATTCACTTCTGACACTGAGCCCATTAACCTGGGGAAATTTAATCTAATGCTATAGTAATGTTGCTATTTTTCCACTCTGCAGTGTAAATAATTTGAAAAAAAACCCACCCAGGTTTTTAGAACTAAACATCCCAAGTGATGTATTCAGTTGGTTAAGTAGTCAGTTTGACTCTTCCTTTGTACTGCAGAAGCAAGAGTTTAGAAAAAGAATGGAAAACAAACCATTACTAAATAAATCATGGAAGAATATCCGTTGTAACTACACATTTCAGCAAGAGAAACTGTTGCTAAATATACTGGGTTGAATGTATGTCTCTTCCAGTCTGAGATTGGGTGTTGCATGTACATCCTGAAGGAGAACATTCCCGACAACTTTGATGCCCCCTGACCTTCTCATGTTTTGAGTGAAGGATGATGATGAGGTGTTTGGATGTCTCTGCCCTCCTGTATGAGTCTTCCAGTGTCCTCTAATTCAGGAACAGCACAACGGATTTAGAGGGTGTGATTTCTCCCAGGAAGGGGTGGCAGTTGGGTAAACCCAAGCACCACAGAACATGAGGAACAATTGCAATCTGATTTCCATTTCTTGAAATGAATGTGGGAAAGGACAGGGGTACAAAACACATCCCCTCCCTGCCCCTGCCCTCTCAAGCTCAGCTACACTGAAGACATCTGCAGAGAGCTTCATTGTCTCCATCAGATTTAGGGGTCCTGCAGAGCTAGGCCATCATCTTCGTCATCTTCATCTTCATTGATGAAGATGGGGCCATCCCCTTCCGTGTGCCCAGGTGGTGGGAGGTCTGCAGAAGGGCCATCCCCTGTCTGAGGGAGGCCTGGTGGATGTGTCTCCAAACACTCCGAATACACACCAAGTGAACAGCAAATGACCTGGACATGTCAACAAGGTGTCCTACCAAAGGAATTAGTCCTGTGGGTATATTGCTGCCAGGATTTAAGTCAGGAACTTGGCATCCCACGTATCTCAGCATGGAATTACACTTCGTGGAGGAAAGGAGCTGAGGTGGCTCCAGACTTGGATCCTCAAACCCAATGGATGAGTGTTTTCTAAACCCCCGGGGTAGGGAAGTTGCTGAATATTGAGATGGGCATGTAATATATAAACCCAAGGCTGATGCCTGGTGTCACAACGGTCCAGAGACCCAACCACACATGTCAGGGGTAAAGGTGCTGAGGCCTGTCCTGCTGTGAGGACACAACAGCTATTTGCCCTTCAATAGCAGTGTGCTTTGTGTGTCAACTAAACACACAAATCCAGCACGTATAAAAGCATTACAATGCTGAGAATCCCAAGAAATGGATTCCTCCCCCAAAATGCATCGGTGAAGTAATTCATAAATAAAAGGGTGACTCCATGCACTGGCCAGACACAGTCAAGTGTCGCTGAGCCCTGGTGAGCACTGATAATAACTCGTCAGAAAACATCGGCTGCGCTGTGAAAAGAGACATCAGAAATACACAACATATCCAAGAGACCTTGGAGCAGAGGAAGCATCTGTCTTTTTAAAAGCTCATTACTGTAGAGTACAAGGGCTCCAGCTCACAAACCACAAATTACATCAGGTGAGTAAGTTACCATACATCAGCTGGGCTGTGTGCACAGCAAACACACCATCAGTCCAGTTAACTTCACCCTCCCTGATTTTACGCTCACCTACAGCAACATGCTGCCTTCTAAAGGACAGAGATCCGAACGGCCCACATATACAGGTTCCCCAGGCTTGGGGATGTGCAGGAATGTGCCAGGGAAAAGTCACTTTGCTGTTATTCTGAGCCATCCTCAGGCTGGTGACTAGAGACTGCAGGTACTTTATCGAGGTACCTTGGCTAAGGAGCCTGTATGTCCACAGGTTCTCTCTATCTTTGATGGAGAAATATTTCCCAATTGAGGCAGCTCCAGAAGAAATATTAAGAGTATTACACTGTCTTACAAAAAACAAGGCAATTAGTCTCTTCTCCTAATTTAGAGGGAACATGAAAAGCTACATTTTTCAAGCAATGTGATTTTTAAACATCTATGGTTTTAAAAGAGTGAATGATTTTTCAACTTAAAAAGCAAAATTGCAGTGTACCCAGGAAAGCCTTTAGCAAGTTTGCTTGATATATAAAGCATCTACCACAGGAAAATAATCTGGCTGCAACAACAGCTGTAAAGTCCATGTGAAATGGCTGCATTGGCAGTGACTGTATTTACCTGGCATTTTTTAACACAGATTTTTTTACATATGGCCCTACTGGGTGTCTGATGGGTCTTGCTTCACGACTTGTAGCTCCTCTGTTTTCTCTGTGAGAATTCTTACCATGGCTGTTAATATCCTGTAGGAGTTCCTAGGATCATAGAATCACAGGATGGTTTGGGTTGGAAGGGACCTTAAAGATCATTTAGACACAAACCTCTGCCATGGGCAGGGACACCTTCCTCTATCCCAGGTCTCTCCAAGCCCCATCTAACCTGGCCTTGGACACTTCTAGGCATGGGGCAGCCACAGCTTCTCTGGGCAACCTGTGCCAGGGCCTCACCACCCTCACAGGGAAGAATTCTTCCCTATTATCATAGAATAATAACCTATTTCCTATTATCACAGAATAATTATCTATCCCTGCCTTGTCCTGTCACTACATGCTCTTGTAAATAGTCACTCTGCAGTTCTCTTGCAAATTGTCATTCTCCAAATAGTTTTCCAAGAGTTAGATCAAAAGGTAATGGAAGATTCTGAGAGCCTCTTCACATGCTTTAGTGTCTAAGTACCCGTGGTATCAATCTTGAAATTCATTCCTTTCCTTCTCCTGTCTGAAAGAAAATCTAGCTTGCCATACATACCATCTCCACTGTACATTCCATACATTTTAATTCACCTTCTTGGCCTCAGTGAATTCATATTTTCTTTTAAAAAAAAAATTCCTAAGAGAATGCCACCATGTCTGGCACAGTGGAAGGGGACTCCAAACTGCATTTACATTAAATATGGAAAATATATAACCTCTGTCCTGCATCTTGACCAAAACATTTGGTTAATCTGAGCTATTTGTTTCTGTTTGTTCTCATTTTGACAAAAATCGAATATTACATTATTTGATAATTACTTAAACTAATATAGTGTTTCCTGTACCTTGGTCACTAACCCAGAAAAATCCAATATTCAAAGGGTCTGTTCCCCGTTTGTTTTCCATGTTGCCATCCTACATCAGTCATTCTTCTACATCAACATACAATACCTCTCACTTCTCAAATCTTCTTCTATTGCCTCCACCTCACACCTTCTTGCTGCAGCATTTCCATTAAAGCAACTCCGTAACTTGGTGTGAGTGGTCCAGGGATGCTGCAGTGCCACGTTCATTTGCATTGTGCTGTATGAAAAGTGGTTACTGTGAAAATTATCGTGTCAGAAATAGGAAGAGCTCAAGGTGAACAATATGCAGCAGAACTGGATGTGTTCTTGAAGCCTCTCTCTTTGTTGCTGTTGAAAGGTCACACACAAAAGCATGGCATGTGTGGAACAGAAAGGTGAAGTGCACTGCATCCTAAAGTGACCCTAAACAACAAAAAGATTATGATATTTGTATAATAAAACAATCATAACATCTTAAAGTCCTCCAGAGATAAATGTTGGCTGTTTTCCTTTATCTGACAGTTGCACACAAAAACAAAAGCAATAACAAAGATTCATGATAGAACATACTGACAACCTGTTGGGGAGTTCATTGAGAGATAACCACGAGTGGGGCTGAGCACAGGCATCTAAGGCAAAGAAACAAATCATACTAAATTAGCAGAGGGGGAGAGAGTCTTAACAGGGGAATAGCCTGATATGCCATTGATCTCCTTGGACAGGTGAGACCAGAACTTGCTGGCTCCATGAGTGAGGTCTGAGCCCTGAGCTCCCTGTGACACTCCATGAGTACTCTAAGTACTTCAGTCGTCTCCTGCAGCTTTCTTTAGTTCATTGGCAAACCTGCACCAGGCCTTGATCTTCTAATCCACTCCAGGATGTGTAAGATGTTTAAATGACTCCTATTTTTAAAACTCTTTGTTTCTCCGAAGAATGATAGAATCTCTAGCAGTGGATGAATTGATGCAACGTCAATCAAATGCTGTGAACAAAAGGAGCACAGCATTAATTCACAGTCATGTAGTGATTGCATTACAGGACATGTGTGTGAACCCCCTCTCACCAACAGTTCAGCTGAGCCTGGGGTGGAGGAGGGAAGCCAGACTGCCTGTCTGCCAGGACAACTGACTCCAAAATACTGCCTTGGGAAGAGTTAGGGCCCAAAGACTACATTCATATCTGCATCTTAAATGGGTAGACAGACCGATCCCTGTCTTAGAGACACAGATACCACTCTGATATCTCAAACATGGCATATATTCTTCAAGAAATTTGATTTCTTTTGTCTTTTGCCCCAAGTTTGGCCCAAAGTTGCTCAAAGTCCTCTCAGTGACCCAAGAGGGATGTTCATCACTGATGCTCTGTACACATACTGCTGTTCTGGAACAGGGTGGATCTCTTCCCCCACACCACTGCTGAAGGAAGAGCAGCCTGTGTGTTGTTCCTAAGCAAAGCCTAGAAGGCTTGATGTAATTACAACCAAGATTTACCTATTTTCAGCTGACATGAGGCCAACTGCAGTTCAGCAGCAGCACAGTGAGGTGCAGAGGATCCATCCCTGCCTGCAGTGGTAAGAGGGATTGAACAGACCACTCAGGAATAGAAATGTTTACTTAGATATTGAATTGGTAACACTTCACCACTGAATTTGTGTGTTTTGGTTTTTTTTTTTTTTAGAAGCAGAAGTTTCCTTGATACCAGAACCTGCTCCCTGTAGGGAAGAACCAGAGCTCCAGAGAAACCTGTGGATAAGTCGTTTATAAGCAACAGTCTGTTCTGGAGAACGTCTTTCACCAGTGCTAAAGCTGAGCAGGATTTAATTCCACAGGAAGATCAGGTTGAAAGTGAATTTGTGTCAGCCATCCCAAGGAAGCTATTAGGACCTGTGACCTTGAGCTCAGTCTAGAGGGCTCTTTGCGGGACCGCTTTGCCTGCGGGCAGTACGATAAAAGTGTTCAGCCAGCTTGTCTACAGAGGGAATGTGACAGAGCAATCAGTGCTGGAGAGATTGATTTCAAGTGAAATAGCAATGAAGGACACTTGTGTTAATAAAGCAAGGCTGGAAGGGTAGGGGGACATCATGTGCAGTGCTGGATGGGCTGTTTCCCTCCGAAACTTCTAGGCGGCTTCTAATCTGTGTCTGACACATGGAATTGAGCATAGCTATGGATAGAGCTATATATGAACCCAACTTCATGGCTAAGAGCAAGGGAGGGAAGTCCATGGAGGGGATGCTGCTTGGAATACTGGGGAGGTGCACTCTGCTGTGAGGGGGTTAATGTGAGTGGAAGTGTGAGAGTACCCCCTGAGTCAACACGGAGTTGGGAAGTTCTCTCAGTGCCAGTAATTCCACTGCAGCACAGCTGAGGGAAAAGGGGTGGAGTGCTGAGGAGAGTGAGGGGAGAGTTCATCTCAGTCTATAACTTCCTCACAAGGGGAAGCGGAGGGGCAGCACCGATCTCTGCTCTCTGATGACCAGTGACAGGACCCAAGGGAATGTCATGAAGCTGTGTCAGGGCAGGTTTAGGTTGGATCTCAAGAAAAGGTTCTTCCCCAGAGGGTAGTTGGGCACTGAACAGGCTCCCCAGGGAAGTGGGTACAGCCCCAAGGCTGACAGAGCTCCAGGAGGGTTTGGACAACGCTCTCAGGGACAGGGTGGGATTGTTGGAGTGTCCTGGGCAGGGCCAGGGGTTGGACTGGATGATACTTGTTTGTCCCTTCCAACTCAGGATGTTCTATGATTCTGTGGCTGACTGCATCCACCTGCATCCCAGGGGGCTACAGCAGAATGGCTGCTCCATGGATGAGCTGCCTCTGACATTGGATGCGGCACCTCAAATACCTCCACCCCTGTTTTCCCTGCGACAGAAGAGATTCCACTCCAGAGGAGGCTCTGCTGCCACTGAGCTCCAGCCTGCCCAGCCCTGGCCTTCCCAGCACACACGTTCGATCTGCAGCAGCAGTGGGCGCACGGTCCTGTTTCTGTGGAAGGGACCCAAAGCAGAGGAGATGAAGTTCATGCTGGTTTTATGCCAACTTTTTTTGCAGCAGTGGGAGTACAGACAACACCTGACTCAGCAGAGAGCCCTATGCTATAATCTATCAAAAAATTTTCAAATAAATCAGAATTACAAGAGTGGGTTTGTATTGAATCAGCACTTTGCATTGCTTGCCTGTGGCATTTTGGATCCAATAGCAAGAGTCTTAGTGCCAGAGTTAATGTATTGGTGAGCCACAACCTCAGCTTCTGTCCAACAGGGCAAAAGCAAGAGGGAAAGGCTTTATTTCAAGCATCTGTAGAATATTCAGACAAGAAAGAACATTTGGACAGGAGAGAATTAAAAAAAGAAAGAAGCAGGCTGATGGCATCTTCTAAAGCATTCCAGTATTACCAAGGATGCGATTCCTGAATAATTTAGTGCTGTAGTGACCAGCAGCAGTGCTTCAGCTCTGAAGCCAAAACAAGATTTCATTACACCCTAATAACATGTAGTCTTTAGGCTGCAATATTCATCAGATCAATACTTGTATTTCTATCAGGACACTGTACATTTGTTTTGTTACCCCTCTGCTATCTCCAGAGAGTCTGTTGTTTTACACAAATAGAGTCAGCCCAGTGACTCTGTTATTATAATGAATTTTTCTGAAAGAGACATACAGCACTCAGAAAACTGCAAACTCCACTTTTAGCCAGCATGGTCTCTAGCACTTTTAATAAATGTTTTAAAAAAAACAAACCTCCCTGACAGCAAACAACTGTGTTTGTTCCCTGCCTGCTCTTCAGATAACCAATTTCTTTGAATTACTAATAACGGTTTTAAGAGCAAGCAAAGCTCCCAGTACCTGCAATTCAACAGTTGGAAATCAGCTATAATTTGCATTAAAAATAAAGCCAGTGGTGTCCTATAGCTTGGACATTGCAAGCTGCAAAATAAGATACACTGACTACCCAAGCTTATGGTGCTGTGCTCCTGTGGCATTCAGCACTCCAATTAAAAGTGAGTCAGCACTTCTTGCATCAAACTCTGTTTCAGAGGGTTTTCTGCTTAACTTCATGGAGCATAAATGTTCACAGTCCAGCAGCAAAGATATTATGTGCAAATTGCCCCTGCTGTGTAGGAAATAAGCCTGGAGAACCAAAAACTGTAAAATGCAGTAAAAATGTGCAATACCTGTGTTATTTGTATACCCCTGGTCTCGTCTATACATCCCACAGCAAGTTTTCAGTAATACGGAGCATGTGGGGGCCTCAGAGACTAATGTGGATCCCATGTAAAACATAAATGTGGATGATGGTTCATAGAATCCCAAAATCCCAGAAGGTCTGGTTTGGAAAGGGACCTTAAAGACCATCTTGCTCCAACCCCCTGCCGTGGGCAGGGACACCTTCCACTACCCCACGTTGAACCAAGCCCCGTCCAACCTGGCCTTGGACACTTCCAGGGATGGGGAATAAATGATGTAGCACAAATGCCTCTGCACCCTTCAGTAATGGAACAGCAGCAGCAGCTGGGATTTCAAAACCCTCAAAGAGGCCTTAGAGGGGGCTGAAATTCCTGCTCCTTCTCTCCCTGCAGTACCACACAGAGCAAAACGATCAGAAAGGAGACAGGTAAACTCTTCAGACCAAGACATAGCTCCTATAGATTTTGGGTTGTGGAACATCAACCCATCGAGGGGGCAGATGAAGAACAGTTTTGTCTTTGTGCTGTTCTATCTAATCAGAAAAAAATGACCCTAAATAAAAAACCCAGTAAAAATAGTTTGCAACACTTCAAAATAAAAAAAGTAACTAAACTTTAAACTGGAACAGAACAAAACAAATAATTTAGGTCCAAAATGCAACCTACTGTGTAAGTCTTCATATTTCATGAGATGGTCTGGGCTCTCGTTATTCAAATAGATTTTCTTTTTCATTTTCCTATTCTCTTTGTGTCTGATGAATTTTACCAAAACCAAAACATTGCCTACTGGTTCAAAAAGAAAATATGATTTAAACGTTTTTTCTTTGCTCTGTCACAGCAGTGACTCAACCCACAAAGCGCTGGTGGGATCACATATGGTGCAGATGCTCTGCGAAGTTAAAACACTGTTAAGAATATTAATCTGAGCAGCTCCAGTAATCTGAGTTACATTTCATTTGGTAATCAACAGCAAGACGTGAAAACTGTTCTCCCTCTCGTACCACGTGCTGTGACTTCATCAAACTGAGCCAAAGCCAAAGCACATCCCTGCGTGCCAGCTGAACTCAGGCAAGAGGGATGTGGGATATGCACCCAGGTGAGTGTGTGGACACCAGGATCCCTGAAGGTGGAAGATATTTCTTACCAGGAACAGGTGAAAATCCACATTCAAACTGTCTTTTTCCACTCATAGCAAACTGTAAGTTACTGGTGAATGTGTGGCAGTAGCACTGAGTCTCCTCACTGCCTAAATCTCTTCTCCTAAAGCAGCTTCAGATGTGCTGAGGAATAACACTCTAATCCTTTCCCACAAAATTATTATTCACACTATGAATAATAACTGCAGTCTGTGGCCGTTCCTCAGAATCCTGGAAGTATCAAATTATTCATAAAGACAGGTTTAAAATGGTTCTCACTGCACTATGGCAGACAAGCTCAGGGGAGAAAGCACTTGCTGCTCTTTGCATGGAGGTGACCCATCTGATGCCCTTTACAGTCTTACTGTTTTGACCTGTAATGTCTAACTGCTGCCATGCCTAATTCTCCCCTAAATGTACCAGATTTTACTAAAATGAGAGTCATCACGAGCTCCTGGCTCAGGGCTGGGAATGGGAACACTCGGTTTCTAGGGCTGTGTCTGTCACTGCCCTGTGGGTTTCTGGGATGGTCCCTTCCTTCCACCTACAGCAACTGGCAGATTTGGGAGGAAAGAGTCCTCCTGCAAAGGCTCTGGGAAGATGAACCACGCAGGCCGCTTCATTAATGTTATTCTGCCAGTCAACTGCAATTAGGAGTGATTAGTTCTGCCGAGTGCAAATGACTCTGGAACGGGAGAGCACTGATGTACATCAAGCACCCCAACTCAGCGCCTTTATCATCAACAAGAATCTTGTCACAGACAGCAGAGGACTCGGGACGTGCTCGGTCACATTCAGGCTCCTCATCTTTGTGCAGATGTACATATTTTATTACTTAAAACTGGGAACAGTTAAATGTTTATTTAAGGCACGAGAGAGATCTCATTATCACTCTGTTTTATAACACACAGTATCTATAATGCTTCTCTCTATGTCTCATTCCCTGGAATGAACTGGTTTGCAAACGACAAACAGGCAGGGTTTGGGGGCACGAACGACAATTCTGACTCATTGATTCTCAGCTGAGCTCAAGCCTTTTCTGTGGGCTTTGTAGAGCTGAGCAGAATGGGATTAAAACCTTTTTACCAAAAAAAGTGCAGCTGACGGTCACCGTGACTTCAGCTGTCAAAGCGTCACTGTGGCATTTGGGCATTTAAGAGCCTTCCCAGTCCCATTAGGTATAAAATCAGACCGTTTCAGAGGGGCAGTGTAGCACAATAGTGCAGTCCCTGTTATACAGTTAGAGGACACGGCTCCTGATTTCCAATATTTCATTTGAAATTGCAATTGGTGCAAAAATAAGGCTTCTACCACCTTCACCTTTTGGCAAAGCTGTTGACATTGTTATTTATTAAATCTGATGCTTTCCTGCCTCTAAACCCCACTGTTTTCAGCTGAAGTATAAAAACTCCTAAATTCTTCGTATCCTAATTTATTTATATGAGCTGTGTAGGCATTAGCTCTGCAATGAGACTATTAGTAACACACCAGCTAGGCTATCTCTATTTTGAATGTTTTAAATATGCAGCTCCAAATGATGCTCACAGATTTAAAGCTCCAAACATATTCGGTGCTTTTCATCATAAAACTCTTTTGCACTGATGATTTTACAGAGCTTTGCTTGTGTGCAGGCACTTAGTGGAAGACCAATTCCACAACCTTTTCCCCCTTACAAGCATTCCCGAGGCTAAATAAGACTTTACCAGCAACAACAACACCCATCAGTTATCTGTGCTGTAGTGTAAACAATGAAATTCTTATTATGTACTCAGAATTCGCAGAGCCATTTCCATGGTAACTCTGTTTTCATGTCATATCTTTAATGAATAGGTAATGAAAGAAATGCTGCATTTACAACTTCATTACTAGTAAAAAAAAATACAGCAGTAAATTTGAATTATAGTAGCTGTCATTTTTAGAACATGCTGAAGATCATGCAGGAATTTCAAGCCTGTCATTCTGAAGTGACAAAGTAAACACAAGCAGAAAAATATACCAGGCACTCTTGTTTTTAATTCCACTCTTCAGTTTGTTCTGCTATTCATAATTTTCTGATACAGAGTAAAAGCTTAAGTAATAAAGCAAGGTCACGGCGGGATGATGGGGCAGGCACAGTTCGAGACAAGTTGTCTACTTGTGAACACGTGTACCAGCGCTAGTGAATTTTAATGACTTGATCCATCATATTTTAATTACATAAATCACCGAAGTGCTGACTTCTATAGGTATTACTTTCTGGAGAGATACAAAATGCATCACGGGCTGGAGATGATGTTTACCTGTGGGAAAGGACCAGAAAGCGATTTTGACTGGTCCGATAGACAGGGAAGGAGATAATGGGAGCCAGCCAGGAGGAGTCAGGCAGAGGAAGGTTGCAGCACAACCTCCCCATATTGTAGCCACTCCGTAGAGCTACAACATGCAGTAAATCCATGAGCCTGTGTAGGGTCTGGCTCATGGGAACAGGCGAGTATTTGAATGCAAGACGTGGAACCAAGGAACTTTCTGCGTTTAAAATTTCTGCAGGCTTATAAACTAAACCTTTCCACTGCCCCTCCTCACCAAGAGCAGAACTGCAGCTTGTTTGAGAAAGATGCTGAAATCTTCCTTTTCCTGAGTGTGCAAATGGTGCCTCAGGGCAGGAACAAGCACCAGAACACATCCAAGCTGCACAAACATCCTTCTCCCCTCAAAGGCTTCAGAGGAGCAACCCAGTGTCACACCTTCACCCCAAATCCCTGATATACCCTTTCCTAAATCGCCTATCTTTTATCTCATATGTGAATACATGGGAATCTGTGTCCATTAAAAGCTTTGGAGCCTGCAGAGCAAACAAGAACCTCCAGAAAGTGCCTGAATCTGGTACAGAACTCAGTGGCCTTGATTGACTCATGAGCACTGGGGTTGGTCTGGGCACAACATTCACAGAATCACTGAATCATTGAGGTTGGGAAAGACCTCCAAGATCATCAAGCCCAACCTTTCACACTCAGCCTAAAGCACTGAGTGTCACGTCCAGTCATTCCTTGAACACCTCCAGGGATGGGGACTCCACCATCTCCCTGGGCAGCCCCTTCCAATGCTCAGCTCTTTCCAAGATTCCTTAACTGTGTCTTGGACATAGATGTCATTCCAGGACAGGCTTGGGCAGATGCACAGGGAGCTTTCAGGAGTGGGGAGAGGATCTGCTGTTCCTAAGGAGTGTTCCTGGAAGCTCCAGAGCACACATGTCATAGAACCATAGAATATCCTGAGCTGGAAGGGACCCACAAGGACCATCCAAGTCCAACTCCTGGACAGATGGTAACAGCCCTCCTCAGTGTCTCCTGTGTTCCCTGCAAGGAGCCTCTGCTCTTACTTGGGCAATTCCTCCACAAAACCATACTGAAACTGGGCAAAACCACACAAAAACCTGAAAACAGGACTATGGAACAGAAGTCCTGAAAGCAGCCCAAAAGCATGGGCAGGTAGTCAGGTGAATTAGTGCTCAGCCACTGAAAGTTTTCATTTATTCACATCTAGGTAATTTTAAACTAAATCTTTGCAATAGGGACAGGATAAACAAGTGCATTAAACACTGTTGTTGTTTGGGAGATGCCGGGAAGGAGGTGTGTGTGTGTTTGGGATGTGTGTTTGTCCGCAAAGGAGATTTGTTAGTTCTTGAAAGCAGTGATTTGGGAGAAAGTAGCATTGGTACAAAGTCATTATCGATGGAGGCCGGAGGTGTTGCAGAGATTAAACTTGTTACAGGAATATTTTATAGCCCACCTGACCCAAACTGAACAACTGGACTGTGAAATGATTGAGCAAATAAAAAAAAGCAGTAAAAATGCTGCAGTGATAGTAATGGAAGATTTTTAACTACCGGAGCAGAGGCTGGAGTCCATTAAGCTCATGAAATAAGGCCGGAGGTATGTGAGAATGTGTGGCTCTCAGTGGATTTTTTTTTTTTTTTAAGAACTCATTAAATGCCCCAGCAGTTGTTACCTGGGTATTAAATAACAGGGAATAAATACATCTGCCCCAACACTACTAAACTGGCTATTATTAAGAGCTGGATGTAAAGGACTGTACACATGAACTGCGTGGAAAATAAAAACAACCCTATCCTGAGCACACATGCCCAGGAACATTTCTGGGCACCATCTCCAGGTCCCTTCTCCATATCTATTGGAACACATGGACCAGCATAACTTCTAGCATCTTCCTGTCAGGGCTGCTGGGAACTGGTGCCCTGTGATAGGCCATAACACAGGGGGTGGAGATGGGGGACATCAGGAACAGTTAGGGAGAAAACTAAGTGAATGTACAGAAAAAAAAATTTTCATTTAAAAGGTTTTTGAGTCTTTTTCACTACTTGCATAAACATCTCATACCCACTGTAAATGTTTCTTCTCTCAGGATTTACCAGAAAAAAAGAAGAAGTACCATACTGAGATACTGCCTTAGTTCTGAGGTAACAGAGTGGGGAACGGTGACGTAAGGACTCAGGAGCTGTTCCTGCAAGACTGATGCTGACAAAATGGTCCCAGTGTATGACCAGTCTTCCCTCTCATCACCTCTAATACTCTGCAAAACCTTTCCCAGCTAAATTCTCAGTTCTGCCTAGCAAACAACTGCTTTTCTATGCTTGAATTCCCGGTGACTCATCATTACAGGTTTGTGGAACTTGGGAAAACTGTTGATGCTTCACCTCTAAAATATTACTCTACCTTTTTTCTTTAGCCCATTTGTAAATTAAAATTTACTTGATGTAAACTGTCAATCTCATTTAAACCCACAATCCCCACTGAGATCTAGGGAACTGTCTACCTGTTGTTCCCTGGAAGGGGAACTTTTAGAGTTATTAGAGGTGGAGTTATTTCAAACATCTGTGAGATACACAAGGCTCTCAACAAGCGTTATTTCTTCCCTGTGATGGCTGGCAAATGTTGCAGGCACCACTCCTCCTAACTTAGGCTTTCATTGAAAAAAAAGGAAAGAAAAGAGAAAACTGAGAGTTGTTTGGGGCAGATTACATGCTGTGGAACCCAGGACATGTTCTATTTTTTTGGGATGTGCAGGAGTGGCTGCATCTCCAGCAATGCAGCCCTGGGAAAGCTCTGGATGCAGGAGGTAATTTTGGAGTTGAGGAAAAGCCCTGAAGGTGCATTTTCCCTATGCCACCCTAATGTAGTTAGTGTTGAAGTGCCCCCTCTGTTTTTGGGATTGGATGACCAATCCTGTAATCAGGCATGTCTCGATAGTCACCTCTGACTGATATTTCTGAGACCCTGGGGATTGTTTCTACTCATTCCCTACTCACTCCTGCAGCACACCTCCATCAAGTGATGGGCTTTCCCACCATGGGAGGAACTCAAGATCCACCACTCAAAGGGTAAAAGGAACACTGGGATAGGATGAAGCTGTTAGATCTCCTTAACACCAAATAATCTGATAGATCAATGTCTTATAAACCGTTGTGTTTCTTCCTCCTGCTTTTCTCGCTGAAAGACCCATCTCTGAGGGCTGGGAATCCAACTGGGATCAGAAAATTTATTAATGCTCACTTTACATCCATTTGGTTTTGTGTCAACATTGTCCATTAGCTCTTTTCCCCTCACTTGTCTGCATTCCCTCGGCATTTATCAGTGAATGATCAGATTGTATCTCAGCATTTATTCCGCTGGCCCAAATGATCCAGGCTCTTGTATCCTCTCCTGAAATCTCAGCTCCCAACACTGAGCAGGATCAGGACCATACGTGGCAGCTCAGCAGAAGCAGCAGGATGGCCAGACAGGAATTTATCACTAGCACTACTTGAAATACCTTCACGGAATCACATCATGGCCCAAAATCCTCTGGGATTGCTGAGTACGACTCTGTTGTTCTTCCACCTCCGTGCCCCTGAAGTGCAACCCTCAGCTTATCCCAGAAATCATCACTGTTTGTCCCTAAGGGCACATGTTCCATCTTATCCTTTTCTGCTATTCCAGTCCCAAATTCCATGTATACAACACAGCAAGTTCTTATCCTGATGATGTTTTTCATTTTGCGCTATCTCCAAACTCCGTTAGCACAGTCCTGCTCCCCAGGGCCATTCCCAGGAATATTGCACAAGATACTATCAAGACCAGTCTTCTGGGAATGCTCTGGGTAACCTCCTTCTAACGGGATGTCTTCCCTGTTAATGCAATCTGTTTTCATTTCCACCTGTGGCTCGTTCCTTATCAACCTTTCAGGTTTCCTACTAATCTCCACCGCCTCCCTTTTCCCTGATAATTTCCCATGTGGTGCTATATCAAATGCTTCACTGAAGTCCATAAAGATGAGACCTATTGCGTTTTCTTTGTCAAGAAAATCAGTTAAACTATCAGAAAAAAAGATCAGGCTAGCTTGGCACGTGACGGTGTTGGACAGAAAAAAAATTGGTATGTTATTCTATTTTCCATTTATATCCTCTTTTGCAAATTATTTGATTAGTTTAATTAAAGCTTTTACTCACTGGTTTTCCTCTAAATATCACCTGAAGCCTTTTAGGCTGTTGAGATCAGACAATTGGGACATTTTCCACCCCCCTGTGCCCCAGCCTCAGTGCAGGTGCTGTGTGTGCTGTTCTCCCAACAGACACTGCTGTCTCATGCACACATGTATTAACCCTTCCTAATCTGAGCACCTTGAATCTTGCTTCTACGTGAAACCAGAGAAATTCTTACTGCTTGATTCCTGTAGCCATCCAGCCTCTGTCCCACACTTTTCTTCAAAACCAAGGCACGGGCACTCATTTTTGGGGTCATACTTAGATTATTTCTACACAACCCTCTCTGTACAGTCTCTAATTCCTTATTCTGTCTTCTTATCTCTGGAAAGCCTTGGTATCTCTTTTAATTTTCCTTGAAAAGTCTATTTTGGATGAGAGTTTGTTCACTTAGGTCATCCTTACAGTTTCTGAATTCCTTCAAGTCCCTAACTATATCTTTAGGACCTCAGAGTTTATGAAAACAACTTCTGCATCCTCTGGCTGCGCATCTGTTCCCATCTATAGAGCAACTGAGTTCATTAATTTCTGAAACCTCATCTGCTAAGCCCCTCCACATCCACGGAAGGGTGGAATCAGCCTCTGTGCCTGGTACCATGGAACTGAAGTGGAATAAGGGGTGCAGGAACAGGATCACAGCCCTAATACAGGTTCTGCTGCTTGCCCAAGGTGCCGGGGACTTTCCCAGCCATTTTGAGACAGTTTTAGGACTATTTTCAAGGTGGACCCACAAAGTCAGGCAATAATTTACTTGGGTTTTATGCAAGTTCCAAAGCAGCTCTTCCTGAAATCCATTGTATTGATGAACTCACAAGCTGTTCAGTTAAAAAAAAAAAAAAAGCTGTATTTGCAGTCCAAGTTTCAATACTGGT
Organism: Cephalopterus ornatus; assembly: GCA_013396775.1. Lineage (NCBI taxonomy): Eukaryota > Metazoa > Chordata > Aves > Passeriformes > Cotingidae > Cephalopterus > Cephalopterus ornatus. The sequence goes on from VZRE01009646.1 coordinate 323,878, forward strand.
TTGAAGTAACATTAGGAAAAGAAAAGGAAGGGAAAAAAAATTAGCTCATCCACCCAAACCAGTGTAACACTACAGCAAACACAGATCTGTCACTGCTGAGAACAGAATAATGAAGAGTAGCCAGGATTGCACAACTACAAAAGATTTCATTCTCTGATTGTCAAAAAGCATTAAAGATCAACTATTTATTGTGTAGGAGAGGAAGGGAGAACAGACTTCAGTGCCTCCCTTCACCAGAGGTTGTCCCTAATTGTCATGCATGGATTGCAACCAGAGGTTACTGAGCGAAATTTGTTTGCATTTATTAATCAAAAGGAGTCAAAGGCACACAAAGATATCATCAAGGCTCCCTTGTGCTTGGGGAGGCTGACAACTAAAATTCTTGATGAAGTGTTTGCAGAATGTTTGCAATCTGTTCACAGCCTTTTTACTTTGCAGGTGCAAACCTTTCTATCTGTTACATCAAAGAAACAATTGAAAATTAAACATAGTAAACATCTCCGTACAGGTTTTAATCTCCCATTTCTACAGGACAAAGGGAGTGGTATAATTAATTTCAAAGCAATGTTTGAGTTCTTTCAATATTCATTTGGGCACATTAGCATGTCATTAGCTGTGTTTTAAACACTGATCCTTATTTCCTTCTCTCACACACCTTTCTTTTAGCCCTTTTGTTAAAAATAAATAAATAAATAAATGAACGGGAAAGTTGTACTTCCTGGGACATGTCTTCAATGCTAAAGCATCCATGCATAGATAATTATCTTGCTCAATGAAATAGATTGGGGGAATAATATATGGCTTTTGAGGTAAAGCAGAGGCAGCAGAAAATAGATGAAGAGAAATAATTCTTTTCAGTGATGTTAAGAACGTGCAGGGGCAAAGACACTCTTACTGAGTTTTGCTATCATGCCTCTTGAATAATGTATTTTATTATATCCATTGTGGTTATCTTTTAATATGTTAATAACACTTCTAACACTCTTCCCCCCCTTGTTCTTTTATGTAGTTTTAAAACTCTTGCTTTTATTAAGATGTAACAAATGGAGATGCAATCAACAGATACTTATTCTGTTGGTGACTAACTAGTAAAAGGATTTTCTTGTAAGTTTAATTTTAAACACAGATCTGTTTGAACAATGTCTACAGGGTAATTTCAGCCATCTATCTGCAGCATTTCCTGTAGCATTTCCGAGCTAACTCCTAATAACATCCTCCCCCTTAGGTATATTAATTTTATACATCCTGAACAGGAGATTGAACAGTCCTTAAACAGCCACACAAGGTCACTGACACTCACAAAAATAGAACCTTTCATTGTGCTTTTATCAAGCCACGCTGGCGTTCATATTACCCTGTGTGGGCCTGAACAGCACGGATATTTGCTGGAGTTTAATATACAATTGTTTTCAAGAACCATTCAGCTTAATTTGTATTGAAAATATTACTTGGGAAACAATGAGCCTTTCAGACGTTTTTGGCTGTCTGTCAGCCAAAGCAGTAATTTCGGTGTTCGTAGTGAGGTATGAAAAGGGCCATAAATGTACCCAGACTGCCAATCACAGGGGAAAGGCAGCAAATCCCAAGATGTCCAGCCTAACAAGGATCACTGATGTCCTTCTTCTGCTCCTCCCATCCACGGGCAACACCACCCTGAAGCACCTAAGCTGATGATCCACAGATGATCCATCCAGCCCTGATGGGCAGTAGATCACCCTGCACAAAGCCCAGTACAAGGGCCACCTTTCCTCCTGTTAATGCAGTGGCAATTCCTCTGAGGGACATTGTCTCGTGCCAAGTCAGGCAGGCAACACTCCCACACCTCTGCTCACCAACCTCCCTGTGCTTAGAACTAGCCTGGGCTTTGAATTTCCACAGGATCATGGAATGCTTTGGGTTAAAAGAGAATTTTAAAGGTCATATGGTACAACCCCATTGACATGGGCAGAGACACCTTCCACTAGACCAGGTTGCTTCAAGCCCCGTCCAACCTGGCCTTGAACAGTTCCAGGGATGGGGTGTCCACCTCTCTGGGCAACCTGTGCCAATGTTCTGCCACTCTCATTGTAAAAAACGTCTTCCTTTTGTCTGACCTAAATCGACCCTCCTTCTGTTTAAAACCATCACCCCTTGTCCTACTGCTAAAATGTCTTCCCTACAGGCCCCCTTCAGGTACTGGCAGACTGCAAGTGGTGGCTATCCCATCCCTGGAAGTTTCAAGGCCAGGTTGGACGGGGCTTGGAGCAACCTCGGATATTGGAAGGTGTCCCTGCCCATGGCAGGGTTGGAACAAGATAAGCATTAAGGTCCCTTCCAACTGAAACCATTCTATGATTCCATAAGGTCTCCCTGGACACTTCTCCAGGTGATTAGAACAGGGCCAGAGCCCTTGGAATGAGAACAGTTTACAAAGTCTCCAGAAAGCAGATCCATCTGCTGCTCTCCTGCCTGCACTGGGCACACACCTTCCTTCCATCCTCTTCAGAGGTTGCCAAGAGAAGGACACCAGGAATGGTCCTCACGCAGCAGAAAGGTCTGTATTTGTGAGTTGGTTCCTTGCATGAAGAGATGGCCCATGCACCATCAAAGATCTTCCCAGGAACATGAACATTGGTGATGACTGTCAAAGCAGCACTGACCCTGTAGCCTGAGTGCAGCTCACAGGCAGGTGACAGCACAGGGGACAGCACAGAGGACAGCACAGGCAGGGGCAGGACAGGTTGGAGAGCTGGCAAATTTCCCTGGGGCACTCAAGGAAAGAGGTGGGTATTTCATAATTACTTAATTACCTGAACATCTTCACTCTCATCTCAGGCTTTTCAGCAAGAACAAGGAAATGCACATGAAAATGCTAATTAAGGCTGAATGGAACAAGAGGAGGGATTCAGTTGTCATCTCAACTATTCGAATATTGAAGCTCTGTAAGTCTTCCTGTGCGGCTCACGGGGAGGAAGGAGGGAATAAGTGTTTAACAAGACAAAAATACCTTACTGAGTATCTTTGAGTTTTGTTAAATACTCTTAAGTATTCCCATCCTTACTGACACACATGTAGGATAATTAAATGAGTGAATGGTCCCCTAACAGCCGTCTTCCTATTCACCAACAGCAGCAAGAATTTTACCTCAAATATATCCATTCATAAGTGTGATGAGGACCAGCTGACTGAATACCAGGGACATCCCCACACACAGGCTGATCTCAAGTTTCGCTACAGTGAATTTTTCGTTCTTTCTCTGCTTCTACTACAGCCTTGCTGAGTTTGCTTACCTTCGGGAATGTGCAGAAACAAGGACAACAGACCATGTGGGCAAAGCTGTGAGTCGGCTCTTATTTTTCTCCGAATCGTTGTGCCCAGCCCTCTGAGCAGGATCTCTCAGGTGCTCAGAGCACCTTCACAAGCCCACAGACCCAGGCTGTCCCTTGCAGCAGCATGATCCCAGGCAGGTGCACACAAATGAGAGCAGAATTTGCCCCCAGGTCCCTTTTCTCCTTCCAGCATCCCACATTTCTGCAGATGACCCTCACCATGCTCCAGGCTCCACGTGATCAAACAACAGCTTTCTCCAAACGTTGTTCCTGTCGACAACATGAGGATGATCCACTTGAGAGACTTCCTCTCCATGCAAATATCATCTCCAAAACCTAGGTCTGCACGGGACTTCTTGGAAGATGTGATTGTGAAGGGCAATATTCAGCAGAAAACGTGCAGAAGGGTGTGAGTTTGAGTGTACGTAAAGATATACAAATATCTGTATTTGTGTACACACATTATCCAACAGAACTGAATTTTCCACTCAGAGCCAGCATTTCACAGACATATTTGTTTTTCCTGACGTTATAGGACTTAATTACAACCCCAACTTTCATACAGGGTGGAAGTAAATGAAATTGTCTTTTTTTTCTTTTGTTTTTTACACTCAATGAGGTGTTGCTGTGATGAAATGAAATTTAATGACACACTTCTGAGAGAAACACTTGGTCCCTTCCAAACAAAAGGACTGCTCTAGGTCAGTGTTTTAATTGTGTGGGTATGCTCAAAGCCATCCTAACAAGTGTTTCATGTGGCCATGACCCTAATTCCAGCTATGAAGCTGTGATAAGAATCTTCCATTTTAATTTGCAAAAAGAGAGGAGCAAACAAAACAAACCAAACACCAGGTCTCTTGCTGCAAAGCAAATTCCTGAAGTGGGAAGCATTTCTGGAGGGCCCTCAAGCAATCCCCCTCCTCTGGGTGCAATCCCAATGGGGCAGCATCCACTGCTGCTGCTCACCCAGGGTGAGTTTGGAGCCGTGATGTCCTGGGCTGGGACTGGGGTCAAGATCACAGGTTTTTTGTCAATTCCGGTGCTGTCTTGTCCTATAAAGCTGAGTGCAACTTGCAGTATGAGGCTTTTGAGGTAATTCACGCTCTTTTCCTACAATTTATTGCAAAGGTCGTGTTCATCTCCCAATCTCATGGTAGTACTAAAGTTACCGATTAACTATCAGCCTTTCCCCACCACCTGATGTTTTACAGGCAGCAAGAGCCAGCACTGGTGTGGTTCCCTCAGCCTGCTCCTCTCAGCTCGAGGTGCCTCCGTCAGAGAGGGGTCCAAAGCAATGGGGCACAGCAAGGCCAAGGTGACCCAACAGCCCACCCCACCACTGCACCGTGGGGGACATCCAGGATTTGCTCCCTTTTTTCCTTCATAATCCAGCAAACTGTCAAGGCTCAAGATGAGAACCCACGAGTGGCAGAGGCAGCACCAGGTAAGCAAGAAGACTGTGGCCATACCAGGTTCCTACCTTTGCTGTCATCTGCTGACCTCTGGCCCTGACACCAGGCCTGGATGCACACTCACACTCGAAGCCGGTTCCCCCAAAGAGCGCAGCCACATCCCTGTTCCCATCTGTCTCCTGGATAACAACACAGGGAGCTGTTCCTGCTACTCCCCAGAAAGCCTTTGTAACACATCCCTGAGCTGAGCCTCCTTCCCCAGTTCTGAAATTTCCAACCTCTTTCAGTCTTTCTTCTCCTTCCTCCCTTTTCCTGGTTTCTCACTAAACACACATGAACCAGACTGTCCCTATTCCAGTTTACACCACCACCATCTCCAGGTTCCAAATACCTCCCCCAGCATCCCTGTGTCTGGCAAGGCAAACAGGGATTTGCCAAACAGGCAAATTCAGGTAATGCAGCCAATTACCAGCTGCTTTGTTCTCTCCCAAAAGGCTCCATTTCAGCATGTTATTCCGTTCTGATTCACCTACTAGTCTCCAATGACTTTGATTACTCATCTGAAGAGTAATAAAATAGCTTCTTATTAAGGCTTTAAAAAATAATATACCTTGACATGGTTATCTGAGACTGAAAAGTTGGGGGGGGGCAGAAATAATTATTTTCAAAAGGAACAGAGTGAAGACTGTCACTACACAGACACAAGAGAAACAAGAGCTACTCCAGAAGAAAAATATAATTGAGACTGATTTTGTAGGGACCACAGGATTGTAACTGTAGTTAAAATACAAAAAACCCCATTTGATAATAACTAAACTCAGAGACACTGCACAGCAATTAAACCCAATCTACTGAGAGATGAATCCATGGAAGTGCAATAACATGGTACAAAAGTTTACAGGATGGGACACAGACCTAATTAACCCAAGTAGTACAGACAACCCAGTCTCGAAGGCAAAACATTCCCACCTGCTTGTTCCTCAAGTCCCAGAAACATTCCCAGAGCCCAAAAGCACTGGAGAAGAAATTCCTCAGGTGTTGTGGCACATCTATGACGGTAGGAAGGGAAATAATGAAAGCCAATTTGCTTCTGGTGTTAACACAAAACGGGGACAACATCTTTGAAGGCATCAGTGTGTAAAAACCACCCTTACAGTAAATAATTTCTTTCTAATAGCAGTTGTAATACACTCTCGGTTTAAAGCCATTTCCCCTTTTCCCATCACTCCATGTCCTTGTCAAAAGTCCCTATCCAGCTTCCATGTTTTTGTCATTTTTTTTGCTTTTTGGGAGGACAACCTCATAGTCTGGTTTGGAAACAATACCTACACTTAGCTAAATCTTTTAAACAAATCCTCTAGTCCCTTATTTATAAGCACAGAGCTTGCAGAGATAACTCACGTGTGGCCACCAGCCCCAGAGGAGATGGTTCCTCACTCCAAAGTGTGTCCATCACTGTTTTTTCAAGGAGCTGCTGAGCCAAGGAGCTGGTTATGATGGGCTGTTATTTACAGCAGAGCAGTCACCACATAAACCCCATCGTGGGACCGCATTGTTTGTTTGTTAAGTGTGTCTTTGGGAAGTGCTCTGACATCCAGCATGAGGAAGGACGTGAATAAATGACAACACAATGCATATGGAAGGGGAGCACAATGGAAGGAGTTTGCAGTTTATTTCTGTGAGTCAATAACTATTCTTTTAGCTGTAATTTTTAGTCTTTATTATTCCAAGATACAGTTATTTGTAAGTGGGTGAGTGAGGGAGAGCCTCACGTACCATAATGCAGTGATGCTGCCACGTTGTTGTGTTATTAATCAGAGGATCTAATTTTATATGTAGTCCAAACATCAACAAAACTTTTTTAAAGGTATTGACTTTATTGATTTTAAAACGTATCGTAGCTCTTGGGGCAAAGACAGAGGAAAGTTCTACACAGAGGTTGTGCAGCAAAGAAACAGATGTAATTACCACCACCTTGTGTTTACAACGCGTGTTGGCTGTGCTGGAGCTCCATGGGAAGCCAGGAGCTCTCCCAGGGAATTCCACAGAAGCAGATTAGAGCTGGCTAAAGGCAACATTCAAGAAATACTCATTATTCTACCTGTTAAAGAAAGAAACCAGCAAGTATGGAACACTTAAATGTGGGATGGAGCTTGAAGCAATGACTCTGATTATTGGTATTAGCAGAGACTTCAGGAGCAACCCAGGATCTGTCATCCAACATGAGTTTGAATTCCCACACGCGACCATGTGGAATATACGGCTTTCTTTTTTTTTTTTATTTTTTTATTTTTCTTTGATTTTTAGACCATTATCTTCTTTAGGCAAGCACTTCCTCATACTTGTAAGATGTGTCACACTGGGGCTCCAGACTATTTGGTGTGTCCAGGATTACTGTGAATACCAGCTAAAATACAACAGATTGATCTTTCCTTAAAGTTTGATTTAAAAAGCTTCTCTCTTAAATATATGCGAAAATCATCTGTGTTTAAATGCATAGGTCAGGACAAAGGGTATTCCCTACTTTTCTGAAGGAAGGGAAGTGAAGCCAAAGAAGAGAATCATTTCATAAAGTCCATAAATTGAGGGCCATAGTAAAAATCCCTGAAGTCTCTCTGTTTCTGCAGATTGATCCTTCCAGCTGAGCTCAAGCACCCCGGGTGGAAGGCCTGAGAGTAGAAGGGATAAAGGGAGAGCCCAGACTTTCTGAGACATCTTCTGACCCTCTGTTAACATAATTAGTCTTTATGTATTTGCTCAGAGATAGGCTGTTTCTCCCAGGCACACATAGTACCATCGCGCCATAAAGCCACCCACACTTTCTTCATGTATTTTCTACATTGTGGAACCCGGTAGGATGGACTATCCAGCCCAGAAATGCTCCAGAGCTTTTGTGTGAGGACACTGACCTAAGAGTGGTTGGTTCCAATTCAGTTCATCACACTTGAGCTTGAGCTGGTAACTCTGATTTCTAAACGAAGAGTCTTCACTTGGAGGCCTTTGGGTGATCCAATTCCTGCCATGGGGGAACTTCCCATCAAGGACTGATGGGTTAGAGGAAACCACTATTACCATTCCTTGAAATCTCTTCTCTACGATTTTGGCAGTTGTCCCACATCAAATTCAGACATTTTATTTGATAGCGAACTACTTCCAGTTTTGACCCAAAAAGTACTTCAGATTCTTTTGGGTTTTCTTTCGGTGAGAAAACATTTTCAGTTCAGACTGGAAAGGATCATTAGAAGAAGTAACTGCATTTTTATTCATTTGCTGAACTGGCAAACACATTTTTCATGCTCTTCTCCTGCAGTGCTGCCAGCAGGACACACCAGCACGCTGCCATGCTCCACTATTGCCTGCCCAGACAAACAGGCTTTCCTCCCTAAAATGCTCTCCTCTATACCCAAGGCCAAAACTCCCTTGTCTCATAAATATTAGGAAGGCTTCACGGAACTATGAGTGAGGATGATAATAGAATGAACTTCAGGAGGAACATGATGAGTATTACGGAGAGAAATCTCCTTAACTTTATTAAAGGAAATCACTTGCAATAGATTTTAAGCATAATCCTTCTTGCTGTTTTTTAATATTGGTAGGCACCAGTGAATACATCTTTTAGTTTCCATGAAGACTTTCAGGGACTTCCTTGTCCTACAGTGTCCTGAAACAGTTCCTGCTGTGGATCCCCTCTGGTGTCTCCAAACAAACTGCTCCGTTCTGACTGTGCTGCTACAAGGTACCACAAGATGGTAAATCACAGGAGCAACTCACGAGTGGGTTTTTTTATATTAAAACTACACAGAGTTAAGTGCCACCAAAAACACCAAAGCTTCTCGGGATTCACTTAAAAAGGATATATTTCCCTGGGAGACTTTAAGGACTGCTCCAAATCACAGTCCTGGCATCTAGCGACAGGACAAGGGGGAATGGCTTCAAACTGACAGAGAGTAGGTTTAGATGGGATATTGGGAAGAAATTCTTCCCTGTGAGGGTGGTGAGGCCCTGGCACAGGTTGCCCAGAGAAGCTGCGGCTGCCCCATCCCTGGAAGTGTCCAAGGCCAGGTTGGATGGGGCTTGGAGCAACCTGGGATAGTAGAATGTGTCCCTGCCCATGGCAGGGGGTGGGAATGAGATGGTCTTTGAGGTTCCTTCCATCCCAAACCATTCTGTGATTATATGATCATACAAATGGCACCTTTCCCATCTCCTTACACTTTCTCATGGACTACCGGGCTTTCAAGACTAATTACACTTCCACCTTACTCACACAGACCTCATCTCCCTAACACGTCATAATCTTCTTCATGTTCCCTCTTATTCCTTCACACCAAAGATAGAAAGTGAGTGTCGGGGGAGGACAGAGCCTCGGAAAGCACTGCTACCCCAAAGACTTCCTTCACGCTTTCCCTGTTACTCAGGTCTCCAGATAACACACTCCACGAAGGGGTTGTGAGGTCTGCGGTGTTTGTGCATCCACAGCCAGGAGGATTGCCCCCACCTTGCTGTGGCACAGGAGTTTCTGTAGCAGTATCTGTGGTGTTTTGAAGAAACTTGTGCCGGCTTGGAGCCGCACATGGAGCAGGATGAAAGGCAGGCACGGAATCACAGAGGCAGGCGCTGTGCGTAACCTGCCTGGCAGAGGGATAGAACAACTGGGGTATAATAAGATTATTACAGTGCAAAGTTATTCTGTTGAGATAAGGAAGAATTTTAATGACTTTTGTAGAAGGTATCAAGCCATCGTGAGCCAATCAGCCCGACTTCCCGAGCCGGCTGATTTTGCATACGTGGGATTGCTTTGCTTAGAGGCTCCCGGACAGCTCCATGATACCGTGTGACTGAAAGGGGAGATAAATCTCTCAATCTCTTTTTTTAATTTCAATACAATTACCTTATTACAGCGTTATGTGAGGAATATGCATGGCACTTCCCAAGGGTTTTGCTTTTCCCAATAGCAAATGTCTCACTCAGTGTTTGGGCAGAGCGGTTCTCTGCTAAATTGCTCACAATGCAGGCTATTATAGAATAGAGGGACCCTGTGGGTATGATTGAAATTTATATGCACAGAACAATCAAGAATGCCAAGTGCACTGGATAAACTGTAGGTAGGTGGCAGAAGGCAGATAAGCAGCCTAGGAGGTTTAAGTTACAGGATCTTAAGCCGTAGAAAGATTCATTCTATAATTTACATTACAACCGGTTTCATTTGTAGAATGAATAATGGAAAGCTCCTACAGATAAGTATTTGAGGCCCAATCCTGGGAGGTGTTGAGCACTCAGCTCCCACCAAAGTCAGTGTTCCAGTCAGGCTTTTTAAAATGTGTGTCTCTGCAGCTCGGGGGAGGTAACTTGTTGTTGACACCACTGCAGATCCTCGGGCAGGGAAACAGGGCTCTCACAGTGCGGCTCCCGCTCTCCCCATCTGACACAGCGCCCTGCTCGGAAAGAGCCCTGCACTTTAAGGTTATAAATCACCTCTCGAAAAAGTACAGAGTGAAGGATTTATTTACTCTAAAAACACCAATCAAAACATTTAAGTGTTGCTACAGGAAACTATCCATTTTCCTTTTGCTGAGTAGTGAGGCAAAGATTGATGCGTATTCGGATTCATACATAAATACCTCTGTTCAATTCTAACTAACTCCAAACCAGCAAATCTCCAGCCTTGTCTCCTTTCCATCATCTCAGACCTTCATAGGACAACAGCAGTGAAAAAGTGATGCACCACAGGCAACGTCAAACTGTGACCAGGGGCAATGTCTGTGGGCTCACAGGCAGCACTGCCCCACGTGTCAGCGGGGCTCCGGGCGGAGCATGGCACGAGGTCCTACCTCCTTAAAAAAATTATTCTGATTTATTGCATGTTTTTCCAGGGACTTAAAACTGATAAACCCCTATTTTCATACAGCTCCAACGTTTTCCTAATGACTTAGCTGTCCCAAAAGCATCTCCAACTAAAAGAAAGTATCCAAAATTGTTACCTACTAAAGATGAAAGAAAGTGAGCATTGAGTTGCAAGGACCTTCTCAAGGTACAACAATTTTATTTACAGTTGAGTTTTACAATAATTTTGAGTTTCTGCTTTACTCAAGCCACCAGTTTTGAGGAAATGGGTTTGAAATTTGCAGCTTTGGATTTGATTTTGACCTATGTGTTACTAAATAAAGCTGAGAAATATTCAAAAGCAGAGCATTAGAAATTTAATGCGCTCTTAATAAATAATTATTAATTTAATGATGTCACTTGAACGAAACATTGGTGTTGCTTTCAAGTGTGCATTAGCATAATAAAAAATGCTCGAGAGATACCAAAACTCCTGCAGCACAATGCATTACGCATTCCATGTTTAACATTTACCCTGTGAAACAGCCAGAGATATTTGGGGGGGAAAAAAACACATTCTGTTTAAAACACGAAGCTGAAATTACGCTCTCCCATCTGAGAGCTCCAGCAGCCCCTATGAAGGGGTGTCTGGGGCAGAAAGGACCATGTAAAACTTGTGCTGGGCAGAACAAAGGCGGCAGGAGCTGCGCTGGGAGCGAGCGGCAGCCGCAGCGTCGGGAGAGCGCGAGCACAGTCCATAAAGCCACAATGAATGGTAATGACAGGCAATAAAATACCCTTTTAAAAATCCAGTAAAGGATAAAGACTGTAGGCTGCAGCATTGACTGGCAATGCTGTGGCTGCAAAACATCAGCAGATTAGCATAAAGCATGGCAAGAAAGTACAACTAAAAATTATTCAGTCGTACCGAATGCTTGCAGGGAATCTAGGCCAAGCAAGCAATCAAAATCACACAGAAACAAGGTATATGTAATCCCACAGTAAAAAGATTGAGCAACTGTACCTTGCCAAGACATTTTAATACTCCTTTAGCCCACAGTTTTTGAAAGCCATTAATAGAGCTATAAAAAGTGCGGAAAGCTGCACAATGCAGTTCAGCCCAACACGGGGGTGTAATTCTACACCGACACAGCACCAGTGTTAATTTAATCTCTCTCATGTTACACAAGAAGCCCAGCAAGAGCATCATAAAATGCAATATGTGTTTTCTCTACAAGCTTAAGTGTCTTTTAGCATAATTATTCCTGATGCTTCAGTTATGGGAAGGAACGCTACCAATCTAAGCAGCAAGAAGGTATTTATTTGCCCTTAAGGTGCAATTACATTCTGGAAAATGGCTCTTTTTTAATTCAATGATCTACTGCTTTTGCTTGTTAGGGGTCATACACTGCAAAGACCAAAGTCCTTGGAATTATGTGTCTGCTCCTTAAAAAACTCAAGTTCTGTAAGCTGAGGTTTGTTTGTTTAACCCTCCTGCTTTTTCTCTGGGTTGGGTTTTTGTGTTTTTTTTTTTTCAGTTCCTGCAGCTCTGGGAGAGTGAGCAATATCTGTTGTGGCACATGGAAAATCATCAAATTATAATTTAAAATTCCAAACACTAAATCTTTGTGCTGAGGAAGCTCAAGGCAAAAAGGCCACCAAGAGGCTTTCTCTGTTGAATTCACAGAGCTACCAGTTGAGGGAAAAAACCCACAAAAACCCAAACCAACCTTTTATTTAAATTTTAATTTCAGCGGATTTGCAGACATCAAGATTCGTTACAGGGAATCTTCCCAAGGAGAGACAAATCTTCCTGTGCAGTATCTGCCGTGAGCCTGGCTCCCACGGGACACATCTCCTGCCAGCCAGGCAGCACCACTGCCCAAGGGTGACAGTGCTCCTTCCCTGGGAACAGCCACCAATCTTACCAAAACAGCAAGTTTTAGTAAAAAACACTCTTCTGCACAGCTGGGAGCCTTGGGGAATGAAGCACAAGCCTCCACAGACAGGAAGAGGGAAAGAGCTCCTTAATTTGAGCCTTCTCCTTGGTGTTGACTTGCCCAGTGGAAGAGTCTGGGGCAACCAGGCTCTCCGGGGGTGTCAGCATTCCATGGCCCAAATGTAATAAATTCTACTAATACAGGGTAAGGAATACTAGAAACCAGCACTTTTTGACTGCAGGAGGAAAACAAGTGATGTTATAACAGTATTGCAAATCTGAGTTCACAGCAACCACTAATCACCCCAAATCATAAAGTCTAAAACGGGCCACAGAGGATATGCCTGAAGAAAAGATCACTTAATGCAGTAACCTGTCAAAGGGTGACAATCATGAGTGGAAACTGCTATGTCTGTGCACATGTCTCTGTGGATGTGTACATGAGAGAGAGGCAAAGGTGCTGGTACCAGATGCAAACATGAAGCTACTGAATGAAGAAAACCCTTCCAGAAAACCCTGAACAAGTTTTGGTAGTTATTTAACATTTCTGACTCAGGTGTGTATGGCCCTACTTCCACTTCGCTTCCTTAAATCACATTTTCCAGTGAAACACGGTTTCTATCACAACACAATGGTGGGGTGACAATTCCCTGGCATTGACGCCAGCTCCTCATCCAGGGAGCCCTAAGCCCCACGAATAAAGAAGATGAAGATTTTTAAGGAATAAACATGTTTTAGTGTAGCTGGAAAGAGGTAGGACTTTTCCCTTCAGGATCATGTTCTTTGTGTACCACAGAGATCCTCCGGCGTGTAAAATCCATGACTATAACAAATACACGGCAAGAGCTGCTTTTATTAAATGATTAAATGTTTCAGCTTCTCCCCTGAAACTGTGTGCTTCAGCAAGAGGATTTTGGAGGAACATATGCAAATGGAAATAATATTAAAATAATTCCTTAGTCTCCTGCAACCTTGTGTAGTGATTTAATACTATTAAATAGCAAACCCTTTTTTTCATTTCAATATTTATCTTCAGTTTTTTTCAAGGAAAAAAAATCAAAAGCCACCTGTACTTGATTCTCTGATTTTGTACAACGGGGTAAAAATCGCTGTGCACTAAGCAAAGAAACTTGTACCTCCCAGCTAAAGCCAAAGCCTTTGCAGAACAGATGGATCTGGTCCAAGGAGCTGTGGGCAGGGAAAGATGGAGGCAGAGTTCTCTTGGTGGGTCTCCAACTGCCCCATGGCTTGGCCTTGAGGAAAAGACATACACTTTTCGGGATCTCTGGGAAGCGCAAAGGGCACTTCACCAGAGTGCTGGGGGTTGAGAAGGGCCTTCAGCAGCTCTTGCTGCACATTCCTTGAGTTTGAGCACAGGATGAAATGAGCCCAAAGCTCAACCTCCCCCACCAGGCCGACACCCGAGCGGTGAGCCCAGCACTCCTGGCTGTGCTTTGAATCTCTCTGTCGGTGCCTCCCCCCAGCTGGCTCTCCTTACCAGCCAGGGCAGCCCCGGGCACCCCAAAACGCTTTTCCCTCTGGCTTGCAGGGGTTGGTTGGAATAAACGTGGGCACAGCAAAAAATACACGTGCTCCTTAACCCAGTTTCGAGGAGCAACTCAGCACCACCTTCAAAAAACCTCCACTTGGCAGCCACAGCTATTCCCAAACTTTGGGTAATGGGCAGCAGAAAAGAGTTTTTCACAGCAAAGCGGGAGTAAGAGCGGTCAAAAGAAGGTGTCCAGGCTGTTAGGCTTGAGTGGCACGTGGATAATGGGCAGGAGGGCGAGCGGAGAACTCTGTGTCCTTCCCTGACACCGACTGTTCACGTCCGTGCAGCACTTCGGCAATGCGCTTAGTTCATGCTTTACCTTAAAGTGCCCTGTTTGAACGGAGAGGAAACGTGCAGCAGCTTTCATGCCCCTGCTGTGTGACTGTGGGCAAGTGCAGCCTTTGAAATGGCAGTCCCTGAAAGCAAGGAATGTTGGGTTTGTATGGAAAGGCTTTCTGGCACAGCACCGGCGATTAGCGAGGGAATAACAGAGAAGTAAAAGAGGGAACTAAGTATCTCTTCACAAACACCTTCCTACTCTTACCTCTTGCAATATGGACACATAGCTGTGTCTAGAAATGAAATCTGGGATGGGGGATGTTGATCACAAAAGGAGGTTTTAGTAACACAAACCTTGGACACAAAAATTCGTAATTTTGCTGGGTTTTGCATGCACATGGAGTTGTGGCCATGGTTATGAACACATTTACACAATTTCCAAGAAAACAAAGAAGTTTGGAACTGAAAAAAGAACCCACTCCTTTTGACCATTCAAGGTCTATGAATGAACTTGGGAATTTGCACTCTACCTTATTCATTAAAATAGAAACTGCCATCACTTTAATGAGCAGCCTGAGGGTGGACAAAATGCCTTGAATAGCTACGTACCATAGAGAACTTGGCATCCTCGCTGAAACATAATGTGGGATTGCAATTGTGGGATTTTTCCAATGAATACGAAGTGATCAAAGATAACACTGCCCCAAAAAGAATTAAAACAGTGCAACATTGCATCAAGTTACAGCCAATGTCAATCATTACACGCCTGAGTGCACAGGATCTTTTAAATAATGTTAGAGACATGCTGTGGCATTCAAAATATTCACTGAATTTCAAATTAAAATGCAAAAGCATGTTCCCCGCTCATCTGACCAGAATAGTGAACTCCAGGCACATCTTTCCAAATATTGCTCTAATGCCACATCATTTACCGTCAGCTGGAGGACAGGCTCATTTTATGCAGAGCTGGATGATGGGAGGACTGTCACATTAAATGGATTCCGAAAAGTTACCTTCGGCTCTGGTCCTGGGAGATGAGAAATTAGCAAAGATGGAGCTACAAAAGATTGGGGAAGGAGAGGACTAATTGCAGACTGATCACCTTTCCTACTGTGAAAGAAAAAACCCTTTGCACAATGCAGAACTTGAACTCAACATTGCGTAGAGGAGAGTTTCTGGCATGGAATTCCAGCCTGAGTTGCTTGCTGGAAAAAGTGTTGCTTTATTTACATGCTAAAGGAACCACCTCCTCGCTTTGGGCTGCTGATAAGCTGCCGTGGTGTGGAAGAAAAAGAAAGGGAACAGTACACCATTCTGGAAAAGGAGAGGGTGGGAGGGAATGGAGTAAAGGCACACATCAAAGGAAATATTTATAATATGCCACTGCAGAAGGGGAGAATGCAGAAGTCTTTTGCAAACATAACAGGGAGCTCAAAGTAATTTCAATTTCTAAAAAGGTCAGTGAGGAAATAGCAGAGAAGAACTTTACTCCAAGCCCAGAAATAGAGATAGAAATATTGGAGCATTTAACCTAAAAACCTCTATAAAAACAACATGAAATTCAATCTTTGGGTGGAAAGAAAAAAACACCCTTAGTACAGTCTGTAGAAAGCAACCGAGAACAAGATGATATAGGGAGTGTACAATTGCAATTAAGTGGAGGATGGAACGAGCAAATTTAGATCCAACAAAAACATGATCAACAGAAGTGACGGGAACAAGTACACATCACATCACCCACTACCATGTTCATTCTGCACAAACTGATCTCATTTGGCTCTGATTTCCAACACTGCAAGCTCGTGGATTTGCACAAAGTGCAGGTTAGCCCAGGGTCTGGCTCAGGAGCTGACAGAAACTATCTAAATCTCAAATAATTTCGTGGCAGTTAAGGCCAGGTTCTCATGCTGGAGCCCCCAGCAAGCCCTGATGGCCAGGAGCCGTCCTGGGGGTCCCACCAGCTGACTCCAAGAACCTTCTACCATCTCCTGAGCGTGGAATCATTACCTTTCCTCTTCAACACCCAAACTGCTTTCAAATCAATGAGTAATATGCAGCCTAATTTTGCTAAACGAATTGTAATTACAGTAATTCACACCTATAGCTCATGCCCTTTTGTGGGAGGTTTTTGCTGTGTATCATCCCTGCAGATCTAAGGTTTGAGAACAAATCTCACGGAGCTCTGATAGATCAGCTTTTATGTGACATATACCCTGTTTGGGTATAGCTTTTAATTATTTAATTTCATAACTTATTTTTTTTAAGAATACAATTGCATTTCATTGCAAAGGCTGATGGCTCAATGTCTAGAATGTGTCTTTTAATTGTTTATATGACAAGGTTTATTTCATAATATTTCATGTAATGAAAAGTATATCACAGACTTACAGGATTTAATTTAAGGCAAATGCTTAATTTAACATTCTTATAAATAAAAAATGGAGCAATAGCAACAAAAGAGTTTTAAATGAGCAAACTGTAGAACTGCTTTTTGAAGTGGCAAAGAAGTGTTGTCTAATGAGCTGAGCACTGGACTGGGAGCTAGAATTCTTCAAGATCTCTTCCAGATTAGACACTGCTTGAGCCTGTTGTCTCAAGTGAACTACCAAACCCATCTGAGGCTGTCCAGTCCTCTGCCTTACAGTGCTTAAAAGACCAAAATTTGCTTTTTGTTTTGATCATTCCATCAACTTTATGCCCCATTTCACACCAACACTATTTTCAGCCTCAAAAGAACGGAAAATATAATGGGTCGGATCTTCAGCTACCACTTTCACTTAAGCCCAGACTAAGCATTACTCCGTCCTCTGTTCCCATGTGTGGGATCATCCTGTTTTGTACACTCACTAAGGAACACCAAGCCTCATGGATAGAAGACCTATCTCATGTAGGTCCTTGCAGGGCAATGCCACACTGGTTTCAGAGCTCAATTGGGCAGGGTCTATATCCTGCACCAAGGCTTGTCACTCACAGACAGTCATTTAGTGACAAGGTTCCCCGAAAGCCCTAAATGCTTTGAAGAGCGTACACTGCCATCTTCCCAGTCACCACTGGAAATCTCAGCTGGACAGTGACTGCTACACACGAAGAGACATGGAGAAATACCAAAATACAGAGAGGAGGAGCAACAGCAAGCGGAGCTGAACACAGGGAAGCACAAGCAGGAACAAAATATACTCAAAGATTGGGTTGTTAATGCAAAGATCAGCAAGGTTTTGGGAGCAGTGTGCCAGTCTGCTCCTCTCTCCTTTCAATTAGAGGCTACATGCACTGGCAGGGATTTGGTGGGAGTTGGAAGATGTGGCCCCTCAAAGAAACAAGATGCTGCCAAGTAGCTGCTTGGCAATGTCTTGCTGCTATGGCAGAGAAGGGCTGCCCATCCCAATTCAGTCCCAAATTCAGGAGGACTGTTGTCTGCAGCCTCCCCCAGATGCTGCAGCTCCAAAACCTCAGCCTAATGTGGACCTGCTGCCCATCACTCACCTCCACCCACTGTCCCCAGAACCTGCACCATGGATTGCCAACCCTCCTGTTAAAGGATGACCAAGTCACCAAAACAAAGCTAAAACACAAGGGAAAAAATCCTCCAACCACAAAGTCATAAAAAATAGATATTGCCCTATACATTCAGAAAGAAAGAGGCAAATTCAGTTTTTAAGATCCACAAAAGTGAAGATTCCCAGCTCCGCTCAGAGGATTTCTAAGGAGGTTCCTTGATCACTACCTGTGGAGAAGAGGAGAATATTGCAGAAGCAGCTGGAGGGTGATGGAAAAGTTTTCTGGATCCTAAAGCTTTTCCTTTTGCTCTTCCTTTGAAAGAGGAAACACAGACCATTCTCAGTCAGAATTTATTTTTAAATTTTTTTAATCTATATTAAGAAGAATAAACTAAATTCTACAAACAAAGCAACATGAGTTCTTTTATTTCCAATAAACAATGGGGTTTATATTTAAGTATGTATATGACTACTACACCTCAGGTCACAATTTAATCTGTCTTTAATTTAATGCCCAATTTAATCTCAATAGGACAGCTAACAGTTAAGGGAATGCATGTGGAGCCACTTACTGTTTGATTGTATTGGTCCCGTATCGATGTCGGATACAGGACTGTTTTCCTGTAGATCATAAAACTTCAGAGCCAAAGATTGCACAGTTCAGAGAAATGTCTCCTGTTCTCAGCAGCTTTCAGGATTAGGACTTTAATGAGCCATGACTGAGTCACACCCATGCGTGTGTTGCAAAAACCCCTATAGTTTTAATGCCCTACTTAATTAGCTAAATGTTCCATAGTGGATGTTTTCAATTGCAGTACCTCAGGTCCGACACACTCTTTTCTGTATTTAAATCTCTGTCCAAAAAGCAGAGATTGGAATAAAACCTTTATACAAACTGATCTTACACAGACTTTGTATTTTTATGCCATACTCCTAACGTGGGTCAGAGGTCTCAAACATCAGTGAGCACCATCCAAGCCTTGGCAGAACATGGGAACAGCCACCTGGGCTCAGACCTCGAGTCCCTCATTTACTTGCTCTGCTTCCTTCTCTTAGATGTTCTGCCTGGAGAAAAGAAGGCTTCTGGGAGACATTAGACACCTTTCCAATACCTAAGGAGGGCTTCCAAGAAGGCTGGAGAGAGACTTTGGACAAGGGTATGGCATGACAGGACGAGGAGAACGGCCTTAAAGTGAAGGAGGGTAGATTTAGATCAGATATTAGGAAGGAATTGTTCCCTGTGAGGGTGGGGAGACCCTGGCACAGGTTGCCCAGAGAAGCTGTGGCTGCCCCCTCCCTGGGAGTGTCCGAGGCCACGTCTGATGGGGCTTGGAGTAACTTGGGATAGTGGGAGGTGTCCCTGCCCACGGCTGGGGGTTGGAACAGGATGAGTTTTAACATCCCTTCAAACCCAAACCATTCTGTGATTTTGTGAAATCCACTATTTCAAACAGTGTAGATGAGGAAAAACCTCTCTCCCAGGTCGTGAACTGTAGAGGTGGGACAGCCACACTTTGGACAAAAGCAAAGCTCTGCTCTGCCTTAGCCACATTCACGGATTTCTATCTATTTAAGTGTTTTATATATTTAAATCCATGCACTTGCCTTATACAACCCAACAGCTGCAGGATTATTTCTAAAACACAACTTTTCCTAAGCCTTATTCATCGTGTTCCAGCATTCCAGCATTTTAAGGTACAAACCTTAAAACTGAAATAAAATTACATTGCCTTTTAAAAAAATTACACCCCAAGTGATTTTATATAGTAAACTATTTATTTTAAAACAAGATTAAATATTGTGCCTCACTGAAATATTTTCTCTTAGCAGAGGGCACTCAGATGGAAAATTTCATACATTTCAACTGATTTTTTGCCTGAGTGGTTTTCACATATTTTTCGAAAACCTAGTTGTGTCAAATGATTTATTCTCCTCTAACAATACGGTACAAGTAGCTCGGAAGATGCAAGTGCTGAAATGGTTGACGGCAGTTGGCCAATTAAGTGCTCTACAGTATTCCCATTTTTTTTTTGTGCTTGCACATACTAATCCTTTTCTTAATGTATTGAGGTTCCATCCAGCAGAAAGAATGAGCTAACTGCAAGGCACGCCACATGAGGAGCTTGGAAATGTACAGCGACACGCTCGTATCCAGGGGAGGTTTAGCCAAGTGTGAAGCAGAAAACACGTCTGAGAGGCAGCAAAAGCGGAGGGAAGGGAAGGAAAACCTGGCTGGAGCTGTGGGTGTCCCAGGAAGCAGGGGCAGGTGCTGCCTGTCTCGGGAGCTGCGGGAGGGCTCTGGGCACGGAGGAGCCCAGCCGGGAAAGGTGCATTCCTGGCGCTGTCTTGTCAGATAACGAGGGGTGGCCCACGGGAAGTCTCGGCACATCATTAGAGGAGGCGGATAATGCAGCTGCCACGGCTCCAGGCAGGGCCAGGCAGCTTCACCTGGCACAGCTGGGCCTGTTCCAGGCTCCTCCGGAGCTGCTGCTGCTGCCGCCTCATTTATCTCCAGCTCATGAGCCGTTGGGCAGAGGGAACAGCCAAACCTCTTCTCCGCAAACGTTGCTCTGTCCCGAGCACAATTTCCTCTCCTATGGGAAAAAAAAAGGACAATCTAAAATGTGGTGAACTGTTCTTATCTGTACTGGAGGGTTCTCTGCTATTAAAAGTGGTAAGAAAGGTGATGTGTGGTTTCAAATACTGTACAGAAGTGGTACAATACTTAAGCAGTGATAGCAGCAGAATTTTGTAAGCACTTTGTCGGCTATAAGAAAAGAAAATCTAGTTTTACGTGGGATTTTTTTCAAAACCTTAAATGTGCTTAATTAAAATAAAATCAACTTTCCAAGTTTTCAGAAAGCTTTCCATTGAATTGCACTCTGCTTTCCCTGCAGCCTTTTCCTCAGCATTACTGATTATCAAGTAACCCCCAAAACATTTGTCAGGTTTCTGGGAAGGGAAAATAAACCCCTAAAGTGTCAATTATAAAAACCCAAACTTGGACTTCTGAACTTTCTCAACTGCTGCCTTACTCAAGTCAATCATTAGGGAGGAAACACAAACACTTGTCAGGTCCAGTGAAGACACCAAATTCCTGAAGGCCAGTGAGGAAGACAAAATTCCATGAAGAATACTGAAGTGATTTACAACCCAGACCAAATTTATTTATTGCAGATTACTTTATCTAATCCCTCTCCTGGAGAAGTTATCTCTGCCTTCAGCATCGGGTATCGATGACAGAAGTATTACCACTACACATCAAAACTGCTATAATTTCTGTCGCAGATCTATACCAGTCACAACAGGTTGCTGTGATTTTTGCAGATAAAAACCTACAAGAAAACTGGTTTTTTCTTGTTAGCCAGCTGGAGTAAAAGCAAGTGACAGCCAGAATGAGCAGACACTCCTGGCAATTTCAATGAGAGGTTCTTAATTACAAGTCACAAGAGTAGGGGTCGCCTCCTCTGAGGCCAGTACATTCAAATGCCTCCCTCTGGGTTACACAGGTTCAGGAAAATGTATCTGTATATTTAGAACTTCCGAAAAATGAATAAATTGAGTCAGAAAACAGTGTCCCCAGGTTTTTTTAATTATAAATTTTTGCAAGTTACAACTTCATCGTTGACATTTTAGAAGAAGTCTGAATTGCGGATGGTCTGTGTAAAGATTAAAAAGACACGTCTTAGCATTTAAGGACCACACCTTGAAGAGCTGCATATAATGCAGTTCATCACTCTGCTTTTACATGAGTGCCTGTGCTCCCACAGGAAATGGCCTTCTGGCCTTGGCCATGTCCAGCAGGCTCCCCTTCCCCAGGGGAGAGCTGGAGGGTGGGCTGAGTGAGAGCTGGAGGGAGCAGCAGGACAGTGAGCTCCACCTTTGCCACCTGACTCTGGTACGAGCCCACAGAGGGTCGACTGAAGGAGATGGACAACGGGATGCTCCCTTTGTGGTATCCATGCTGTCACATCGCACGGCACTGCCTCCACCCAGGCTGTGGCATGGTGCCTGGGATTCTCTCCTTCCACAACCTCACCACGTTCCCAAAGAGAAGCAACATTCCCAGCATTGCTGATGGATTCGGAACACAGGTAATTCACCAGCTTGGTTCTTCTCTGAGGTGTAACTGCTAAAACGAGGTTGTTCAATCCGGAGAAGAGAAGGTTCCAGGGAGACAATAGTGCAGCCTTTCAGTACTTGAAGGGGTCTTTAAGAAAGATGGGGACAAACTTTTCCTCAGGGCCTGTTGTGACAGGACAAGGCACAACAGTTTTAAACTAAAAGAGGGTTGATTTAGTTTACAAATAAGGAAGAAGTGTTTTACAACAAAAGTGGTAAAGTACTGGCACAGGTTGCCCCGAGAGATAGTGGGTGTCCCATCCCTGGAAATATTCAAGGCCTGGTCTAGTGGAAGATATCCCTGCTTATTGCGGGGGGATTGGAGTAGTTGAGCCTTAAAGGTCCCTTTCAACTCGAACCATTCTGTGATTCTATGAAAAATGGGAACAGCCAGTGCATCCCTGAGGCTGGACTGCAGTCCGAGTGAGGGCAACAGTGGGAGAAAGCCAGGAAATTTTTGCTGGGACAGGGCACTCCCAAAAGCAAGGAGACAATCTTTGTGCTCAGGGGTCCAAATAAGACCTGGGTATAAACTTCATGAAAACAGATGTTCAATACACTCATTTTCTCCTGCTTTTGAACTGTCCGCCGTCACCTCAAGCGTATTCCTTACTCGATCCATAACTGGCTTGCCAGACCAACACATGGTTCCCTGCTTCTGGGCACAGATTTATTAGGATTCCAACTTTGTCTGAGCAGCATGATGTATACTTCTAAATACAGGAGAGATTACAAATACAGGCTTTGTGTATCAACCAACATACTGTTCTCTGTTTTGAAAACAATTCAGCCAAAATTACATATATGGAAAAAACCAGAGTTACTCAGGATGATTTATTAATTGCACGTAACACGCCTGAAGGCAGACTGGGAATGGAATTCAGATGGATGGACACAGAGGATTAAGCTGATAATGGCAATGCACGGTGCAATTTCTTAGTCACAAACACTCTCATCACATGAAATTATTTTCACAGATGATATTTGTACTAGAGCAGGAACTGCCCCATAGTTCCTCTCTTAAGCATTACAGAAACTGAAATGCTGGTGTGATAAAACTTTCTGCAAATCTCTTTCAAAACATCAAAATTTAACAACTAAGCACCTTATTCCTAAGTCTGGTCACATGGATGCTCAAGTCATTTGATTGGGAAACTTGCGCCTTGGTTAAGTTCTGTCACGTCAGGGCTAGATCAGCCCCTTTCCATATTAAGAAGGAAAAACAAGGAAGGAGCTAGGGAAGCGTGGAAAACTCCACAAGAGACCATTCTTGTTACCTGAAAATAAATGTCTGTTCGTTGGGGTTTTTTTCCAAAGAGATTTAAAACTTTCTGTCCTAGGGCTTAATTTAGCTCATGATTTATGAGTACTGGGAAGAAGTGCTCTGGATTGGTCTGGCTTATCCATTAACTGGCTGTGTTGATGCTGCATTTTTCCTGCATTGGCCATTGCCAGAGATAGGATGCTGGAATAAACAGGCCACGCTCTGGGCCATCAAGGCAACTCTCGTGTTTGCTCAAGGACGAGAAAATCTTCTCCCACAAAGGGGAAGGACCAAAAAGAGGAACAAGGATTGGTGTGAGGCCCACGAGTGGTTTGGAAAGGGTTTTTAATTTGTAAATAGCAGGAAATCCCAAACACATTCCCAAATGCACAGGCCATCCTGGAAGTCCTGCATTAAAGCCCTTCACCTCTCTCAGGCAGGGTAGCACCAACCTGTGAGCCTCAGAAGGGCCAGTGCAGCACAGACAACTCCACTTCCAAACCACCTTTCTCCAACAGGAAAGAGGACAGACCCAAGAGGAGTTTCATACCAGTAATTAAACCTGAAAGGAAATCCACACTCTTTGATCCTCCCAGGTCCATGTGCTGGACTGTTTCCTTGCAATTACCCTATTTTGGTGAATCAGAGGTGGGAGAAAGGCTACAGATGCTGTCAGACAAAGAGCTGGTCCCCCTTACTGTTGCAGATGGTGGAAGCAGAATCCTCTTTCTTTTCACACTATCAATTAAGCAATGTTGCCAAACCCACATCAGCTTCTCAGTCAAACATTTCATTTCTCAGCGGTCTGTGTGAAGTTTGAAAGCTACAGTATGTTCTGCCAGCGGCCTCCAGAAAGCTGCTTTGCATTGTTTTGCTTAAATGGCTACAAAAGTGCTGTCAAAGAGACACTGTCAACTGCAGCTTTTGTGTTTATGTCTTTTTACTTCGGGGGAAAAAAAAAAAAAAAAAAGGAAAAAGAAACAAAACCTTTTGGAGTTGAAAGAACTGATTTCTGCTTGTTTTATCAGTCCTTTTTATATTCCTTTGGCAGACATTGGATTTTCCTCTCTGCTATTCACAGTGCAAGCATATTCAATATTGAATAGACCTTTTTTGACAGTTTTGAACCTGTTCCATAAGATTCCAAATGCACTGATTCATGGGCACTTGCAAAGATCCTACAACACGAAAAAAAAAAAGAGTCTACCCCGACTCAAGAATTGTTTTGCATCAGGATAACTTAAAACTTCTGCTCCTTCATCTGTATGATATCTCAGAGCCAGCAAGAACACTTTCATAACTGATCTGTCTGCCTTGCACACCAAGAGCGATACAACAGCAAATACTCACTGTCTAGAAGTCAAGAAAATCTAATTATCGAATATTATAAAGGTTCTTCTTTTGTCTTCCAGCACCAAAATGGGGGCAAAATGCTGGTCTTGGAAAGAATAAAATATGAGTCTTATATTTTAATGAGTGCCAGCGAGAACCCAGCGCTGAACGCATCCAAACACACACGCTGCATTTCTGTTCTACGGTGTAGATTTTTTATGCGCTGCACACTCTCCTAGTCTGAGCTTCCCAGCAGCCTGGGAATATTTTCTTCCTTGGGTATCCCCTCCACTCCGCTAATGCTGCTCCTCTGAAAACCAACACCATGGCAGCAGTATTGCTTATGATTTAAAACTGCTCCTGTTTTCGTACTTCAGGGGTAATTCCAGCCCGATCTTCACTTTGGAGAAGCAGATGTGAATCTGCGTAAATTAATAAATGACGGTGGTGACGATCACACTAATGTGTTATGAGTCTAAATGTGGAGGCAGCTTTTCTCAGCTGCTTCCAAACGCAGTGGTGGGTACATTTTCTATTCCACGGCCAGCATAAAGGAAATAAATAAAGCAGAGATTCCCAATTTGTTGTTCACGGATCCACTGGAGTCTGCTGACTTCCAATTCCCACATAAGCAGTGAAATCTACGGTCACTGAGCTTGGCTTCAATACACAAGAGCCCACATGTCCTACTGGAAATTTTTTTGGTAGCCCACAAAGAAAAAAAGGATGAAACCTGCTGAATGCTAAAGCACATACAAATAGGGCATTAGATCTCTCACATATGTCCTCCCAGGAAAAAAATCCCACAGAAAGCACTAGGAATTAAATCTATAGAAATGTAATACAGCTCTATGGAATTTCCTCTGAGGGCCTATAGAATTTACTACAGCAGGGAGTCCTTTTCAGAGCCCCTTTTTTCAGACAACTTGCAGAAGGATATAATTCTAATGAATGGGGTTTTTAAAAAAAAGTAATAGATCAACAATAATCTTCTATTAAATTATTTTCCATAGGGGTATTGACAGCAATAGCCCTTAACATTATTTTATAAAACTGGAGGGATATATTGATCAGTGGATCCATTCTGTCCTGACACAGAGAACTCGGGACATTTATGTTGCTATTTATTGTCAGGCAAAGGGGTTTGTTCCTTTTTTTTTTTTTTTTAAACATCTGGTGTCCCTTGCATAATTAATTAAAAGAAGAGACTATTTTATATGCTTTCCTTGACAAGAACTTTGCCTTCGTTCTCTCTGGCAAATCCACTATTACTGCTGTGCAAATACAGCAACACTTATTGGTCATTTGATACTTTCCATGGGTTTTCTGTGATTTAAGATGCAATGTTCCTTTGGGATTCCCAGCTCTTGGACTTTGTCTGAGCCTCCCCAGATCACACGGAAAGGAGAAGCTGGAATAGGAGAGCTTGGTGATGAACAAGGAATTGGATCCAAGGGAAGGGACAGCACAGCTCCTTGCACAGCGAGTGAAGTACAGGCAGCCAAACTGAGAAAGGAGAGGGAATCACAGAATTACAGAATCATTTGGACTGGAAAAGCCCTCTCAGACCATTGAGTCCAACCATTCCCTCAGCTCTGCCACGGCCACCACTGACCCCTGTCCCCAAGTGTCTCATCCACAGGCTTTTAAATCCCTCCAGGGTGGGGACTCCACCACTGCCCTGGGCAGCTGTGCCAGGGCTGGACAACCCTTTCAGTGAAGTAATTTTCCCCAATATCCAAACCAAACCTCCCGTGGCACAACTTGAGGCAGTTTCCTCCTGTCCTATCTCTTGTTCCCTGGGAGCAGAGCCTGACTCACACCTGGCTCCACTCTCCTGTCAGGTTTCCTTGCCCTCAGGGCTGGGTGACAAAGGAACTGGGAAGAGGTGAGGATACAGGCTCCAGGAACTCCTCGTGCCCCAGCCTTTTCCCCTTCCAGTTGTGAATGATGGAGGAAAAATTGTAATGAAAACAACCTTTCACGCCTTGTGGCACAGGGTTTTGTGAACTGATGAAAACACCCCGCAGAAAACATTGAGTATATTTGTTTTGCCTGTTTTCTCTAGATCCTCATTAGTTCTATCCTTACCGTCATCTCTAATCCTTCCCACAGTGAGGTGGCAGAGTCAGTTTTGTAAGGATCTATCAGCGAAAAGCAAAAACCTGGGGAGGAAAAGCTGCTTCTGCCTTTGATGATGCAAATACATCGGGAAAGAATTTTCTTTTTATTTTATTTCTTGTTGTCTCCTCAAGTGTCCTTCATTTCATCTTCCTTTCCCTCACTTACCTAAATACTGCCTAAGTGCGGGGAAGGAAAATATTGAATTCCACCAAATCTGGGGAGTTGACCTCACAGGAGCCTGAGCCTGGTATTTTATTTTTTTTGAAAGAAAAATGTCTGTGCTCTCCATGCTAAATCCAGGGAAGTCAGTGGCAAAATTCCTAATGCCTTACTTCCCTGGGAGCAGGATTCAGCTCAGCAGGGATGGACAGTAGCTAAGCTGCCACCTCCCATTCCCTGGAGATCTTCCCAGGGCAGCAGTAATCAAAATAATTCATTTGCAGTTCTAAGCCTTTGATGCATGACTGCTGAGAAAGAAGATTTGCAAAAGCTGTGACAAACTTACACCTCAGCTTTCAGAAAAGGAGAAAAAAAATCTGTTACTGGAAAATTTGCCAATTTTTTCCCTCTAGCCCTTAATGCACAGCAATCCATTTGACCGTATAATTATTACTTAAAGGAAAGGAGTTGGTAAAAGAAGCGTAATTTATGCAGATGAACAAGGAAACAGATGAGAAATACAGAAGAAGTATTAGAAGGAAAACACAAAATAACATAGAAACATCGCTGTGAACTGCTGTCAGACCTAAATCAAAGTCAGAAAGGAACACAGATTATGCCACAATCAGTTTTAGTTGGAGCAGGAAGAATCTTGGCAATCAAGATTATCTGATAATTACCTTTCTTAATGCATTAAATTCACTCAGCTTCACCTTCAGGCATTTAGCTGAAGAAAATAATGACACACATCCTCATGTTTAATGGTTAAACTCTATTTCCAAGAAGTCTATTACATGTGGTGTCATCCAGAAACCCACACAATAAAGCATCTTTAAAAGAAGCACTGATAGAAAAGGAAGGGGTTTGGAAGCATAAATAGCAGTTGTTTGCATCAAAATATTTTAACGTACAGGCTTTATTAATACTAATGAAAGTTTGATTGTCTTTCCTAATTAGCTCCCCACCCTCCTTTGTCAGGATCAGCTGCAGAACAAACCTGCTTCTGCCAGCATCTCAGGATGCATTAGACCTCATTAAACATCATTTTTAAATGAACATTTCATTTAAAAGAGATTAATTTTTAAAGTACGCCAGCGCTTGAAAATGAACCTGTAAAATTATACAGCTGCTGAAGAAATACCTCCACCTCCTAATTCAGCAGTATTTATGGACAGATAAGTCCACGTGCTGCTACTAATGAGGTTTGGAGAGTCTGCTTGATAGTCTACTGGCCCACAAAGGGACTTTGCCCAGTTCCCCACCCCTTTCCCATAGGATGTGCAAACCAGCCTTGGGCAGGAGAACACACATCATCTTCCCAGTCATATAAACACGGGGAAGAATAAATTTAACCTGAATCTGCTTTTAATCCCTCCCTACAGATGAGGACACGTCCCTCACAGGCAGAACCTCCAAGACAAAGTCCTGGTGGTTTGCCCCTGATCTCAGGGGAGCAGATGCTCAAACCAGCACATTCCCCATGGTGGAGACTCCTCCACAGCACACTCCTTTCCCAGACCCTATCCACTACTATTTCCAAAGGAGTTATGGAGTTTCACCTTGAAATACTTTCCAGGGAGTTGTTGGAGTATTCTGGGTGTCTGAATTAGTCACACCAGGCAGGAACTAGAACCTTCTATGGCTCACTACCATCGTCATGGGGTCGGCAGGGGACAAGGAAAATGGCCCACAGCTGCTTTGTAACTACAGAATGAAACATCATTTTTAGGTGAAGTTTGGGTTGGTCTTACAGAAACTGAGCAATTTTTTTTTTTTAATGAACAATTTGCTACCAAAAAAATTGATATTTTTACTTGAGAACAAGTGAGGTTTCTGTCTTCAGCATGCACACATTCATGTGCTTCCAGCAGAACTTGAGAAGATGGTTCTTCCCACCTGGATGCCCTTTACCTGATGGCAGGTTTCCCCTACAGTGTAAATTGGACCTTTCTGACACCAAAAGACCAAGAAATTTAAGGTAATTCTTCTCAAACAAACGGGCTGTCGACTCTGTCATGTCTCCAGCTACTCCACTGAAACACGGAGATGTAAAACTATCAGTCACATCATGTGAAGAACTGCTTTAATAGTGCATAATGGAATGGAATTTCTTACAGGATTTGGGAAAAGAAATTAGAGATTACTAGGACATCTTATTTCCTTCTGTGCTAATATGACTCTGGTGACTCCCACGGGACTCCTGCCTGTCATCGACCTTAATTTAAGTCAACTCCTCAGCAAAGTCTGGAAGTACATATGAAAATTTTATAACTTTGCTGAAGTCTCAGTGGAGGTGATGAGATTTGGGCATTATCTTTGGGATCACAAATACTAAAATGGAAGCTGAATTGACTTGCACTTGTTGTCATTTGAAAGTGGTCCTGTTATTTATTTCCAACGTGGATTGCTTAATTAGAAACACAGGTGCATTCACTGGGCTGTATTTTGCTGCTCAACTTAAAAAGCCATTTTTAAACTACTGAAACAAAGCAAAACAAATACTTGCTGTTTAATTGGTTTTACTAAGAGTAATTTTAAATTAGTAAATTTTGGGGGGAATTAATTAATTTTAATTGTACCATACAAATATCTATCTGTAAAGCAAGCACCCACAAAATTAATAGGGGAAAAGCATAAAGGTATTTTCAGCTGTTAACCGTTGCTAAAAGTGATGGAATGGACAGCTGCTGTGTCAGTTACTAATGATTGGCCATTATAAATAAGATTTTCCCTTCTTTCATGTGATATTATTTTGGTTATTTGTTATAGAGCCTAACAATTAAATTACTTTATTTATGACTGAGTGTAATTGTACTCTACCCAAGTCAAGTCTCCAGTGTATTTCTCCAGAGTCAACACCTACACAGTTACAAATGCCCTGTAAAGTGGAGGTGAGCAGTGCTGAAGGCACGTGTCACAAACATTTTGTGCTCCACTTGGAAAAGCCCAACTTGGCCTAAGAGAGACTGTTTATCAGCACTCGGGAATCAACTACAGGAACACCCCAGTAGCTTTCCTTGAGCTCTTACAGTGGTACTGGAGAACAAAAGCAATTTTTATCATGCAGTTGCTTGCAGTTGATGATCACATATTAGCAGCATATGTGGCATTATCCCTCTTCTGTGCAGGATTCCTGCAGAATGCTGTTAAGTTGGTCCTTCAGCTCTCCCAGGTGAAGCAGCCACATTTAAACCTTGATTCCGTGCACATTAGTTACTTCAGCAGATTCCCTGGAGTTTACTGCAGGAGAAAGGCAACCCAGATTTGGTCATTAAATTTAGATTCTTTTCTGCTCATCTTATTTACACAGTCAAAAAAGGTATTTGTGTCATTTTTCTTTTCAACGGGTGGAATAAAATTATCTGCATAACAAGTGTCCTTGATCATGAACTATATAAAACAATGCATTTATTTGGAATTACAAATACACAAAAGGAGTAAGACGGTGAGTGAAAAATAAACCTGCCAAAAAAGAAAGGGTCCAATTTTCCAGGCATAGTACAGATCATGTTCCTAAAACGGCTGGAGCAGTCTGAAAATATTATTGCAAGGGACATATCCTGAGTCCCTCTGAGGGATGTATCTTAACTGTTGACTAACTGAGGTTTTAGGTACCTGCATGGCAGGCAGTGAGCAGGGGCAGGAGGGTTTATCTGGTGTAACTGTTTAATCTGTAATGGAGACCCTGCAGAGACACAGAGAGCATCCAATCTAATGCCTGCATTCCCCTCTTCCCAACAGCTGTATACAAAATTCAACCTCTAGACAGCAATTGAATACACTAAAGTTAAACATGAGGATGGTCATACTTGAGATCAGAGGTTCACCAGACCGCTGCTCCACTCACTATTTGCAAATTGAGGATTTTTTTTAGCAAGAGGTGACTTTTAGGGGTTTACTAATCCATCACTGGGCTTCCTTTTGATAAGAAGATGCATTTCTGCCTCTTTGAGGCTACAGGAAGCAACATGAACATTCTGGTGTCATTCTCCATGTTGGATCCAAGTTTTAAGGTTGAAAAAGACCTTTAGGACCACCAAGTCCAACTGTCAACCCAGCACTACCACCGTGGTCACCACTAAACTATGTCCTTCAGAGCCATAACTACACATTTTTTGAACAATTCCAGGAGTGGTAACTCCACCTTTTCCTCTTTCAAGTCTTCCAGGTTTCTTAATCTCCGAGAGTGCTCATCAGTCAGATTGGCAGCGGTGAGTCTCTAATTTGCATACAAGTCTAGGGACAAAGGAGGTGGCCCTGTGTTCCAGGCACCGAGGGCAATGGAATCGACCTCACAAGGAAGTGTTCTCCCCAGGAGATACTCAGCTTGAGAGGACTCTGTCTTTCCTCCCAGCACTGCAGGTGGGTGTCCATCCACAGCTCACGAGCTCAGACATCTCCCTGCCACCGCACGCCTGGCACCAGCTGGGCAGGGGGAAACCCTCACATTTTGGTGCCTGTGCCCTACAATTTGTGCTGGTTTTCTATGACACCACAAATGGCTACCAAAAAAAATCCCAGTGCACAACAAAGGAACCCATTCCTGGCTCTATGGCTAAGGGTCCAGAGCAGTTTGAGAGGATGTAGGGAATTATCAAATGAATTTAGGTGCCTACCAGGTCAGGCAGTCCCCGGGCAGCTGACTGGACTGGTTTGCAATCCAAGACCCTGGGCAGAATGGATTCTAGCCAATATTAATAATTGCTTTACTAGTGGTTAATTGAGATTCTTTGTTTAGGATCTACAAATTATAATTTAGGGTCTGAGGCATCTGTCATTCCCTTCCACAAAAAATTAAAGCACCTGGATGGCAGTATTGCTATTTTTCAGCTCCTGTTGAGACATACCAGTTTTGGGATCTTGGGGTTTGTAACATGCTTTTCTTATGTAGTTCAGTGTTTTCCTTGTTTAATTCGGTCCTTTGGAAATGACTGGAACCACGGATATCCCCTGGGTGACCACCTTTCACCACGGGAATCATCCATCAGCAATGCAACCAATTTTGTCTACATTAAAAAGGAGCATGAGAACTCTACACCACCATTTTTCCACTTTATTTGTGCAATAATGTAAAAGCCCAAACCAACACAGAATTATGCAAAATACCAGGACACGAAGCGTCTAATTATATTCTGACTTTACTGCTTCCTAATACCCTAAGTCAAAATAGGTGAACTATGAAGAACATGAAATAATTGCAATCATTATCACATAAAATGTACTGTACATGAATTTAGAGTGGTTTTGGGCTAAATCTATCTTTAGCTTAGCCCCATGGTATAAAGTCCCATTTATGCTAATAATTCCAAACCCCAGATCAGGGGAGTGCAGCAGAGCTTGATGAAAGCCAGATTTGGGGGGGTGGCTGGAGTATTTAATTCCTATGGTGCATGAGAAACTCCTCTGCCTAAGAAATAGAGGATATTAATCTGTTGATGTTACCTCTGGCAGAGCCTCATGGAAGACAGTGGTAAAAAACGAATCCACCTCTCAAGATCTGGGCCTTGCACTGCTGAATTTTCATGATTATATATCAAGATAGAGAACTTTAATTGCTTATATCCGTGCAAAATTATATGAGATCTGCTACAACCCTGCAGTTCAATCCATTTGCTCCTAAAATCACCTTCTTAAATAAATTTTTAAGAAAACCCTCAGCTCAGCTCTACTCTTTTATGCTTTATTTATGCTTTGTTCAAAATTATCAGAGTTGATAAGACTGAGCGGGGTTGCTTTGCACCTCTCAGAAGATGTGTGCACACTAAACATATTGGCAATATTTATTTATTCTGCCATCTGTCCCACCAGCTCCACATTCTCAACAGTTTGGCCTAGAGAGGGCCAAAAATCACCTGAGCATCATAAAGCGAGTCCCCGGCTGTCAGCAGAACACATTGAGCCCACAGCTGCTGTCCTGCTGCCTGATTTAATGAGGTTCCTAAAGTATGTGGACAAGGATTCGGGCTCTGGGTTGCCATGGCGATGGGAGCGGGCGCTGGGAGCGGGGTGTCGGCAGCATCCCGATCCATAGGGATCAGCTCCCGGCCCATGGGCCCTGCGGATGCAGCGGAGCCCGGCCCCGCCGGGCGGGATGGGCTCCAGACGTGGGACCTGTGGAAGGGGCAGCACCCTGCACTGAGATAAACACCTTGTTTGTTGCTCTGTCTGTCTGCTCTCCCACCACTTGGCAAGCAGAGTGTTTCGCATCCTCTGGACTTCCCTCAGGTACCGTGAGAAACTCAGAGCCATAGAACATGCTGAGTTGGAAGGGACCCACAAGGGTCATTGAGTCCAGCTCCTGGCCATGCACAGGGCCCTCCAAGAATCCCACCATGTCCCTGAGAGTGTTATCCAAACTTGGTCAAATACTACATTCCCAGGGGAAAAGGATCCTTCCATGGTTGACTCAAACATCATCACAGTATACAACTTTCTGGGGAGGGGCAGAGGAGAGGCAGGCCCTGAGCTCTGCTCTGTGGGGACCAGGGACAGGACTGAGGGAATGGCCTGGAGCTGTGTCAGGG
>VZRE01009646.1:357261-438457 GCA_013396775.1 Cephalopterus ornatus
TGGTCAGGCACTGACCAGGCTCCCCAGGGCAGTGGGCACAGCACCACGGCTGATAGAGCTCAAGGGGTGTTTGGATGATCCTCTCAGGCACATGGTGTGACTCCTGGGGATGGTCCTGTGCAGGATTAAGGGTTGGACTCGATGATCCTTGTGGGTCCCTTCCAACTCAGCCTATTCTGTGATTTTGTGATCTCTGAATATCCCATCAGTTTTAGCAGCATGATGCTACACTAGAGCAGTGTCTACATTTCTGAGGCCAAAGGCTTTTTTCCTGAGTCAACTCACCTGTTTTCAGAAGACAAACATTCATGTGCAATCTGTGATTCATGTAGAAGTTTCCTCACCCAGAAAGAAGTAAAAACCAGAGTAGCAATCCAGTGACAGGGAGAAAACATGTCATGCCAAATAATTCAGGTTGGATTCCCAAGCGTTTCCAGCACAGCATACAAGGACAGATATTTTTTTTCCACGTATTTTCAAAACTAACATATTTTAAGTGTATTTTTCCTCCTGTGTAGAAGCATGAAAGGTGTAATTTTAACTATTTACATATATCCAGAGCACTCAAACCTGAATGAAAGTTTGACTCAGACAATCATCCCCCCCCCAAAAAATCCAACAGTTAAACGTATTTTAACGATTAGTCCAAATCTCAGTTTACCACCTGATAACCTTGTGAGATTATGCTTCAGATCCAAAGGAAGCAGCTTTTTGCCCCTTTCCCACCCCTTCTGACAGGAGCATTCAGACATGATCTTCCAGCCTGGAATATTAAAGCCCAAACAGCACCATATCAGACGGATTAGTCACACATGTTTACATTGCATTGGCCATTCAACCCTGCTTGTCCTCAGATGGATCTT
The DNA here is from genome assembly GCA_013396775.1 of Cephalopterus ornatus. Taxonomy (NCBI): domain Eukaryota; kingdom Metazoa; phylum Chordata; class Aves; order Passeriformes; family Cotingidae; genus Cephalopterus; species Cephalopterus ornatus. The sequence continues at coordinate 358,125 of VZRE01009646.1, forward strand.
AACAATACAGCAAACAGCTCCACTGTGTAACAACCAAAGTGAGTAATCAAGGCCTCTGAACAGAGAGAGAATTAAAGGGGTTTGGAGTTTCTGTGAAAGCAGCAAAAGATGTCATCAAAGTTGGTACAAACTGACATTTAAGAAAGTGTCACGTCAAGTCTCAAAAAATGCTATAACTGCGTTGTAAGGATAGATGAAAAAGCACAACAGCATGATGACAAAAATTTAATTCCTCTGGGATCGCCTTAGAAAATAAGATCCACATTTCAAGCAAAGAAATTCCCCAAATAACGCATTCCTCTCCACATGAAGAAGCATCAATAATCAGACCTGTTCTTGACATGGCATTTTGTCACTCATCAAATCCTCTGCATCCTGAGAGTGAAAACAAATTCCAGAGGAACTCACCTGGGGAGTAGGAATTTCCTTGTGTAGAAACTAAGACAATCATTTTTCTACAGTTCTGAGCAGATGCTGCAGCTTAAGCTGCTCACCAAAATGAAGCCTTCAGTGCTAAGCCCTCAGGAACTTGTAGCACCAGCGATGGACAGCACAGCCTGTGTCACTCTGTGGGATGTCACTCATCCAGGCTGGGACTGCTGCAAACACAGCAAACAAACACAGCCCACACACTTTCGTTTACAGCTGGTGGTTTGTTTTATGCCATTTACCACAGTGACACATTTCATCAGGGATTTCTGACAGACTGGATTTCCTCATCAAAATGGTACCATCTTCAAACACAGAGGGTTGTTTTCCTAAATTTCCTTGTCCAGTTTTCCTGCGGCAGATAGAGAGGCCAATGAACATCTACAACTTGTAGGATTGCTTCAGTTAAAGGAATTTGTGAGCTGGAGCCAGTCCAAAACATGCTGATCTACAGAACAATATCCACAGCTCTGCTGGTGCTCACTGCCAGTCCTGGTCAGTCCTACCAGCTGTAGGAAGAGGAGACTTAGGGGCAAAGGCACATGTAAAGTCTCTCCAGTGAGGGGTGAAGCATTTCAACCCTGTATCACAAAGACAGATCTCATCTTGGCAACCTGTTCTTGGCAAGAGGCTACTTCTGGCATGACATTTCATTTAGTACTTTTCAATCAGATTGGGTTTTATGGCATCTTTGCGACATCTTTGGCTTCCTTGGAGTCATTGGAACGGATTAAGCTAGAAAAAAGAATCCACAGTTCACTTGGAAACGGTGCTGAGGGCTGGTAACATCTTACCCTGTGACCACATGGGCTTCAAGTGGCTGGTCATGGAATGCTATAGTTCATACAAAATATCATCCCACTGTTTGCACAGGACCTGGCCCCACCAAGCAAAGTCAAGACTAAAAGATCAATACCAATCTCTGCACCTAACCATTCATACTACTGCAATTGCCCAACTTAACAAAATTGTGTTTGCTCTACCTGACAGCTGTGTAGTATTTCCATGATGGCCAATCCTCATCTAAACAAGAAACAAAACTAATGACAGTGACCTTGCCATTGCAAAGGCAAAGAAGTCTGTTATTGAACTTGGTTCAAGGTCCAGAACACACCTGAAGGAAAAGGTAGCACTAGCAAAAACTGACTCAGCTGCCCAAGGGCAGGCAAATGAACAATTGCAATGTTGTCTGAGACATTCAGTTTACTGCAGGAGCGGATGGATGGGTGGAAAAGCATCGACTGATCTGCTTATTGCTCTTCTATATTGCACTATGAGTCTTTCCTTTTGCCAGGAGCCTCTCACCTGGGTTGAACTTCTCAGGCTGACCATCCACTGGGATGGCAGCAGAAACTCTCTGTAAAGGGGCACTGGGATAAAGGAGTTAATCAAAGCCTTCCCTGAAAACCTAAGGCTGGTGTCTCCACTGCCACCACCAGATAACTTGAAAGTGTAATGCTACTCAGTTATTTCTGCTGTGCTAATTTCCACACAAGGCACTTCTCTAAAGCTGAGAGGTCCAGAAAACTCTGGCTTGGGATTACTTTTTTTCCTTTCTATTTTATGAAATATACAGAAACTTCAAAAAAAAAATGTATGTCTTTCAGATTGAGGTTGTTCTCACAATATAAAGACTCCGGATTTGTTGTTGTAAGTGAGAGCTCTTTGTGCATCTTCTGCACAAGGACACAATTCTGACTTCTCTCCCAGCTTGGATATTAAAAGTTAACTTCCAATCCCTTCATGAAATGGATGTTTATTCCGGGGGTTTTTATGTGCAGTTTTTGGCATACTGCGATTTGGTTTATGTTTACTTTCCCACTCCATAGCTATAACCTCCTCTTTCAGGATAGTGAAGTGTTCTCTAATTGGCTTTTATTTTGCTTCATACACTCTTTGCACCTCATAACAAAGATCTGAAGAGCTCTCATTCTGCTGAAAAAGGTCCTGTGGAGGCTGTGCTTGCTATAAAATACGATGGAATCAGTTAAGCGAGACGATTCTCCGAACACACATCACCAACATCAATCTCCACGAGTCTGTATCTCAGGGAAGCATCAGTCCATAATAAGTCCACATACAACAGGGAGTGATGCCATCAGAGCATGTCCTACTGAAACACTTGCTCTTATGAAGTCCATGAATATTGCTTTTAAGTGTAAAAAAAGTAATCTCTTCTAGAAAGACACTTATGAACAGAAAGGGGGAAAGAATACTCTCTGATCTCTTGAGCCGAGCTCTCAAGACATCAATGACTATGCACTCATTTATAATCTCCACTAATTTACTGGCTGCCCTAGAGACACACTTTGATCTTTGGGAAGATCTACTGTATCTCTCTGCTTTGCAACAGGCAATAAAAACTGTAACCCCTTATAATAAAGTGGTCTAAATAATGTAGTCACAGCATCTAGCCCCCAATTCATCAAGAAAGATGCCACCTTCCATCCTACATTCATGGCATAAATATTCATCACCAGCATAGGAAGGCTTGGCTGTGTACAACAAGTTTTGTAGGAGATGTCCTTTCTCTGCAAGCACATGTGTTGTGTGAAAGTCTATATAATTAATGTCAAGGATCACTGCTACAAAAAACAAAACCAGAAAAATCAAATAAAACTCAGAAAAAAGCAAGGCCCCAGAGCTGACAGACATTTTTTAATATTTTGGCCTAAATAATGAATAAGGCTCCCAAACAAACATTCTTAGGATTAGCCAAGATTATGAATGCTTCAAGACTGTAAAACAATAAAAATCAAAGCCAAATATAACAGCATTATTTAGCATATGGTACAGATAGAGGAAGGATAATAAAGTAATTTGAAGAGCTAAAAGTCACCCATTACAATTTCTGAATTTGTAGATCCTTTGTACAGAAAGGAAATCCAGCTATTGGGGCTGCAGGAAATCCTACGGGAAGCATTTTTTCTTAATTATGTATCTAAATTTCATTTTGCTGGAATAAAATGGATTAAATGTTTTCTGCAGTTAGAGGGACGAGGCATAAAGCAGCACCAAGAGCCCCAGATCTTCTCAGCATTCACTTTCTGCCACCCAGGGTCACTCTGGAAGAGGGATCCAACACAGGGCAGGATTAATGACAGCACAGTTGTGGGAGCTTGGATCATGTCAGGATCAGCTTCCCATCCCTGTGTACCTGTCTGGGAATCATCTGCTTAACAAACAGCACAGTGCATCCACACATTCTCTTGGCAGCATGCTTCCAGCCATGCCTGGAGCTGGAATGGAGAGCAAATTGCCCACTTGCAAGCCAGTCAATATTGAAGGGAAAACCAGATTTGCAGCTGACTTTGTAAGAACACAGGTGTCACACAGGAGTTGGTTTGTTTCTTATGAGAAAGCCTTTCTTCAGCGTCAGCAATGAAATAGCAGCACCATATGCCTCTGTACCTGTCCACACTTGTTGATCCATGGATATGAGAGACAGCACATGCACAGCATGGGAAGTGACAGAATACACATCTGGATGCCAAAAAGCATTTACTGCTGCAGTTGCTCTGGGAACTGTCTTTCCCACTGAGTAGCCAGATACACAAGGCTGAAATATTACCATAGGGCAGGCAGATCCAACAGCAGATTAAAAGGTAACAAAAAAGAGAAGAAACACAGAGGTACTTGGGTAAAGAGAATTAGAAACATAAACACACCTCCTGTCCCAGAACAGACCCAAGTCCTCGAGGGAGTGAAACAGAAAGAACTGAGTTTTCACATGCAACCAAACCCAAGAGGAGACAGCACAGACAGAGGCTTCAGCATGGACACACTGCAGCTGGCCTGCAGCAACAGCTTCGCTCCCCAAAATGAGCCAGGTGTGAGGGGCCTCAGTGTGGCAGAAACATGTGACAGGAGGCAGGGATGTGTATCCTACAGTGGGCAGCCTACTGAAGCAACAGGGACAAGCTCTGTGTGGCGCTCCCACAGCACCTCCTCAAAGTGCAAAGGATCCAGGTTCTGGATGTCCCTTCAGAGAAGGACCACAGACTCCAGACTGCATGGACCCAATTCTTTCCCCCATTTCAGACTCCTTTCTGACCCTGTCTCACACTGAGCTCATCAAGGCTGCCACACTTTGCAGATCCTGCTGCCCTGAGACAGGCAAATTCTCCCCTCTGCAGTGGCCTTTCCCTGCTCACAACCCCAGAGGTTTTATGGGAAATAACTTGGCCAGGCTGCACTGCCCATAGGGGTGAGGAGCTGCTTCTCCCAAGAAGCAAGAGATACGGACACCTTGGAGATCTGTGTCTTCATTTGCTCCCTCACAGCTGCAGTCCCATGGGCTCCCCAATTCCCCATCCATGTCAATACCGACTTATCTGTGGGAATCCACTGAGATCTATATATGCTTTATACACACATGCATAAAAACAATTGTATAGGGTCACACAGCTAGAATCTATCCATAGGGAACATCATTCCCATAGTCACAAAGAAACAGGAATGTCGTTTCTGGTGGAAAGAACAGATGCAAAGACCTGGTGTGATTTCTCCACAGGCTTTCTGCTTTCTTTCTGTAAGTGTCTGTGACCAAAATTAATGACCAAACAGGCAAAGCTAATCACTCACAGTGGCTTCAGTAAGTGAGCTATTCAGACTCAGCACAGATTGTACCTCACATTTATCCCGAACCTTTCATCCTAAGAATATAAGTGTTCTTTGCAAAACTGCAGCACAGAAATAGGATCCAAACCACTAACTTAGAATTAGAATTAATGATTAATCCTACCCAGAAGCCAGCTCTAGACCAAACACCAACGCATACAGTCGTTTTCTCAGGAAGAAACAGCGATGCTCTGTAATGTCTCTTCACAGCAATATTCTGGAGGGAAGGAGAAACCCCCAGTGATCAGGCAACACGGAGGGAATATGTACATAGGCGACATTTAGTTTTCACTACAGGAGGAATGTGTATAAGCTCCAGGAGAGGCACTGAAGGTATTCTTGCAGGTCATATTATTATTACTGTCCAAAATGCCATCTATGGCCATGGAGCAGGGATCTGAACCATCACAGGGGTGTGTCACAGGTTCCCAGTATTGAAAGTTTATATCCTTGAGACAGGAGCATAGGGTTTGGCCAGAGCTCAGCTGGGCCACGGCTGAGAGGAGCAAGACAGCAGGAATAGGGCAGAGAACACACTGGAAACAGAGAACTGGGGTACAGGACAGGGAGAAGGGAGTCTGGAGAGTCTGGCTGGCTCTGCTGACCATGGATGGAAAAGGAAGATATTTACTGCTGCTGTTGGGGCAGACTCCCTATCCCCTACTCCTGGTGGCCATCCCTGTTTTCCCTCTGGGATGACAGTTTGCCCAGCAGCAGGAGCTGCTCTGGCCATGCAGGGGGTTGCTGTAGCAGTGGATAATGGCCATGGCCATTTTCCTTCCTGTACAGTCTCCTGCTCCAGGCAATTGCTTCATTTGCCTGAGCCTGGAGGGAACCCTGGCCCCGTGTTGTTTCCAAGATGTCACAAAAATACTTTATTCAATACCAAAGCACTCCTCAGTCTGATCAGGCTGACAGACATCAGGTGCTCCATGGATTCAGGTGTCCTGGTAGAAAGCCAGACAAATAATGCTCAAGTAACTGAAATACTATGGATTGCACTAAGGAAACATAGGAGAACTGGATCCTGTAATGTGCCATGGATAAATGAACTATTTTTTTCCATTCACACCACCTCTTTGTCAACCATCCATTTTGGAAAGGTAGAATCTCCACGACTATGGGTGAAAGAGCTGACTTTAATTCATGGAATATAACATTTAGAAAAGTATGTATGTAACAATGTGGTTGCCCAATAAGATGCTCAAACTCAAACACATTGATATTTTTATTTTTCTAAATGATCTTTTTTTAGGGGGCAAAAACCAGAACTGTAGAACAAAGCCAATCCTGTTTGTGTCCTGGAGTGAGCACACACATGAGAGAGCACAGCACACTTCTCTTTTCTGTGGATCCAGGGCCACCTCGTCCTCCCTTTTTGGCTCCTTTTGCCCCAGAAGTATTTCAGTGCTTTGTAATCTTTTTCTCAACTCTGCAAAAATTACTCAAACGCTGTTCAGAGTTGTATTTTAAGAGTTTCAAGTTTTTGTTTTTCATTGTATTAAATTCATACTTTCTCTGTTCAAAGTTTTCTATTTCTGCCTTGCTGCACTACGCCCCTGTTTTGGAATTTCAGGCACCTCTGGTGTGAAAATGAAAACTCCACTTTAAAACTGGGAGAGAGGAATCGTGTGCCATTTGCTGGAACAGGTTTCACACCAAAGTGGGAGCATGGAACATGCTTCTTCCTCATAATTACCATGGAATTTGTGCAGAAGGAATCTGACACAATCAACAAAAATATGAACAAGAAGAAATGTGAGTTAATGAAATATCATGTACTTGGAATTGATACAAAGATCACGACAGCACAGAGGCAGAACATTCCTGGGAGCAGGAAACTCCAGCTGCAATCATGCAATAAGTTTAACAGAAATGGCCCCATCAACTGAGCAAAATGCCATAGTATAAAGAGTGATAATTTACTGAACTAAGAAAATTTTTGGAAAATGATACTAGGGCTTCTTTTCCTAAATGGATAGTCATGTTTAATTAGGTTTAAGAGAAAATATGGCAAGGGATCCTCACACAACAGAGCAGAGTGCTGTTAACTTTGGCTCCGTCCTGAATTTTCAATGAGATCTCTACTATAAAAACCATTACGCCAGTGAAAACATTAAGGAAAAATTGCCTTCCTGATCAAAGAATGCCCCCTTTTGGAACATCCCAACCCCAGAGACTGTAGGTACTGCATCAAGGCAGCTCTTAACACCCCATTCATGGATTAAGTCTTTTTTTTCCTGCTTGGAAGACCTTGCTGGGCAGGTTAAAAATGCAGTTCACTTTATGCCCTCGCTCATGAAGTGTTCTGTAGGCAGATCAATGCTAACCAGTCCTATTTAGCACCTGCCAGCCCATTTCCTCACCAAGCCCCTCGTTTGTGGCATTTGCTTTTCCCAACCGATTTTACAACTCATTTCTAACTATATTGACTTTTCAGCATGGAACTGAGCTTCATTTCGAAAGCAGCGGCTAGTAAAAGTTAATGATCCAAAAATGTTACTATTTTAAGCTCCTTGGTGGGCCAACCAATAGTTTCTGACCACAGAGAACACAAAGCCTGAAGGCTGCGGTGGTCGTGGTAGTTCTGCCCAGTTCAGGATCATTGCAAGTAGGTGTCAGTCCCGATTTTCCTCTCTCTCTCTTGAGTTTTCATTACAGAAGTGATGGGAACTTCTTCCTTCCCATCTAGGACAAGATATTTCCCTGTGGAGCAAGTGCTCAGTAAGGGGGGGGGAGCGCAGCAAGAGGGGTGCTGCAATCGCCTCTGGCCTTCACGAGGGTGAGAGTGACTGACAGATGAGCCAGGACTAAATCTCCGAAGACAAATCTTGGGGCTTTGACCTTTAAACAATACAAAATCCCTCAGAAAAAAAAAAAAAATTAAATTCAGGGCTTGAACTTCTGAGGAGCTCTTTAGATTCCAGGGGTCCAATTTTAGGGCAATTCTTTTCAGCACTATTTTGTTTTTGCTGGGGGGGGGGGGGGGAATCCAGGCACTACTTTTAGACAGCAGTTAAGAACAGGAGGCAATATAGGCATATTCTAACAGCTGGAAAAATTATGCCTAGAATTAAGCAATGTAAGTGGACGGCATAAAGCAGGGCTGTTCTTTCTCATTTGTTTTTGTTTGCTTATTCTGAAATGCCACAGATAGAGCCTTTACTACAGCCCCACATTCCACCTCGAGCAACGGATGTCCAATTGCATCTCTTAAGAAACATCACAGAAACGCATTAACACTGGAATTAAGTAACTGGCACTATTTGCTGCCCTTGATTTTTGAATCCCCATTGGCTTTTCTTGTTGTTTTTTTTTTTTTTCCCTCCCCTCAACAGAACAAGATAATTAGGCAGAAGCAAATAAGATGTACAGAGCTAGAAAACAGAAGAGCCTGACATGTGTAGTACATGCTGTCAGCCATATGGCATTCTATATATATTGTTACAGATGAAAATGGTGCCACACACTGCGCTGTACATTAACACTGGAATGGTATACAGTAATTCACAGCACAAACTGATACTATCCGCTGTGTTGGCTAATAGATTTTTGAAGTTTTCTCCACAGCATTTTATTTTAAATGACAGTGTTTTCTATTAATGGGTGGGCACTGTCAGTGTGTTGACCCCGGTCGGGAGGGACGTCTCTTTGTTCCGCTGGCAGCCATCATTTCTGTGAAGTGATGCATGTAAAAAAGCCAGGAAATGCAATTCACCTCACACGCGGCTGTCACTCAATTTGACATCTACATGTTGGAGTATTTTCTCAAAGTTTTCTCCATGTGACCTGCAAGTTAAAGATCAGGGAGGTTACCTTCATCCAGCCCATCCATGTGTCAATCATCCCCACCTAAAAATGAGAGTTACAAATAAACTGCAGCTACTATTTATACTCTGCTGCCTGTCCCATCTTTTCCATGTCAATCTTGCCCTCTCTCATTAGAGCCACATCAGGCTCCCCCCCCTTTCTTCATTGTGTATCCCAGATTAAGTTTCTTTGTTTTTCTCCAGCTGTCCTTCTGAGCATGTAAAGTCCTTAATGCCTTGGCTCTCTTTTTTACCCTGTAAAAACTTTAAAAGGAAACTTAGAGAAGTATTAGTGGTCTTTTTCAAGCAATGCATGGCTACAAATGAAACTCCCTTCTCCATGGGGACACATAAGGTGCCATGGAAGTAAATAAAGCCCTGCAGTCACCTGAGGGTGAACTGTCTGACACAGGGCAGAGTTAGATGGGATATTGGGAAGGAATTCCTCCCTGTGAGGGTGGGGAGGCCCTGGCACAGGTTGCCCAGAGAAGCTGTGGCTGCCCCATTCCTGGAAGTGTCCAAGGCCAGGCTGGATGGGGCTTGGAGCAACCTGGGCTAGTGGAAGGTGTCCCTGCCCATGGCAGGGGGTGGAACGAGATGATCTTTAAGCTCCCTTCCAACCCAAGCCATTCTGAGATTCTATGATTCCATCCCTTTTGTGCAAAGGATGCAAAGCCAGCTGTTGCAGCACACTGAGGGATCTGCCACACGCAGAGCCTGCTGTCACTGACCCTAAGTGGGGAAACAGACACAGCTCAGTAGTTTGAGATCCTGAGACTTACACATCCTGCATTTTGAGATGCTAAAGGAGAAAGGTGTTTTCCAACATCCCTGGTGTATTGCTGTCACTGCTCAGTAGAGAGGAGTTGTTTTATACATGGTGAAGGTTGACTTGAACAGAACTACACCAAGGAAAAGAAAATATTACTGAAAATCATCTGCCCCAGAATTCAAATTCCAATCTGTATTTAAAAAAAATGCTTCATAAAATCCTGAGCGCTTCCTATTTAACAGGGGCAATTGTGTTCCCCAGTCCCAGAACACTAAACTGAAGAATAACCTGGAAACTGCCCAAGAAATCTTGAATTACTCAGCTAAAATGAAACTTGATGGGAAGGTAAGAGGACTCTCCTTCACATCCAACAGCTTGGGATCAAGGTCCTTGCCCAAAACATCCCCAAAAACACAATCTAGGTGACAAAGAGGGAAGATCTAGGGAACAGCTCCCTCTCAATTACAAAGAAGGACCATATAATTCCTTATTTTATTTATGTTTTGTTACCAAACATCTACCCTGAGTTTCAAACATTTGCTTTGTTTCACCGTTAAATCCCAGTTCCCATTGGGAGACAAGGTGAACCAGGGCAAGGCAGACAAATTCAGAGCTTCAACCCCACACAGGCAGCAAACTGACTCACTACCTTCTTCAGATGTGGTACATGAGGTTTTCCAGCCTTGGACATATCCAGGGAATACAGAGGTGAGAGAATATTTTCTGCCTGTCTTCAAAGGAGCGTATTTCCAAGCACTGTCTTGTGGGAAGAGCCTTATCTGGCAGACAAAAATAAGCTATTGCAGTGCAAAGAGCAGAAAGTGAAACAAATCACCTCCATATTTTTGGCTAGAAACATTATGCCAGGGAGTCCCTTTCACAGTCCTTCTTCTTCTTCCATCAATATTTGAGCACTTCCCGCAAAGGGGAACTCACTTAACAGAAAAGACATATGGCAAATACATGAAAATAACTCCCATCTATCTGGATACATCTCCAAATATCCCAGCAGTTGGATTATTCTCCTTAGTGGTGGGAAGGGAAGACTCCAGACTTCTCAGGCAGAAGAGGGCGTCAATCCTAGGTCTGCTTCGTGCTAGACAAGCACCCTGACTCCTGAACATGAGCAGGGTGGGAGCACCACTTCCCTGGTTTATCTTTGCTTTCAAAGATTTCATTTGAGAAGGGGGTAAAAAGAAAAAAAAATAAAAGGTTGATCAAATCTTGGATTTCCCTCCACAGTTTTAGTCTGGCTGCCAAATTTGGGCTGAGGGAAGAGGTCACCCAGCCAGAAGCACAGTATGTTCAGTCTGCTGTGGGCTTCCAGTGGATCCTCTCCTTTGGGGCTGCCAGATGGAGCTACACACTTTCCACACCCTCCACAAGGATCCCCAGTCCATATGGCAGGACTCACCCATCGCTGCACATGGCTCCAGTTCTGCCCTTAACAATAAATCTTTGATCCTTTATCTCAGAGCACCCATCCAGAGGTTCTTCTGACATGCCCTGTACTTCAGAGCAAGAAATAATCTCTCTTCCTCCAGCCTCTCATGTTCTGCATGAAGCTGAAATCTCTCTGTTCCTGTAGGAGTTCACCAGGACTTCATCCCATCCCATCCCATCACTGGGGTGGCACAGTTACCCCTCTGCTTTACATGCACTTCTTCAGCGGTGCCAGGAGACAGAGTCCTTCATGTATCACACTCACATGGCCACGCTCTGCAGCAATAAATTGGCTAGCCCAAGTCTTTGTTGGTTCTTTGGTCATCCTCACCTCTTTCGATGTCCTGTGGCTCCTGAAACAGCCCCAAGAACCCCAAGAACCAGCTGTCCTAAAGAGCTTCCAGCTATTCCAAGACATTTTTCCAGAATAAGGAGGTAAAATGTCCACCCTGCTTCAGCTTGTTTCTCTTGAGAGTACATCTCCTTCTTTAGGCTACAAAGCGTGAGGAATTCCTCCTGTTTTCCAACACAGCAGTGGGGATAGTGTTTTCATAAGATGGGTTGTAGGAACTGGGATTGTATGAAATCTTCTACAGATATTTTGACTGCGTTGCTGTTTACATTTCAGACTTTCAAACCTCCATGAAACAGTCTAAATTTACCATTTAATCAAAGAATGGTCCCTGGAAATTTTGATTTAGGAGAGCCAGCCTTGGAGCTCATGTTTTCTGCCCATGCTCAATGACCAAGAGGTCTGTGCTCCCCTCTGTTCACAGGAGGGCTCAGGCACAAACCCCCCTGACATGGTGATCACTCTCATCGTTTTCTTGTGTCTCAGCTGGAGCACAGAGGAAGGGACTGAGAAACAGGAGGAGTAAAATATTGCAGTGAACTTTTAAACTAAAATAGCAATAGAGAGTTAGATAATTAAATGGGAAACCAGACCCAAATGTCAAATAAGGAGGGAGACATCAAAGAGAAACAGCAATCTCTGATAAAGATCAAGAGAGAAAACTAAAATTTTTATGGCATATGCTGACAAATGGCTGAAGTAAAATATAACAAAGTAACTTGGTTTAGCAATATTTCTACAGATTGTCTGAACTACACTGTTGCAGAGATCAAAGGATAGAGCTGGAAACAAAATACCAAAAGAAATGACACACTCCCCTTCCACCTCTTCCCTCTCCCACCCCACCCTTTTAAATTCATATTTCAAACCTAAAACTCAGAGGCTGGAAATTTGTAAGAGTTTCTGGAAAGGTCAGCCCATTAATTGGGCAAGTGGGAACTTTTTATTTGAAATTTCTCTTCAGCATTCTTTTATTCTTTTTCCCTTTCCTTCAGAAAGGTGTTGCGAAGGCAGGTCCAGGCTGTGTCCAGGACCTCCAGATCTCAGCTGATGTCCAGATTGCTCCCTGGGATGCACAGCTCGCCCCTGCTTCTGGGGCTCAGTCACATGGCTCCAGCAGATGGGTTTGCTGCATTTTTTTCCCAACAATGAACCCATTGTTGTTATTGAAACTTTTCCTCCTGCTCTGAGCCCAGTGCTCGTTCTGTGCAGATTAATCCCCTGGTTCTGATGCCTGGGCTCCTCTCTCAAAAGTCACCATTTGTGGCTTCCTCGGAAAAGAGAATAATCACTTAGTTTTGGCTTGCTTTGTCAGCTTGCTTACCACTTTATCACACACCCAGGCTAAATATATTTGTCAACTGAGGCATTTTGAGCACTTTTTTAGTAGAAAAGCCATCTGTAATTTACTTAAAATTTATTTGCCGTAATCACAAATGCAGGGACTCCTACAACTATTTTTTGTTCCTGTTTTTCAATTACTTCAAACTTAAAAATGAAATTTCATGCGAAAAAAACCCCTGACTTCCCATTTTATTTGAAAGCCAGCTCTCAAGATAGCTGCTTTTCTGTACTATCAAGAGACTGAGAGGTAAAGATTATCTCTGACTACACTCTCCTCCTACATGAGAACAAAGACTCTTTTAATAAATGAAACTCAGATTCTTCCTTCTCAACAAAAAAGAGTTACACTGAAAAACAAGGCAGCCAGGTGAAATCCTGGGGTAGATATAACCTGGAAACTAAATTGATCAAATGATCTTTTGTGGCTAAACGAAGCAACAGATTTGGTGGCCATAGCATATGGACCATCCACTTGCTGCAAATGTGTGAGAGTTAAAAGGAAATCGCAAATCCATTGGAGGGCAAGGTTTGACAGGAGGCACAAATGTTGACAGATAAAGTGGTTTAGCCAGTTTAAAATGCCTGCTTAGTTTAAATACGAAATTACTCTTCAGGCAGTCCTTGAAAGCTGGAAAAGAGTAAAAAAACCCTCCTGCACCATCAAATGTGTGCAAAATGCTGCAGAGCCTCTGTGGAGTTTTGTAGTTTCCTGTTGGGTCTTGGTGTTTCCCTGTGCCTCTGGAATCAGTAAATTCTGTTTCCCACCACCAACCACACAAGAGCAAAGGCAGCTACAAGTCAAAGACAGATCACAGAGCCATGATGGCAGGAAGAGGATGTTTATTGCTACCCAAAGCACCTCCCCCTGCCCAAGAGATGTATTATATGCAACTCTGGTTAGTATTTAAAAAAAAAAACCCTACATCTATTCATGAGAAGGGGGTTGCTCAGAATCATGAGGGTTAATTGCTATGGTTTAGAAAATATATGTGCGTGAAAGGAGAGATAATGAGTAGAACTGGTGGAGACTCTCCCTAATATTCACCAATTCAATCTTTATTAGCAGGCACTACCATAGATGAAGTGCATCCTAATTCCTTTTGATCTTTTAGCTTGGATGTTTGCGATGAAGAGAGTTCAGCAAAACAAACTGTTGATTTTAGAGAGCTACTTGTCTCCTATGTATAATATATGCTGACATTTCCTCCCTGTGAATCATCTTTTGCCATTCATTTTACTCATCCACTGAGTCTTTCCTCCGATGTCTTTATATTTATAGTTCTGTGTCTTCTATTTTTTTTCATTGCCTCTTAGGACTGTAGAGTCAAAAAACAAATGTGGTGCCAGAAGAGACAACTGCCATTGGATTCTTCCAGGGCTTCCTAATCTGCCTCTGAAACATCCTCGTATAAATCTCACTGGAGTGGTGTGAGCCTGGGTTTATGTAAGATACATGTGAGAGCAAAGTTTGGAAAGTTACTGCTTCATCACAAAATAGTAGAATTTTGAGGGACTTTGGAAGGTAGTTTGTTTCATTCCAAGACACAAACAGGATCACGATACCTAATGACTTCTGAGGCCAACCTGCTTCCTCAGAGGGAGACACCACAACCTGTCCATAAAAGCTCTTCCAATGCTTCACCTACCTCTTGTGCTGTAAAGCTCCTCTAGATTTAAAATGATCTAAATTAAAGATTCATGTCTTGCATTCCTTAGACAAAACTCCTACTAATTATTTAAAAAAAAAAAAAAAAGGGAAAAATAATCTGATCTGTGTAAAAATTCTTCATTCGTGGCTTTTTACTGGCAGCCATTTCCAAACTCCAAGAGCAAGGAAGAAATCCATTGTTGCTGATGACAAGCAATAAGAATTCTTTGCTAGACAGCAAAGCTTTTCATTTCAATTCCCTGTGACTTCAAGCCACAGTGGATTAAGTGGTTTTGGTTTCACACTTCACTACCACAGTTTATTTGGAAACAGAAGAGGTGATATAACACTACACAGCACTCCAGGATACTTCCAGTGATCGGACCAATCCCAAATACCTGTGTGAAACTCCACAGAAAGTTTCTACCTAATTTCTACATTGAGAATCAAGTTTAGAACATGTATTTTGTTAGGGAAGGATTAGTGGTGGGACATTGTTGCTCAGTGGTAGTAACTAATGGTAGTAATTAAGTTTCCAGATTACAAGGCAAGTGCTAATGAAGTGTTAATTGTTGCAGGTGAAGGAATGAGTACGGCACTATATCCAGTGGGATTTTGGTGCCTGAAACTCTAACAAGCACAAAACTTCATAAATAGACATTTTTCTATTCTTCATTTCCACTAAAACAACCAAAAGAAAAGCCAACAAACCTGAAAGAAATATTGATCTCAGTTCTACCGGTATTACATAAATATAATATACAAAATTACATCATTTCAATACAGTTTAAACCAGCAGGAGTATGTTGCAGACTGGTCATAAGTCTTGTTTTCTGATTGAATTAATCGCCAATGCATGTCCAGCTACAAAATTCCTCATTCAATTCATAATTGATAACACTATAATCTCCTTGCAGTTTTAACCATTTTTTTATCTTGGGCAGAAAAATAGATTTTAAAGCAGCTTTGTTTCCCATGCTGGTAATTCTTTGGCTGGAAAGGGATTTGTGATTCCCTTTACTGTCCTTCAGTACCCAGGATTATATTTTCAAGAATTATATGAAGTTTCAGAGCAGAAAAATACCTGAAAATGAGCAATTCTTATTAGTTATGGGGAAAAAAATGAGAAGGGAGAAAGGAAGGAGAGAAAAACAATAAACTGATTTCTGGTGATTTTAGAAGTCCTGATCTAGGGCTGAAGTGTTGCGTAGAGCCATGATCCATCTGTCCTTGTTCAAAGCTCACCTGGGAACTTCCCACAGGACGGGCTGACCCTGCCTGTAACCCTGTGGGGTTTCCCACGGTGCAAGGTACACCAAACCCAAATGGATCAGTGATACCACCAAACGCCTCCAGAGGCAGGAACTGTGGCCCCTACACAAAGGGTCCTCTCCAGGGATCTCCTTCCCGGCTGGGAGGAGCTGGAAGAGGCTCGGCAAGTGCTTTGGAGTGTAACCTCTGAGAGCTGCTCCCGGGGGCAGGGAGAAGGGATCTAATGGCTGAGTCGGATCATATCGACCGGAGCACAAAAGTCACTCCTGCTTTGGCTGCTATGTGACCCTTCTGCTCTTAATGTGCTGCCACTGTGGGATTGGATTTCTCCTGTTACCTGGGTCAGTCAGAGATGCACAGACGGAGAAAGGAAGAAGAAAAAATTTGTGTGGAAAACGCTCAACTTTAGTTCAGGCAAAGCTTCTTCTGGCCAATTCTCCCTTCTAGCACCACGATCTCCAATGGCCAAGCACACAGGCAAGGGAGGGCAGGGACTCCTCCACCTCGGATAGAGCTTGGGCCCATTCAAATCCAGATAATAAGCATTATTCCCTCTCATGCTGTAAGATGATCTCTGACAGGTCTCCGAGAAGAATTTTCCCACAGAGCCAGGCACAGAGCTGGTGGATACTCTGTGAGTGCTGTGCAGTCTGTTTTCTGCAGTCTGGGAGATGAGCTGCTGGTAGGGGTGGCTGGCAAACTGGATGGACCCACAGTCCATTCCACTGAAGTCATACGTGCAGGTTGGAGATCACAACCGATGGAAGTTACTCCAAAAGAAATAACTGTGAGAAGCCACAAGAACAGCTGTTAGTTATTAATTATGATAAACTTAGTACATTAGGAAATCAGAGGATACAGTAAAGAGTTGTAGCTCATCTCCAGCGCTGCCATCAGAACTAGTTCGGAGCAAAGACTCCACCGCATTTGTTCAACAATGGCAAAAAAGCCTTTGCAAACAGCTACATGTCCACATGCACAATACCCCTTTTAACCACAACCCAGCAAAAAGCAAACATTAAGATATTAAGCTGGAACTATTCAAAACTTCTGAATCAGGTCTGCGAAAACACAGGACTTAATTTGCAGGTCTTTTATTTTCCTCTCTTTCATAAGCCTTTATGGCAGACCTTTCTCCGCAGCCACGGAGATTTTATTTCCTCTTACTTTATTACATAAAAGCTGAGACTCTCAGAAATCAAGCAGCAATCTAAAAATCTGGAATGTGAGCAATGTAGCAGTGTGTGAGCACTGGCAGTGCTGTGACTGTCTTTGGAGACATCAAGACAGGCTGCAATGCAGTGGAGAGGGCACAGAGGCAACTCAAAGAGTACATTCCCCATGGACAAAAAAAAAAACCCAACTCAAAAAGGAATAATACAAATTTTAGGTCAAGAATTTCATCTAAAAGTACAGAAAATAATTCATAAGGAGCAAAAAGCAAGAGATATTAAGAGGAAACCTACTGAGGAATGTGGCCTACAGTAGGATTATGGGCTTTTGACTCTGATTCTTACCATGAGTAAGGATTAGCCTTGATTACACAACAGCTTTGTTACTATTAGTGACTTGCTCACTTGCCAGTTGCAATAAAAGCCATGCAAAATATATTTTGTTAATTGTGATACCAGAAATGCAGCCACAGGGCAGACATTTAATCATAATTACGTGAGAAAAGTCCCATTTTTTAATATCTTCCAGCAGTAGATGCAGAGTCCAGTTTTTACTAAAATCAATGTAATTATTGCCTTCCTTCTAAAATCTCCCATATCTTTACCCCACTCAAATAAACCCAAGAGCCTCTGAGGCAATGCCTCCGAAGCACGTTTGGTCTTAAAAAGAGTCACAACTCTTAAAAAGAGTCACAACCAAATAGTCATTCAGCAGAATCAACCAAACCCCTTTGCACTCTCTTCTCACGTGGATTGCCTGAAACTTGAGATTTCCAGCAGCCCCCCGTCCTGGCAGGTGGGTGATTCAGCTGCACCACAAACACTCATAAGAGCAGAGGTTTAACTTAGAGCACTCATTTTGTCCAGGAGCTCCCCACACTCTTAGTCAGACGATACCGCCACAGAGGGTCAGACTGGTTGACAAGCAGATAAATGCACAAGTTGTGCTCCCTCAATAAACTTCGTTAAGGACTGGTTTTAGGATTAACGGGATTTGATAACTTCCCAGAGACACCACAAGTCAATATGTAATAGGTTTTAGACTTCCTTTAGAGCATCTCTCCCCTGTATGTCAGGCCAAAGAGTCATTAGGGCCAAGACAGATCCCATTCAGCCCTTCACCTTTCAAACTGTGCCTTATATACTGGGTTGTGGACTCTTGTTCCTACCAGTGTTCACTGGACTAATGGGAAAAAATTGGTAAGGCTCTTGCCCCATCCATCTGTAACTCAAATAATTCACCTGAGAGCTGAGAGTTGAATTTCACTGTTCAAAGGAGGAAATGGAACATACATCTGTTTATGGACACACTACATTTATTTGTATAAATACTCTGATCACAGCTATTCACAGGACATTTTGGTGTTCAGATCACTTCCCTCCTTCTACTGTCATTGCATCCCTCCCCAGTGACAGCTCTGAATGTTTTGGGGATCAGCTCTGAGTTATGCTTGCAGCTCCTCACACGGTCTTGTCAAAGGTGATACTCAGACCAAGGAGGATCCTGAGGCAACCACAGGAAAGGAACAGGGGAATTTAAGGACTTGGCATCTTTGGGTGTACATAGCCAGGAAGTTAAACTTCATGGGAACTCTGTTTTGGAGTTAGCCAGTAGATGCTACTTAATATTTAGGTTCCTGTGGATACAGTCTGGCAGCCAGCTGAAGTGACTGTTAGTTCTGAAAGGGCTGATCCTGACCTTTCCACCCTGAGTGCTTCTCCAGTGCTTCTTTGGGGTCACCTTCAGTGGTCCATGCAAGAAACTAAGTTTCCTTTTCCTTTCTCAGATGAGTGTGCTTTCAGCAGCATCACCTTGCTGATCTGAGTGCTTGCAAAATTCCTTGAGCACCACTGCTGGGATAGACCAGGACCTGAGAACCAGGAGAAAGACCAGACCCTCCTTTTGGCAGCATCACAGACTTAAACCATTTTAATTCAGTTTCAAAACACATTCTTAACTACTGTAGGATATTGCCCTGATCCCAACAAAGGTAAGCAGGAAGACAGACAAAAGTCTCTCTGGAGCATCAACTCTGCCTACCTCGGTGTTATTCCAGGTGGGCAGATCTCTGGTCCCAGGTCTCCATGCCATTCCATACAAACTCTGCCCCTCCCAAATCAGTATTCTAAATCGGGAAGACAAAGGTGAAAACAGAGTTGTGGCTTTTGCTTTTCACTTCACCCTGCAAAGGGCAGGCCAGCAGAGAAGGGAAAGTCCAGCTCCATTTCTGACAGGAGCTTTGTTCAAAGCGAGGGATGGTGGGACCCTGGCTGTATCCTTTTAAAAGCAGCACATTGTGCAAACTTTATCTGCAATAACTGCAAAAGTCTGGTGCAGGTGACACTTAATCTACTGCTAATCTTTGAACCAAGAAATAGTTCCCTGTTTCAAATCCAAATTCTCCAAGGCCTCTGGAAGGAACAGGATCCTGCTGATTAAAGACAGCGTTAACACCTCCAGTGCCTGGCCCAGATTTTGAGAGAAGGGTTCAGATACTGAACTGAAAATTTAACTTTCTTAAGAGCTTTTTCCTTCCTCAGTACCTGTGTTGCCAAAACAGGTAACTCAAATCTACTATTTGAATTTTCAGAGAAAAAGCATGTGGAAGAGAATTTTAACTACTGTTATTAACCTTACCTGTATGTCTTAGACTGAAATCCAGAATTGTAAATAATTCCCTTTACAGAAAAAGACTGTAAGTACAGAAACCCTTCAAGTCCTCTACATTTTTTTGTACACCACACTATAAAGATTTTCCAACACCATACCAGGCCAAAGGGAGCATGTAGCGTCCTATCTTTTTTATGATACACTATTATTAATTGTTTATATTGATTTAGGGGTCTTTTTGGTCAGTAAACGAATTCCTTCTTTGAAGCCACCAAGATTAGTGACATAATTTGAAGACTGATGTCTCTGTGATTTTAAATAATGGGGCTGGTACCTTGCAGAACAACTTTTTGCATTGCTTTATTTATTAACTGACATATGTAGCTATAATTAGGGTGTTTAAAACATCTTATGCTGCGTTAAGTAGAGGCAGATTTTTTTTTCCTGGATTTTTTTTTTTTTTTTTCAGCTGGAAAGGCCTTTTCGGGGCCCTAAGACACTGTGTACAAGCACACGCTGCCCTCCTTGTGCCCCTCGAGGGATGAGGGATGAGGGATGAGGTGAGTGTGGTTCCTCAAAGGTT
Organism: Cephalopterus ornatus; assembly: GCA_013396775.1. Classification (NCBI taxonomy): domain Eukaryota; kingdom Metazoa; phylum Chordata; class Aves; order Passeriformes; family Cotingidae; genus Cephalopterus; species Cephalopterus ornatus. The sequence continues at coordinate 378,180 of VZRE01009646.1, forward strand.
TACAGCAGCACCATCTACCGGAGAGCCCCTCGCTCCTGCCACAGCGAGCGCTCCTTCCACGGATCCAAAAAGGAGAGGAAAAGCGGTGACAACAGTTTCAACACCGTCTGCGGCCACAGAGGGGCCCTCAGGAAGCCAGTGGGACAGCGACCGCTCTTCTTTTGGGCTGTTGAACATCGCTGGCTCCCCTCGTCCTTCGGGGAGAAGGGCCAGAAAGGACGAGGCAGGTGACATGGTCTCCTCTCCCAGGGTGGGACACACAACCCTTGCTTTAACTCCAGCCCGATGTGGGGGAGGTAGGAGTGGGATCTGTGCGTCCACGGGAGGAAAGGAGAAAGCACGGCTGCATCAGACGCCGTGGGAACAGCCAGCCCAGCTCTTGGCATCGGTACCTCGCAGGTTTGGTTCTTCAGGTGTTCTTGTGCCAAGGCTTCCCTTCAGGTAAACACACGATCCACTTTTCTCCCAAGTAATGCTTGTAAAGCACTACAAGATCACAGAGTTAAAACAAAACAAAACTCTGGAGATACCTCAGAAGTGTGTGACAGGCTTGGATTCTGCTCTCTCTCCCCTAAGATACCCTTTTTTCAAAAATCTCAGAACAAACACTGAAATTCTGTGCCTAAAATAATGTCTTATGTAAAGGAGCAAAGGCAGTAGGATGTAAGGATCCCAAACACTGCTCCTTACAGCTTTACTAGATAAAACAGTTACTAACAGCCTCTTATTCAGTTTAAGAATTAAAATGGACCAAGGAATGTGGGTTGAAAGCGCATTAAAAATTCTTATGCTGTATATATGCCTCTAAATGTGTGCCCATCCCCTAATTTAAGGGCTCCAGTTCTGCTGAAAATGAACTTGCAATCTTGTAGGACAAACTGTCCTTCACGTCATCTAAAGCCATTAAATTCAAAGGCAGGAAGGCTGATCTTTAATGACATTCATCTATTTATATCTCACTTCTTAAATAACTGTAGAAACCTCTTTCAAGTGTGAATAGACTACAGAATATTTGTAAATGTGTGCAGGCAATACAATGTACAATTTTGTTCTGTGCTTGCTAGAAGTGCCATCCTCTCAGGTGGAATTACCAGGATTAATTTAAGGACCATTAAAGGACAAAGCCCTTCTTAAAAATGGAACCAGACCAATTTATCTCTTGGTTGCCAAGAAATGCATTTAGGAAAAATCAGCTACTTTGCATTTTGAACATGAGATAATTTAGTAGTGTCAACACCCAGCAAAATGGACTCAAGTGCTAAAGTGACTCTGCCACAGTGTAATTAAGGCTCGTGTCTTAAAGGTTATAAAGCAGATATACCTGTATTCCATGGGGGTTGACTCCGCTACAATGCCTAATTATTTTTTTTGGAACAATGCCAAACCATGTCAGACGTCTTGCTGCTGATTAAATAACATTAAACTTCTAGGAGACAACCTCTACTTTTCAGTTAAATCTGGAATAGCAAACTGGGCATTTAAAGAAGGGACAGAAAAAACATTCAGCAATTCACCTTCCGTCACACAAATACCTCAAAAGCACATCATGCAACCTACAAAACGTCAAAGAATTGATTTCGAGAAGTTTAAATATATATCCACACAGGGAAAACATCAGGAAAATTGCATGGATCTTTCACTCAATTTGCTAGGTTTTATTTTAATTATTTTGAAGGCCTTCTGCTTACTTGAGTTTATTATTCATTGTTTAAATTCTTTGGGGAAGTTTTTCCTGATCACCTGTAATAACAGACTAGCTCTTCCATTTTCCACTAAACCTTTTCTAATACAGGTTGATCAGACTCAAGTAAAGCAATTCAGGTGCTGCTTCGCACAGAATCGACATAAGGCATTAAAACAGTTCAGTTCTATGCATTTCTGAAAACAGTCTTTTATTTAACTCCTGAACATCATACAACTGAAGGATTATCCATTACCTCCTTAGGGGGACTTCTGGATATTTTCCTGAGGGTCTGGAAAGAATTTAGAAACTATCTGTGTTATATCCGTGTGAGTAGTTATAAAGATTCTTTCAAATACACTTTGATGCAACTTTAACACCTAATTTCATTTCTTTCACGATGTCCAAACACCAACAGATATTGGTTCCCTCAAAGTTTCATCTGCCTCCCTCCAGCATTTAATTTGTTTCATCTGTAAATTTCAGCATCTTTTTATTCACACTGTACCCTCACTGCTAAAACACTGAAGGAGATGAGATACTAATCCTTGGGATACATCTCTGTAATTTTTTGTCACACTGGAAGTTGAATGTTCTGATGTTTTGAGGGGTTTTTTCCAGATCAAAAAGTAGTTACGAAACTGAAGAAAAAATAGCTCCCTCTTGACAGTTTACTTGTTCTACCAGCTTACAAGAGACATTTGAAAATCCAAATTTATTATCTTGAGAACCATAACAAAAAAAAAAAAAATTCTACTAGACCAGAAAGGCATGATTTTCAGAGTAGCAATTTTTCCCAAATATCTTACAGTGCAGTTATGGTTCAATCTGGTTGGAAATGGGAATTTTCCCCAAGTACTTCTTTAATTTTTTTTAAAGACAGAATATGGACTCTTCATCCAAAGCCCAAGCATTCAATTTTCAACAGAGAGGACCTTGATGATGCTACTGGGAAGGCTGCAAGAGCAGACATTTTCCAACAGAAAACAAATACAGACAAGATTTTGTCAAAAAAAAAGAAATGTTATTTAGTAGTTCAAATGTTTAAATGTTGAAATCTATCTAGTTTAGCTTGTTGTTTTTCAATTTTTTGGTTCATTTCAGCCCTGTCATTTTTTGACATATCAATACCCAGCCCTGCCTTTGGCCCTCACTCCTTTAGTCTTGCTTTTGGTATATTTGAAATAATTTCTTGTTTATTTTTCCATCTTCAGTTGTTTGCTCTTCAAATTCCCTTCTTTGTCTTGCTTGACTTGTTTCCTGTAATGGTTTGTTCTTTCCATTGGATCCATTTGGGCAGGGATTTCCATTTTCTCTGTTTGGCTTAAATAACCTCTTAAGCTGTACCAGCACATCCAAAATCTGTGATTCTGATTGAGCAATTAAGATTCTTTAGGCATCTTAATGAAAGGACTCTGACACCTGACTGAGCTATATATATAATCGTGGCCTTTTAGAACACCAGTAAAATAAATTCACTAATACCAGGTCTTTTAAACCCCATTAGAGAGCAAAGTCCCTGAGACAGCCTGAGCATTTCATCAGGTCTCCAGGTTTTTGCTGGTTTTATCTCCATGATGAGCTTCTCATTGCCAGACATGAACTTTCCAGATGAGATTCACTTGGCTGATTATTTCCCTGGGGGACGGGAAGAGCACAGCTCTAATTAGCAATCTCCTTTGATATGAAATAAATATTAATTGCCTTCTTTAATCCGAAGGTGTCTACAACCCTTGCCTTGTACTACTGACATAACCATATTGTTTGGGGATTTTTTTTAAAATTCTGAGATGTTTGTTTTTCCTTTACTATTAAATAGGCCTTAAACTTGCTCAGGCAACTTCTCATAGTTACAGGTTTGGTTTGTGCTATTACTGAGAAAGCACTGGGGTTTTTGGCTCCTTTCAAGGCAGTTCAATGTGGTGGTGCAATACTGCGTCTCAACCTGTACAACCAGGCACTACATTATATTTTTATGTCTTCCTTACCCAGGATGCTTTCCATGCTTCCATGAAAAAGAGAGGTTCTCAAGCAAAGATAAATGCTCTGGTGAAAAGCACATGCAAAGCCAGGAAGTGTTCAGTCTTGAGGCATCACTCAACCTATTATTCTGATGGCCAATGCAGGATCCAAAAATTCACCGGGCGCTTCGTGTTCTACTTCCAGTACAGGACATGTGGTTTATTTGTCTGCTCATCACATTTCGGGGAGGGGAAATACCTAAGCAAGACTGTACCAATCCGAATTTATGAAGGGCATAAACAGAACTCCATAAGAAGAGATGAGAAAACTGTGACAGATGTCAGTTCTGTCACTTAAAGGGTGACTCAAAATGCTCAACACTGTGGTAATGAGGATGAAATAAAACTCACCACTAAACAGAAAATCAAATTGTGTCTTCTGCCTTGTACAATTAATATTTCAAACTAACACTCTGTGGCGAAGGTGTTACTATTGAACAGGAAAAGAATCTCTCAGACAGATGAAGCTTTATTTTCTTCTTCTTTCTGGTTTGAAACAACTTTTAACATGGAATGATATTTATCCCACGTTTTTCAATTTTCTGATTTCTAGACAAACCTGTAGGATTATATTTCTCAAATACCAGCCAAATGGAAACATTCCCTTAAATTCCTTACACAAACAAGTGTAGATAACAGATACAATAGCTATTCTTCATAATATTTTTAATTACTCACTAAAATGTTTAAGAAATATGGCCTAACCTCTGTAAAAATACATATCTGAAATTAATCTAACAAGTGGCTGTTGCTCCTGCTCAACATTTATGGGATAAGGCACCATATATCAGGAATTCAGAAAGGTGGTTTTCTACAAAAGCAATTAGAAGTGCAGGGGAATGATTAATAATGAGGATGGGAAATGGGGTGTGGGACTCTGGGTGTGAGGAACTGGGGTGGAAGAAGAAAAACATGAGAGAAAATGGGAGTTTTCCTTTCCAGTCCAGTGCTGTTTGTCCTCCAGTGGACCTTTTTTTTTATTCTGAGCTGTGTTTTCTTTTTAAAAAACAGTAAAGAAGCTTCTTTACACAACATCCACAGGAATCATCCTACTGTAAGAAACCCCAGGAATACAACATTATCTTTACAACTTCTACTCTTCAGTGAGAGCAACCTGGCAGAAATAAGAAGCAGGCATGAAAGCCTAGGGAGGATTTTTTTCTTGTTATCACACCATTGCATCTGAAATAATTCCAGGATTCCAGCCAAGATCTTTGACACAAGTATTTGTAACATGGAGCTAAAATACCAACCCAAAACGCAGTCAAGCGCTGTCTGCTAAGTCAGAAAACCCTCCTGCAGGGTTTCTAGAGTTGTCTGTCTTCAGAAGGTGGAGGCCGGGGGGTGGAAAAGGCATCCAGAAGTTTTTCTGAGCTGATACAGCTTCAGGATTAAGGGTGATCTGCCGACAAAACATTTGCAAGGCTTTTTATCCCCGACGTCGCAGCCATTTCACTTGAACGTTCTATTTCTGTAGCCACGGGGGATTTTTAAGTTTGCTAAAACAACTGAACACATTCTTCAAAACAATACAGTGGGTCTTTCTTGTGAGAGCAAAGCTAATCAAACACACATCCTGTGCTATTGATGTCAGCCAGCCGCTCATGGCACCACAAGAGTCTCTGCTTTTAGGCCAACAGGCGTATTCTGGACTGTTTCCTCCATCTGTTCTCAAAGCAAATGCCAAGATGGTCAAGGTGTCAGAACATCCCACTGAAAACCACATCAAAGAAGTGACCTGAGCTGCCACACCGGGACTGGAGTCTCTGCAGAGACGAAATCTGTAGAAATAAAATACCACTGTGAATCTATACAACGTTTATAAGATAATTCAATAGGAACAATCCTGGATGGGCTTTGAGGACCCCAAAAGCCCTGCCCCAAAATACCAAGAAGTGTGGTTAAGGAAATGCATAATGTGACCCCACATGGCTCCAGCCACCTCTTTGTAACCTGACATTAAACCTTTCCTCATCACAGAAAGAAAGAAAGAAAAGAAAGAAAGAAATGAAAGAGAGAAAGAGAGAGAGAAAGAAAGAGAGAAAGAAAGAAAGAAAGAAAGAAAGAAAGAAAGAAAGAAAGAAAGAAAGAAAAGAAAGAAAGAAAGAAAGAAAAGAAAGAAAAGAAAGAAAGAAAGAAAGACGGAAGGAAAGGTATATCCAGGATTGAGAAATGAGGTGACTCAGGCCTTGAGAGGCTGGAGGAAGAGAAAAGAAGATGAATGGGGATAAAAGGTGTGGACACAACGCAAGAAAGTAAGGAGAGTGTTGTCAAAGAACACCTTTTGATGGAAACAAAACCACTTCCCACAAAACTGACCATGGGGTTTGGTTAAAATCTCACTTGAGAGCTGCATAATATTTTAGAGACTCAGAAGGAATGGTACTTACATAAGAACAAGTACCTGGAAAACAGAAATCACCTAAGAATGCTGAGATTACCTTGGTCTCCAAGCTCCTTCTGAGCTATGGGATGTGCCACCCTCCTGACCTGGCCTGGAGAACATCACAGAGGGCACTGCAGGCAGAGCACAGCTCAGCACCGAGTGCTCACACTTCCATCTGATGTCACCTCTAAGAAATTAGGAACTGAGCATGTCCTGGCTGAGCTTTGCCTTCCTGGGGAGCACAGGCAGCCCATCTGAAGCTCTCAGAACACGTCACATCTTTCTTTAAATCCCGATGTTTACATCAGCTGCTCTCTAGTCATGGCCAAGGCTCAGCCAGCCCTCCCACCCATGATTTCACTGTCCTGGGAAGAGGCATATGAAGGAGAGGGGCAGCTACAGGCAAAAGAGGGGCAGCTTTGGCAAAAGCAGGCACCACCACATCACTCCCACTTCACCAAAGATGGCAAGAACAGCAAATCCAAACATGTAGGGCTGTCCATCTCTCCCTTCCTCCTTCCTTTCACTCCTCTTGCCACAGAAGGAAGAGCCAGTCCCTGGCACCTCATCAGGGGTAGCAAAAATCTATTTTATCAGTGCTGCTGAAAGTCCCAGATGAGTTCTGGCCTGCTGTGCCCAGAAAATATTTAATTGGCTGCAAATTCCAGGCAAGCACTGAAGTTTTCAGTGAGTTTTTTTCCTACAGCAGTAGTCAGGAAAGCCTGTGGATTCAAAGCTTCCACTTCCATGTAAAGCACCACATCTCCCTGGCTGGCCGGAATAGGCCATTATGATTTGTGTATTAAAGCCTTGTGTTTTCCACCTATTGAGTGCATAAACAACAGTTTAACCTTTATCCCAAGGCATGTTCACCTTTCTACTCCTAGAGAAATGAATTCATGTTTAGCAGTCAAATCAGTATCAACCTGACCTTTAAGCACATCAGTGTTTCTCGGAAAAATATTATGGCTGGGATGCCTACTGTGGTAAACAATATTAGCTGCTCCAGCCCATGGCTGAGTCGTGCTGTGAGGAGCCTTATCAAAACAAGGGGGTGGAAACCAGCGGGGACCACAGATCTTCTGACAAACTCCACAGGATATGAAGAACAATGTAAATGTAACAGTACTGGCAGATATATTTCTATATTACTGTTCCAGAGATAACAGCTAAGGTGAATCATTTCCCACCACCTACAGTACTGAATTATTTCAGATTCTGAAGGGACCATATTTATTTCATTGGTAGGTAGCAATTTACTTAGCTGAAGATCATTATATTTATGTGTCTGTGAAATCCTCACAATAATTATATATTTGAGCTGTCTCAGAAGTGCTATATATATTCTCATTAGTCATGTACTTCCAAGGATATTATCATTTTTTTTTCCTTCAACAACCTTTGCAATCTGAGTGTGAAGTACTGCACTGCACATGAACCTTGTTTCTTATAGTTTTCTTAAACTCCAGTTTAATCAAACAGCAGGGTGGCCTATATTCAAATGCAAATGTTAAGCTTGCTATGAAATATCTTCATTTCCTTAAATGACTGCACTGTAGAGCTTATTTAAAACAGACCACACTGTGCAACAAAACAGAGGAGGACATGGGAAAAAAAGTCCTCTGTTTGATATTACTTTTGCAAGGCTTCCCCAAAAAAGGTCATGAAAATGTTTAGAGCAGGGTAAGGAGATCAGGGCAAGGGGCTTTCTTTCATTCCAGTCCTATCTTGTGCCAAGCAGACAATTACACCTCGTGGGTGGAGAGAGGTCCATTTGTCTTCTTCAATGCACTTCAGAAGTCTCAAGTGAAAAATATTTTCAAAATAGAAAACGCTGTATGACTCTAAGTGTAAGTGGCAGTGCAGGGAATTAGAGATTAATAACCCAATGGGAGTCAGGCCTGTGATTTGCAGCACACAGTGGTGTTAAAACTGCCAGCCCTCAGACCTGGAGGAGAAGATGATGCTTCCCCCTTTACTCCCAGCAACGTTCCTGAAGGATCACCAGGTAATTTTTTCCCCCTCTTTTTTAATGCCACAACGACAGGAGGTGCCAGGCTAACAGCCCTGGAGCCTGAAGGTGGTTCATTTAACACTCCACCCTTCTGCAGGAAGTTTGAGCCAAAGAAACCCAAGAGCTTAAAAAATATTAATGCCTCACATCACTACTCTCATTCTGTGTAGTTTCTTATTTATTTGAATACCTTCCACAAGCACTAAGGAAACAGCCACAGTTGTATTTTCCTCTACCACTCTTGCCAAAAATAGACTTGGGAGTTTGTTTCTCCTGGTTTGGTTAATGGATTTTTCTCTTTCTCCTTTTTGAAAACAACTGAGTTAAGAAAGATTTAATGTAGAACTTGTGTTGATACATCAGGTCATACAATTAAAATAAACAAACAGCATAGGTAGAAGACTGAAGATTACACCTCATGGATGCAGTGCACTAACAGGGGACAAAGCAGCCCCAGCCCCTGTAATATTGTGATGGTCCAACAGGAATGCACTACAATTACCAAAATCTGGAAAGGAAGGTAAAGGCTAAATTCTGCCTCAGACTATGTAAGCACAGGTTGAAGCAAAGATAAACTCCTTTGGCTGGTTTGGAAAACTGAGCAGTGAGGGAGATGCTGAGGGATATCAGTTCAACCCATTGCAGCAGCAGCCTCTCCTCTTTCCTGTGCCAAATGCTGTGGTGCAGGTATTTGCCATGAAAACTAAAACTCTATCTTATTTTTAAAAGAAAAGTTTCACTGAAGAATCAATTTTAAAAAGCAAAAATACAGTCTCCCATAAACCATCCACGCAGCAAATGAAAACCAAGAAGTAAGTGACTTTGAGGAGTTCACTGCACCCCTCACCTTATATATTTATCTATATCTATGCTATATACACGTACATGACACTGCTGACTTGCTGGGGCTGCTTCCATAACTAAATAGTGCAGTTACAGACAGGATCCACCATTTCTCTTCAGGTGAGTGCCTATTTCCACCTATAGGAAATTAATTTAATTATTTAGACACTCCATGGTTGTGGAAACAAGCGCTGGGCAAACGTAAATAAACATCACCTGGCAAACAGACATATCCATTGTGAAACCTGTCCATGGCAAATTAATCAGCCTAAAAGACTCTCACAGTTTGAAACTGGGCTTCCTAATCTATGATCGCTGCCACATTTAGTTTATGATGATATAAAATAAACATCACACCTTTAAACTTCTGATAGGGCTGATGAATCAGCTCGGAGGGGATGACTCTCACGAGAGGATCATGCCTGTGGTTTGCAGAGTCCCACAGATACACAAGAGATGCAATTATGCAGGAATAGCCAATTCTGGAGCTCTGACACGGCTTATTATTTGAGTAGCAAACAAGGAACTTTTTCAACTTAATTGCAGCCTGGCTTTTCTACCACGGATCTTTTTCATCCCTCTTTTCCTTTAACTACGGCCTTCATAGAATTTTGTTTTATTTTAATGCTTTGGTTGTTGATGTGCCCATTTCCTGGGCCTGTTTTGTACCTGTTATGGATATGCACAGCTTCAGAACGAGTTAAGTGTGGCTGCTGATAAGATTCAGCCCATCACAGCTCACTTGTTAGAAATCTGTGATTCAGATTAAAGGAATTTGCAGCATTAATTTCAGCCAAGCACCGTTAGAGGTTCTTAACTGTAGTGGTGCAACACTCCCGAAAACCTAAGAAATTACTGACAATCTGGGTGGAACGTTTATCTTTGGATGCATTTTCAGATGATAATGTGCCTTGTATCATCATTTAGGCATGCTTGATAAGGAACTTATAAGTACAGAGGGCAGCACTAAATATGTTTTAGGAATTCTTTGTATGACCTGTGGTGTGTGAGAGGAGCTGAGCTCTGACCAGCGTCGGAGCTGCAGGTGCTGCTGATCCCCACCTCAGCCACACACCAAGGGCACAGACTCACCCCAACTGCACATCATCTCTGTCCCCCTGCAATGCAACCCTTCGATCGCCCCAAACATAAGGAACAAATGATTTTCACTAATTAACAAACAGCCCTGGCACAGGGCCCACGCCCCGGCTGTCTGTGCTCTGGTAGCGGCTGGAAAGTGCTCGGCACAGCCGCTGCTTTGGCAGGACTGGGACTTCAAAGGTCAAGTAATTACCAGCTTTTCAGAAGCATAAACTGCCTTTAAAGTCAGCAGAGCAAACAAAAACTATTAGGAGATTCATCCAACATTTATCTTTTAACTTGTTATCTCTGATGCACATATACTGTTTGCATTGCGATGCATAAAATATTAAAATTAAAAGGCTCAGGGACTTCTGAGACGAAAAAAAAAGAGTGAAACTATTTTAGATTCAGGAACATTGCATCAATATGTAGTGTATTTGCATACTGGAATCAGAGACTCCTGATTATGCACGTTTATTGATTTTGGCTTTGTTTTGATTAATGATAAAACTATGATCCATCTTGTAAGGTAGCAAGGCTTGAGGGAGCTTAGCACAATACGAATGCTTTGTGTTTTAAGAAATCCTATTTATGCAAATAAGGGGACATTCACATGCATTTTGCTCAAGCGTGGTTGTAACAAAGCACTCAAAACATTCTCTTTTATGCTCTGGATAATTTGGGGAGGCATGTTTAATACAAAAATGCTGCATAACGATTACTTTTTTCTTCATTATGAATGACACCCATTATATCACCTTGGACAAAAGAACAAGCCTCAATTCCCACTGCACCTAATTTATTATCACTGCTGAAGATATTGTTGTGTGTCAGGGTGAACGCAGTACTTCTAGAAATGGATTGCAAAAATCCTACTGGGGGAGTTCAAGGGGAACGGGGAGAAGTAAGGAAGAAATAGCAAACCAGTGCTGCCTAGAAAAGTTTTTGCATCTCTGTAACAGCAATGTTGGTGTGTTTGCCTCCAGTTGATCCAATCTGGAAAGTGGAAGAGAGGTTTTCATCCGACAGAGCAGCTCTAGATACTCATTACCAGAGTGCCAGGAAAACGTGAGGACAGACTTCCAGTGTCCTAAGGACATCAAAAGTTGTGACAAATTCTATTTCTGTCTTAGTTACCAGCATTTAGACCACACACTGGGCTGAAAGGATTCTAAATTTATCCAACCAGACACCTGCACATCAAGAGAAATAAAATTATCAGATGGCCTGTGCTCTGACACATGAATTGTCTCCCAGATCTCAGGAGGATCTTTGCCTGGATGACAGCTGCCATACTGCCTTCCGATACACTTTGGCAGCAAGATCAGGATCTAGAGTCTAAACATGAGAGCAACCTGAGAATAAGTGAGGGAGTGGAGGTGAGGAAGATCTTCCTCCTTAAGTTATAATCCCCAAACATTTTTTTGGGGATGTCCAAAGCTGTGTTGTAGAAGAAAGATGTGGAAAAGAAGCGTCCACTTCTGCAAGCAAGGGCTGACACATCTGCTAACAGACCATGTGACAATTTCTTTCTAAAGGACAGTAGGGTTTGCCTTCTGTGGCTGTTGGGGCTGGAGACAACAGGATCCCAATAGGACCCCACTCCTCCCACTGTCCTCCCATGACTTCAGAATATTTGCTTCCACAGCATTTAGAGGTGCCTCATGGCGCAGGAAATCTGGTTGAATTCCTGCTCCAGTGCTCCTGTGCATTTGGAGAGACAATCGGCCAGGCTCAAAGGGAAGAGGAGGGATCAGCTGAACTGCAAGGAAGGGTCAGGCTGCCACACAGTCATTCCTGCAGCTGAAGGCCCGGATTTGTCTTGGAAATTGGGCCTCTTAATGCTTTCACTGCTTAATAAGCCCTCTCCTACTTCAGGGACTTCGTTACATGAAATAGATGAAATGCTCTCTTGCTCTTTCAGCTCAAGCTGCTGGGAATTTTTCTCCACTTTCAGAAGAAATTCCACTGCTCACTGAAAGCCCATCCCAGCAAAGCAGCACTCCCGGGCCGCAGGGATGCCTCTGCTTCCTGACTCCCCAGGGGTGCACTGGCACCGAGGTGCCAGGTGTTCCCCTGTGGTGGTGGCACTGAGGGGTCAGGAACAAGAGAGCCAAATGGGCACACTGGGGAGATCACAATCAATTCCGGAATCCAACACTGTCAGTGGGGCGCTCAGTGTAGGGGGGTCCCTCCCAGTTCCTCGCCAAGACTGGATCACCTAAACCATGAAATCACACACACGTTTCTGCCTCCAACAAAACCAGTTCGTCCATTTTTCCACTCACTTGAAAAGGCAAATATGGACTGAAATTTCAAATTTTGTAAGGAATTATTTAACCCAGAGGCTAAAGCTCTTTTATAGCTAAGCCTGAATTCAGCTTGAAGCATAAAGAAAACTGTAGCATAAATTAGCACATACTGCAAAGGTGATGCTAGAGAACTAAAAAGTTGATTTAAATCCAAGTAGTAAAGCAAAGAACTAAACTTGTTGATTTGTTGGATATTGTCACTGATTAAATAAGCAACCACAGTCAGATTACAGGATCTCAAAGACAAAATTAAATATGTGTGGATTGAAAAACCTGTGAACTTTGTAAGCATCAAAACACATGAGAGTGGCATATTTCCATTTGTGTCTGAATCGAGTTGTTGCGTTTCTCTGGCACAATTTGAGAGCTCACTGACACTGGTATAAATATGATAATTCAACTCACAATTGTAGATCTTACACCAGTATAAATTACGTATCAAATCAAGCCATTCAACGCATCTGCCCTCCTATGGTACCAGACTGTATTGCACGTCACAAAATATTTTGAAGACTAAATGTTAATTCTAGTCCAAATGATAGCATGTTTAATTTAGAATGAAAATTAACAGCCCACATGCACTGAAAACCTTCCCAGCAATGCTTAAAAAATGACAGTGTGGAGTTTAACACCAGTAACAAAAATAGGATTAGGCATTTTTGAAGGAAAATATTGTGCTTCTGTATCAACAATCTTCTCCCTCCAGTCCTCTTTTTTTTTTAGATCTTTAAACCTGGTGCTTAACTCTGTCCATGAAATATTACACAATATGATGATCATGCTGGTTTTTAATTTCAACTCAACCGAAGAAGCATTGTTAAAAAGAATGACTACATCCCAAGGGAATCAGGAAATTAAACTTTATTTATTGGGTTTTGACTTCCCCATAAGTAGGCAGAGCCATATCCCATCTGATTGCCATGTGAGGGGAGGCACAGCTTGAAAAACAGCACTGCCAATGTGCCACTGGGCCATTGATTAATTAAGCAATAAGATGAGGAGGTCTGTCATTTAGGGTCATTAATGCTTGTCTAAAATGCCATTTGAAGTGTCAGGTTAGTATTACAGAGCCTGAGCCCAGAGGATTTACATCTGAGCACAGGACTTGATCCTTGTGTTGGTCTGTTTGCATCACTGGCACTGCCATTTGTAGGCATTGGAATATACTGGTCAATCTAAACACAATCTACATTTTTGGGGGTGGGGAGGTGGGAGAGGGAAAGCAGATCTTCATTTTAAATTTATTTTAATTTCAGAAACAGCATGGCTTGTATTACAAAAATTGTCTCTCCATAGAGTATTGTAAAGTATCATATATATATATATACAGCAATTATTTTCTTAAAATAATACACCGGCAGGCAACTAAGTCTCTAAAGAAGGTCTAAATGCTCCATAGCAAATCCATATCCAGCGAAAGGAGTGCTGGTGACAGCAGAAGTCCAGGAGTCAGGACTCCTCCATCTTACAGTCATGGCTTTGCTGCCAACTAAGCCATCACCCTCAGTGCAGCCAGCCACAATTAATTCATCTGCCAAATGAGTACTACCACTCAAATACTTCACAGGGTTGCTGTAAAGAGTAATTCACTGCTATTAGGTAGTGCTTTATGATCATCATAACACTATTTCCAGGGTTTTCCCTGGTTCAGTGGGCTGGGCACTCACCTGGGAACGGGCATTCCTGAGTTCCAGTCCTTGCTGCAAGGTATGTCCCTGAGGTCCCCTCGGAGCAGCACTTCTTGGGTTCTNATTTTCTGAATTGGTTCCGGTAACCTGGAGAACACCACTCCCTCCCCCCTCTGCCAGAGCTGCTGCAAGAGTTAAACACTGGCCTTGGGAGAAAGCCCAGGGTTTTCCCTGGTTCAGTGGGCTGGGCACTCACCTGGGAACGGGCATTCCTGAGTTCCAGTCCTTGCTGCAAGGTATGTCCCTGAGGTCCCCTCGGAGCAGCACTTCTTGGGTTCTGTTTGACTCACACTTACCTATGTCAAGCTACATTTTTCTCTGCACATCACATTCAAGAAATGCTAATTTGAAATATTTCACTTCCAGGTGAATATACCGAAGGATAACAAACGTGATCCCACAAGAGAGCAAGCTGATAACACGCTTTCCATAAAAGCAGCTGCCTGCCCAAATCATAAAAGGGGTGCTTTACTCGTTCACTCACACCCACTGTTGCTAAAACATCCAAATCAAGGTCAGTTAGGATTGCTTCCCTGTTGAATAGACTTCCCTTTAATTAGATATTCCAGAAATTATGTTTTAACAGCTTGTTATTTTGTTACTTTGTTAGGACAAGAAATTTGGGATGAGGCAGCTCTATATAGTCCTTTCTCACTGCAGAGTGGAATGGGCCTCTGTCCTTCCCATCTAGTGCTCATTGGCTAATGAAGCGACAGCGGGGGAGTGTTAAAGGAATAATAATTTTTAAAAAAAAGAGTTTGCAGACTGTGGTTTAAAGATAGAGAAGCCCAATTCAAAGTTTCTACCTAATTTCAGAAAGTTTATTTCTTGTCAACCAGCATGGCCAGGGTACGAACATAAACATTTCTATTAGATACAGGCCTGTACTTTTGGTTCAACATCAGCACCATCACAGTTAAATCAATATTTTGTTCATCTAGGGAGAAGTTAAACCAGTATGAGAACATTTACAGCAGCTTAATATTATCCACACATGAACTATATCACTGTAAATAACCGAGCGCCAACTTTGGGTTTAGACAGAGCTCCAACAGAATTGCCACTGTGTAATTGTGACAGTGGGAAAAGGGAAAGGAAAGGGAAAGAAAAGGGCTCATGTCCAGTACCACATTTGTATCACGTTCCTTCACTCTGAGTAACCTTGAGAGGACATTCTAAGGAACAACATTTCAGCCACACGGACTGATTCCACTACGAACACTGTGATTAGATGAGCAGCAGATAACTTGGAAGCAGCACTCCCCTTTCCCAATGTTTCCCACAGGCCAGCCAGTTCCAGCTCTAAGGATCTCTTTAAGCTGCCTAAGACACAAAGTAAACAATAGACAAAATCTTGCCTCCTGTTGTACCAAACCCCACCTGCTACAGCACAACATCAACAGTTTGTCTATCAGGGTCAAAATGACCATGAATAAGATTTCGTAGGTCCAACATTCCATAATGACACAGCTACACAGGCTGACATCGAGCTCACCGGGGAGCCCCACAGTCCAAGCAACAGCAGCTCTGAGGGAGATCATGTCCTCAGATCTGGTTATCAGCAACCAGGGCTGAAAAAGGAAAAAAACCAAACACACTTTAAACAACTGGAGATAACCACGAGGTAAACAAGAGATAACCATGCAGACACAAGCACAAGGCTGTATCCCACTGCCGCAGCCCCAGAACCCAGCTGTCTGCAGCCAGGGTGCGGAAACTTCGGTGACAAAGTTGCTGCTCTTCATCTCAGCTGGATTCATCACGGAATCACAGAATATCCTGGGTTGGAAGGACCCACAAGGATCATTCAGTCCAACTCCTGCTCTGCGCAGATAGCCCAACAATCCCACCCTGTCCCTGAGAGTGTTGTCCAAACACCCCTTGAGCTCTGTCAGCCTTGGTGCTGTGCCCACTGCCCTGGGGAGCCTGGTCAGTGCCCAAACACCCTCTGGAGGAAGAACCCTTTCCTGAGATCCAACATAAACCCGCCCTGACGCAACTTCAGGACATGTGGGGTTCAGCTGATGGGTAGCAACTCATTAAACCAAAGGAACTCAAAGTCCAGCCCCTGGTTTAACTTTTTAAATCAATTTTTCAATCAATTTTGTTTGAGTTCTGTAAAACTAATATACTGAAAACGCTTTTAAATTAACCTAGAGGAGAATTCTTATGAATGCTGTACAGACAGTCCCTAAACTGATGAAGGCTCAGGAGAGAAAACAGAGGGCAATGATACTCATTGGAAAGGATTCTAGGACGAAGCCTGTTGTTTCTGTAAAGAGGGTGGGGTTTTTTAAAAATAAAATAGTGACAAAAACATCCCTCTTTACCAGCAGCACCCAGAGCACAACCCCTCCCTCTCCAGCACAGTATTTATCTGGGTTAAACCACAATACACCCATTCTGCTGAGCCTACCTACACCCATCTGATCCCAATTAACTCCCAGCCAGGAGCACTTTCCTGCACTTCTAGGAAGCCTTTAGGGGAGTTGCCACACCTCCTCCCCTCTCTTCCATCCCCCGAGAAGCACAAAAAAAAAAAAAAAAAAAAAAAATCCATGTTCAAAAATGTTTTAACTCAACAGGACCCTCTTCTCAGAGACATTATCATCCCATGATTAAAAAAATCGATGGTTTTTATCCAAAGTACACAAAGCAATGACTTTTGGAATTCATCTGGGGAATTCATCATTCCTTTCCAAATTCAGTCTATTGTGTTTCCTTTTATTTACCCAACAAACACTGCCAGGGTATGAGATGTGTGGGAATCACCTGTTTTGTTCAACTCAGTACAGGGTATTTCAGTTTATAGGGACTTCATGACTTCTTCTGTTTCTCCTCTGGAATATTCATTACAGTATAGTTGAAACAATGTATTAATCCACAGTTACTTTTTTTTGTTTTAAAAAAATCCATGTCTTAATCAAATGTGAAGAAAAAAAAAAGAGTGGGGGAAAAAAAGAAATCTGGAATGTTTCTATTGGTGTTTTAATGCATAACTAACTACAGCAATTTATTTCACCACATCCAGTTGTAATGCTAAACCACAGATAAACATTACTAATGGAGCAAGAATGTGCTTCTTCCTTGTGATGGAGGTCCAAGATTGCCCTCTGTAGTTTGCCAAACAGCATGGGGCACTTCACTCACCATGTGATTGGCACACACTCCAGTTCTGAATCAGTTCGGAGATGGAATTGTTGGCTAAAGCTCTGGAAATTCTGACTCTAGAGCTGTCAGGCAGGCTGTCCTTACTCTGAGAAAAAAATAAGTGTTTTTCACATGTTACTTGGCTTTTTAATGTGGTTTTACATTGTTCATTAATGTTTTGGATTTTAATGTATTGTGCAGCACCCCAAGAACTTCAGTAGGGGAATTAATAAAAAAAAATACGAGTTTATTATTTCAAGATGTGATAATAAAATCAGGTTTGGGGAAATACTCTAATCCCATCTATTTTGATGGCACACAAAAAGGCCATCAGCCATTGCACACTGATAACAAAAGATATATCTGTGCCCTGAAAGGCAGAAATGTCATTTCTTAACTTAGCTCATGTTCAAGGCAGCTCTTACAGTGCAGGGAATTCTAAGGGTTGAGGGGTTATTTTTTCATTTATCTTGTAAATCAAGGAAATTAGCCCACAAACTTGGGCTTAATTTTTTTTGTAGTCAACATTATTTTGCATACCAACAACCTTATTTGTAGGATATTTTAAGACCCGCAGTTTGACTTATTATTTTATTGATATTAATGGAAATGATCCAAAAGAGGAAAACACATCATTTGGAGATCTGACTCTACAGCCTGCCACATCCTAACGTCAGTGAATATTCTAGGAGCAGAGTGCTTGGAGGATTGGTTCTGAATTCACTTCCTTAGGGACATGTAACTATAAAATCCTGAGTTCTTTTCAAATCCAGTCACCTCAAATCTTCATGCAGCCTTTCACTTCAGCTCGAGCTTTTTCCCTCCTTACTCCCAGGAATCAGGTTTTGTGTGTGCACTCTCAGTGTGCAAACATTGTCCACAACACTCCCTTTTTCCACTTCTACAATGCTGTGTTATAACCCAACATGACAGTTGTCTTGCCCAGCAATTTAATGTGCAGCTTCTTTTTTATCTCCTTTCTCCAGCGGCTGGTGACCTGCCTTCACAGCCACTAAACCTTTCAGAAAGGTTTCTCTCTTCCCTGAACGTACAGAGTTTTGGCTCCCTGCTGTGGTAAACCCTCGAGGATCCAGTTCCATTATGCTCCTGTGTCAACAGAGGTGCTGTCAGCTGCCTGAGGTACAGCTATGCCACTGATATGGAAGCTGAAGGAGCAAGATGAGGGTCAACCAGCATCAAATAACACAAGCACAATCCCCACCTCTGTTCTCCTAATAGAGAGGTCTTTCGAAAAATATGTACAATCTTTATAATGCTCCTCTTCATTAAAATCTTTACAGTAATGTATGTCTTCAGAGTAACATAAGATTGATTCCAATGACTTCAACTGTACTGCTACATGAATTTTGCAAAAATGTTTATTCCTTCACCATTGATTTGAGTAATGAACAGTTCAGATTTGGGAAGTCAGTGCTCCAGGGGTGTTTTTAGACTTAAGATGACTTGTCTGGCTGCAGGTTTTTTTCATTCTCAGGAACAGGTTGGTCAATGCACCAGTTTTTGCTGTGGTGTTTTGGGTACCGCCTAAAAAAGGGGCCCTCAGTGTTTTCACTGTTTTCATCTGTCACAAAGGATGTCTGGTAAATGGTTAAGCCATCCTCGCTGCTCGGGATGGATTCATGAGCCCACTCAAAGAAGTTAGTGGAGCTCCCTTGCTGTTTCTCTGGATCCAACTTCTTCAGGCCCATGCCCTGGGAAAAAAATGGAGAGAAAAATTCATGCAAACATATGACTTCCAGTCACAGCTTCACAGATGAATCTTGTAACAGTCACTACCCCACTGGGAAGTGAACGAAGCTGTTACCACAGTGATTTCAAGAACTCGGGGCTGATCTTTAGCAAGTTAAAAATAATATTGTCAGACTTGCCTGGATGAACATTTCTGGTTGCATATATAATGGAAAATCTGCTGACCTTCCACCTCTTAGTGCTAATAAACCACTTTTACTTTGCATTTCTGTAGCATACCATGTACTCAAGGCTATTTATCTACACTCAGCTAAATTAATCTTCAGAGTAACCCAAAGAAATAGGTTAATAATTTTAGGTTCAGGCTGCAATGAAGAAACTGAGACAGACCATGAAATCTGAATCTTCAAAGCCATCCCCTGTGTGTCCAACTAGAGAGAGACAGAGCCTGATCTCCAACTCCATAGCTTGAAGGAAATTTATTTGGAATTATGGTTGATCAGTATCTCTAAAACTATGAGACACTGCACAAAGTGCACAGAAATGGAGGTTACTCAGTGAAATATGAATTCCAAAAAGTCCGAGAGAGCCAAAAGTCAGACAAACTTTTTACATTACAATTCACTGCTTCCTCCTCTACTTATTATCCTGTGAACTGCACCATTTCTTTTTCTGCCTGGAATGACACCAACAATCTAAGAAAAGTGAAGAACATGAAACTGTTGCACATACAGAGAACCCCTAAACTTCAATCCTGTTCAAAGCTGTAGTTTCTGCAGCATGCATTTAAGCAGGTGTGTCACAGAGACCTGGACTGGAAAAGAAAACACTCTGCAGATGTATTGTGGGCATCCTACGGATTTTGGTTAAACTTCTGATAAAGATGAGTCTGAACCAAATGTCTGGGGCTGTGGGTTATGAGTGGCTGAGACCCCTACAAAAACTCACTGCAAGGCCAATCACCTCTAGCAGACTAACAGGCCCTATAACTGGGTGGAAAACCAAAACAGGAATATAAGAAAATGCCTGTCAGAGACCCAAATAATGTGAGTTTTTTGTTCCCTTTGAATTCTATTACTCTCAATCTGTGCTGCTGTACATCTCTGACAGTCCCAGAGAAGTTCCACCCCTACACTAAAAAAATGTAAATAAATATAATAAAAAATGTATTTTTTTTTTTTACATTTTTCTTTTCTCAAAAGTTTTAGCATCTATTACTTTTTTTTTTTGTGGGGGACAGAAAAGATACTTGTGTTTAATCTCTGGCAGACTAATAGATATGAGTTTGATTGATTTGTCTCAGTGCTGGGTACTTACAAGATCAAAATACTCTGCTGCATTACATATGCTGTGTTTGTTGTCATGAGAAGAAAATGGGAAATTCTTGTTCCCTGCTTTCTGAAAGAAATTAGAGTAAAAAAATATGAATTTTCATATACCCTGTTTCAAGTCTACCAGTCTTAGTCCTTATACTCTGAAATTACAGCTGCCTGTGTTCTAGCACAGAAGTCATATTCATATGTTCAATATTCAACTGCATATGATTTAATAGGGGTAATGTGGACCTTCTATTTTTTTAAATGAAATCATCAGGAAGATTTGCTAATGTTTATAGACATGGTTAATATAAAACTGTGACTTTTTAAATAAGAAATGCTACATTCTGTCTGCAAGCAGCAAAATGCTGGATATGTCAGGATTGCCTTGTTTGATTTAGCAGTAGGCCTAAAGCTAATTAAAATAAACTACAAAAGGGACCTCAAAACTGAATTAGTCTGTGATTTATGAACTGAATGTCATGGACATTGCTTGTTGCAGGGGAAGTGGAGGAGGTATTAATTGCTTAACTAATTTATAATCTCATTCTTTAACATGATGTTCATCCAGTCTCTTCAGAAGGAAAAAAGGCCAACTGCAAAACAGCTATTTTAAAAATAACTGGACATATTTAAATTTTTTAATGTTTGTTATATATCATTGCAATATTCCAACTATGATATTCCCCTACAAACAGAAGAACAAGTTTTAATGTAACACAACCTAAAAGAGGTGTTTCGAGAGTAGGGGAACCTGAATCAGTTCTAAAAAGAAATGTAACCGGAGGCCTGATGCAGAAGAAAAGTCCCCACATGGAAAATCTTCCTGCATGGTCATATGTCAGGATATTTGATCTACTAGGCAGATTTTCTTTATTTTCTTTTTTTAGGTCTCATACAGATGCAACCAGACTGGGGTTCAGCAAAGAAGCAAATTCAGCAGATACATTCTAATATATGTGTTTAAAAATACGCACCTTCTAAGTCAGTAAAATGTAAGACTTACTAAAATAACCCACTGCAATTACATGTCAATCTCAACATTTCAGGAATAGTGTTTATTACTAGTGCCTGTGTGCTGCAGGAGGATTGAAAACCAGGATGGTAAATATTGAATATCATCTCTTCCCCATATTAACCAACGGTTAAAAAAAAAAATCTATTTTAGAATAACTATAGGACTATCATGAAGGAAGAAATAAGGCTCAAACAGTAGTATATTTCTGAGAAAATTCATTAACCTCACAGCCAGGGAGTTCCCTCATACATAGAGATCAGAGCCATCGAGCTAAACATGCAGTGAGCTTCCAACTTTTTAAATGTCACATAAACAAACTTTCTCAGCTTGTCACTGTGACATCACATTTTAGCCTTTGGTGCCCCTTTGTGCTCTCACCACCGATCTCATTTTAATTCTTGATTTATGGCAGGCAGGAGTTCCCCTAATTCTGTTTAAGAGCGAAGGGCTGGTAAAGACAAGACATGAAACACCAGGTGAAGAGTTACGCTGGTGTTGATAAAAGGTCCCTCTAACCTGCTTCTCCTTTTCAGACAGTGGCTAAGGCCAGATGTTCCACAGAAAGGCCAATGTAATATCAACACAGTGAACGCTCACGTTACAGTCTAATCTCTTTTTCACTAGCCCCAAGCTTCCCTTTTAAATATTCCTTCCAAGCCCATTTCTGCTCTTCATTATAGCAAAATCTGTAAAATGAACTCAATGTAATTGGTACGCTCACAGAAAATGAAAATAGAAAATGTTCTCTGCACAAAGTGGGTGGGTAAAGCAAAGCTCAGTGTGGTAAGGGAATAAGGACATAAAAACGTGCTTTTGAAACAGCAACATTTTGAATACTTGTGATTTTAAAATACTGTATTTTGTTTGATCCTAAAATTGTCCCAAATCTCCTCATTTTTAAGCAAGCCTTAAAAACTTTTCGAATGGGAAGCTTCCACCTTTTTAATGATCAAAAGAATAATCCTTTGCCTGAATATACAGAATTGCTGACATTCAATACAAAACAGATCTTCAGATCTCAATTAAACGTTCTTACAGGGCTTTACACACAGGTTTTGGACTGAGATTGATCATAATGTATTCTGTGTCTCAAGAATAAAAAGGAAAAGTGACTGACGCTTGAAATCAGCAACAATACAGCAGGCCTTTGAGTATCCAAAATTACAAGTGAGTAACAGGGAAATATGTTTCTCCCTCAGCCCAGCCAGCAAATCACTTTATCCCCTGAGGCACAAAGTCTGCCAGCCCGCTGTGACTGCTCTGCTAACGACCCCAAGTGCTGTTCTTACTCAAAACTTAGCAAGTGACAACTTGCAAAAGACCTCTGGAAATCGACTGTATTGCCACAGGAACTCACCGGGTCCCGAGCTTTGTATTCCAGAGGCAATCTATGCTTAATGCCCTGAGCTGCTGTCGAGTCCAGGACATGTCTTAGTGCAGCGCTTGTTGTTGTCTCAAACTCATCCTGGCATTCTCCAATATGAGCAAACTAGAAAATAATGAATATTATGACCCATTAAAACAAACAAACAAACAACAACAAAAACAGCAAAAAAAAAAAAAAAACCCTGCCAAAAATAAATCTGATCAGAAATGTGGCCGAAGTGGTATTTTCCCATTTGTTTTTTATTATTTGGATTGCAGCAGCACCTAGTGGCCGCTGGAAACATCAGGAGCCTCACATACACACAACACTACCCTTTCCATAGAGACAGGAATATTAGGAACTTTCGAGACAAGAATATCAGGAACTTTCAAGACAAGAATATCTAGCAACTTTCTGAGGACTATTTATACAGCAATTACCACGCAGGAAATCCATTTAACAACCTTTCTTCCCCCCACCCCGCTGCTCTTTCTGCTGCACGGCCACTGGTTTGAAAGCCCAAAACTTTTGGGAACAGCTCAACCAAACATCAGACCAATGGGTTCAGAGCCTGAGGAACACCCTGTGCCAGGTGGGTGTCACAGTCACCTGGGGTGCCAAGATGTCCCAACCCAGCGCTTCCAAAGGGGCGACAGTGTTCTCCTGAGCGTGAGAACTGAGGGAAACGTTGGCTGGAGTTCTCCACAAG
This sequence comes from Cephalopterus ornatus, assembly GCA_013396775.1. Taxonomy (NCBI): domain Eukaryota; kingdom Metazoa; phylum Chordata; class Aves; order Passeriformes; family Cotingidae; genus Cephalopterus; species Cephalopterus ornatus. The sequence goes on from VZRE01009646.1 coordinate 401,477, forward strand.
CGAAAGAAAATCAGCTAGGGCTAAAAATGCCAATTAAGAGACCTCCCGCATTGCTGAAAAACTGGAAAAGAAATCCAGCCAGAGTTTGCTCCAGCACACTTCCTCTGAATACCGAGAGCACTTTTTCCTGATAAACATCAGGAACGCGGAAACTAGTGTGTGGCCGAAAGATAAAGTCACCCTTAGCATGGTGGGGGGTTTTAAGAGTGTAAGGATGGAGAAGCCCCGCGGGGGACAGGGGGGCTCCTGCCCAGCCCTCACCCAGTCGCCAGGGCGCCGCTCCCTGGCATTGGTCCCCCTGTCCTGGGACATGGCTCCGAGCCGCCTCCCCTTGGATATCCTCCCGCGTCCCTGGGTCACCGCGGCTCCTCGCCCAACTCCCAGCCGGGCACACGGGTGGAACCTCCCACTGTGACCTCAGACCCTCCCCGGTGTTCCAGCGGGATCCAGGCAAGGAAGAAGCAACGCTGCTCCTGCCCATCTGCTGCAGGGAGGGGAAATAAAAGTCGGTGAAGCGATTGAATGTTGTCTTAAGATGCGAGAGAAACGGGGTTCTGTTTAAAAACAAATCAGTTCTGCACAAGCGCTTCCAGGACACTTGGCAACCTGAATGGTAATACTTGAAGAAAGGAGGGTTGTTTTTGAGGAAAACCCCAAGGACAATAGGGATATGAGTTTTAGGATGTAATTTCATGCTCTTCTTAAGCTTTTTATGCTTTACACATACACGCATCCTAATTGAACAGACAACCAATATTTACAAAAAACCTGACAGCACCTTCAGGAGGTTTTTTTGCTTTTGAGTTTGAGTGCTTACTTGGAAACATCCTGACTATTAAACTGTCAGCACACTTGGCCAATGTAACACAAACTAGAACTTTGCCTCCTTGGCCTTGACAGTACAGAGTATGACACTCATCCTTTCTGGCTTCAAACTGCCAGAGGGCAGGGTTAGATGGGATATTGGGAAGGAATTGTTCCCTGTGAGGGTGGGGAGGCCCTGGCACAGGTTGCCCAGAGAAGCTGTGGCTGCCCCATCCCTGGAAGTGCCAGGTTGGACGGGGCTTGGAGCAATCTGGGCTAGTGGAAGGTGTCCCTGCCCATGGCAGGGGGTGGAATGAGATGATCTTTAAGGTCCCTTCCAACCCAAACCATTCTAGGAACTTTATTTTTTTTTTACACACACACACACACACATATATATACATATATACATATATATATACACCAGCCCTCTCTCAGGACAGGGTTAGGTCAGCCCAGGTGAGCCAGGAGAACTGGGGACATGCAGACGATGCTGAGAGGCACCACACCGTCCCACCACAGAATCCCAGAATCAATTCAGTTGGAAAAGACCTCGGAGATCATCAAGTCCAACCTGTGCCCCAACATCACCTTGTCAACCAGACCAGAGCACTGACTGCCACGTCTAGGATTAAGTTCCTTTAATCCTTAAACACTTCCAGGGACGGTGACTCCGCCCCATCCCTGAGCAGCGCCTTCCGATGTCAAATCATCCCTTCTGTGAATAAATTTTCCTCATATGCAATCTAAACCTCCCCAGGCACAATTTGAGGCCATTTCCTCTTGACAGCGGCCTCAAGGTACGCCAGGGGAGGCCCAGGTTGGATATCAGGAGGAATTTCTTCACGAAAACGTGCTGTCAGGCATTGGAAGGGGCTGCGCAGGGAGCTGGTGGAGTCACGATGACGGTGGTGTTCAAGGAACGACCGGACGAGTCACTCAGTGCTCGGGTCTCGCTGACAAGGTGGTGATCGGTCGGTCACACGCCGGACTGGCTGACCTCGGAGGTCTTTTGCCACTGAACTGGTTCCGTGATTCTGTAACTCCGCGGCGCCCGCCACCGCCCCCTCACGGCACCGCCCCGGATCCCGCCTTCCCCGCGGCTTCTCGGGGAGTCTCGCGAGAGAGAGGCGGCTGTTCCCGGCCGCCCGCCTCCGGGAAGCGCCTCCGCTCCCGCTCCCTGTTCCCGGCTCCGTTCCCGCTCCAGCCCCGGGCGATGGAGGAGCCCTGCGGCGCGGGCGCCGCTGCCCCGCTCAGGGGGGACGCCGAGGAGCCCAAGCAGGTAGGGGCGGTAGAGGGGGGAGGCCGTGAGGGAGCGGCGCTGAGGGGGGGTTACGAGCCGCGGTTGCAAACACATCCCCTAGTGGTGCTCTAATTTAAGTGGTGGCTTTGATCCTCTTTCCAGTCCGGAATGCCGCTGTCAGGGCCGGAGTGCGGTAGGCAGGGCGCTAATTGTGATTAAGCGCTAATTGCCAGCGGTGTTGCTGTTGTTGTGGCCGAGTGCCTCGCGTTTACGTAAGTGGTGTCCTGTGGAGCTGCTTTTCCCTGAAATTGTGTCGCTCCAGAGCTTCTCACACGCGTGTGACAGCTGCGTGTTTTGCTGTATTTAACGGGAAACAGGCAGCCGTGAGGGTTATTTATTTGCCATTATTTGGAGTGCTTAGCTTTAATGTTGGTGTTAGTGAACACTTGGTGTTAGACGACACTTACTCTCTCAGACTTTAGTGGGAGTCACGTTTTGATTTTGGCCTTGCTGAGTGATCTCACGTTCCGTGGGGAGCTGACTTTAGTGGCACTTCATCCCCATAACTGTGCCCAGGTGGCGCAGAAGGCCAGTGGCACCTGGCTTGGATCAGCCATGGTGTGTCCAGCAGGACCAGGGCAGTGACTATTCCCCCTGTGCTGGCACTGCTGGGGTCAAACCTCACATCCTGCCGTCAGTTTTGGGCCCCTCATGTCAAGAAGGACACTGGAGCGTGTCCAGGGAAGGGAACGGAGCTGGGGAAGGGGCTGGAGTAACAGGAGCAGCTGAGGGAGCTGGGGGGGGCTCAGCCTGGAGAAAAGGAGGCTCAGGGGGGACCTTCTGGCTCTCTGCAACTCCCTGACAGGAGGGGGAAGCCCGGTGGGGGGAGATCAGGCTCCGCTCCCAGGGAAGAAGGGACAGGGCAAGACGAAACAGCCTCAAGCTGGGCCAGCGGAGGGTCAGGTTGGACATCAGGAGGAATTTCTTCCTGGAAAGGATGTTCAGGCATTGGAAGGGGCTGCCCAGGGAGGTGGTGGGAGTCCCCATTCCTGGAGGTGTCCAAGAAGGAGTGGACGTGGCACTGAGTGCTCTGGGATGGGTGACAGAGTGGGGATTGGGCACAAGTTGGACTCGATGACCTTGGAGGTCTGTTCCAACCTTAATGATTCTGTGATAACTCATGAAGTGGAGCTTGTGTTTGACACAAGTGTTGGAATCAGGATAACTGAAATACTCATGACACATACAGGAGAAAGAGATGAGTGAATACAGGACTGGGGTTTGGTCACTTACCAGTAAAAATACCTGATTACAGGGCAAGCCTGATAGTTTCAATTGCCACCATTGTATAAATAAAAGGCTAATTTCTCTTTGCAAACCAGGGGTCGGTGCTGTTCCTTGGAGGCAATGAAGTGAAGAGCAGCGCAGTGGTGAAATACTCCTCTGCCCCACCACAGGCAGCCTTTGCTCGGCTCCAGGAGAAAACGGACTTGAAGCTTCCCCCGGCCAACTGGTTACGTGAGAGTGCCAAGCTGGGGCCAGCAGGGACAACCATTCTGGGCAACAGCAAAAAAAGTAAACCCTTCTCAAGGTAATTATTTTTTGCCAGGCCTTGATGAAGAATTCTTGAACTTGGAATCTCTGTCATCTAAAGGGTAGAGTACAGACTTTACCGTAGCAACAAGCTATTGCTTGTTCTCCCTCTACTTTTTCGTCTTGAGTTCTTGCTTTTATGCTCTCATTTTGCCTCCTTTGTAAATGATTAATGATGCTGATAATGCTGTTGATGATTGATTATTTTGTTCAAGTGCATGTTGATACCTTAGCCTGAGACGGTCAAACTGATTTTGTATTCATCCTTGGTTGGCCAAAATTAAACTGCACTGGTTCAGTCAGCCAGTCTGTCTGCGATAACAGGCGAAAATGGAACAAATGTGCTTCCCCTTGGAAGCCAAGAGCCAGTTTATACCTCTTCTGGATCTTTACAAATTGGATCTGACAAACTAATAGCAAATGGAATTTCCTAGTTATATCAGGAGTGAACACAGGAGGTGAAATAAGGGGCAAACCCAAAAAGCAGTGTTACCTTTCAGTGTGAATGTTTGTTAAATAGTTGAATGAGTTGAGTTCCGAGTGTTTATAAACAGGAGGCTCAAATCCTGTGCTGAACAAGCAAATTCACACCAAGTCAACCAGTCAGTGAAATTAAACAGTTTGTGGAAGGTCTGTGTTTAAATCCTCATAATCTCTTTTAGGAGCTGTACTTTTTTGAGCAGAATAACGTGTATTTCAAGGCTTTATGATTTTTTCCTGTTTATTTTAGTTATTATGTTTGTTTGTCAAATAGAGGCTGGCAGTTGAATCTCTCTCTAGTGGCAGTATTAAAAAGCTGCTAGCACAAGTGTAACTTTGGACACTTGCACATCATGTATTTTTTGGGTTATAGTAATATCTGGTTTAATTTTGAAGAATGATCTCTACATTGAAATATTCTAACTTAAGTAGCTTGTAATTTAAAGAGGCCTTAATGAGGGTGGAGGAATGTACAGGGATGTGTCTGTTACAACATGCAGGGCAGTTTTGAAAAACTAAAATAAGAGGTGAAATTAATGACAGTTACTAAAATTAAAGTATTTAACAGGCTTAAAGCCTTAGAGAGAAACTCTTTGGAAAACTGTTCTTGTTCTTAATGTTAAAGAAACAACTCAATTTCTCTGATGTCCCATAGCTGTCTTAACAAACATTTTGGTTTTTTCTTGAATTCAACAAAACTCCAAGTATTTTAGAATGTCTTGAAATCAAATCTAAGCACTTTCAAAGATATCTTTGAAAAACTTTTAGAGTATGAAAATGAGATTGTTTAGTTCATTAGTTTTCAGTCTCATTACACTTGGTGCTGTTTAGCTGGGCTCCTTTTTTTTTTTGATGAAAAAACCTTTCAAAGATTTAATAAGACTAAAAACCAGGTCTCTAATGTCATGCTGCACCTGTGTTAACTTGTAATATTTTTTTAAATAGCTTTGGGATGGCTTATGACTTCATTGACTCAGTTGGAAATGATGTAGATGTGGTGTCTGATTCAGAGGTATGTACAACTTTTTAAGTTCTGTCATTCAAACTCTTATATTGCATAAACTTTAAGATATTGTCAGGGCTTTCTGGCATCTTTGTGTCCTTTGAGGAAAAGGAAGGATCCCCCCAGTGAAACCCCGATTCCCGAACTTCTGCTCTGCCATGTAAGGGAGTTGTGATCACTGAATAAGAGATGCAGAGACAAAATCGTATTTTCTGTGGGTTTCTACAAATAATCTCCAGCTAAAATATGCAGTTTAGTGAATGCAGCACATCAGTCTTGCAAGGCAGTTGTCTTGAGTGTTTGAAATTAGTTATTCAGATGTAAATTATTACTCTGAAGATGATTTTTTTTCTATTCTTATCTAGAAGAGAGAGCTGCCCTCCAACTTGCTGCTTCTTTCCTCTGATTTGTGTCAGCTTTTTGGTGGTGGAAACACCTGTAGCATTCAGATGAGGCTGTTCAGAAGAAACATACACACTCATTTACTGTGTTAAGATTTGGGAGATTTGTATTCAGACTTAGATCTCTCTCCACATTCCTCTGGACACCTGGAAAGGTGTTGGTATTCCTGTGGTGAAGATAAAGCTTTGAAATCCAAACCATCCACTGGCATTTTTCTTGTCATTTTTTGTTGATAGCTGGTCATGATTATCAAAAGACAGAACATGTTTAAATCATGTGTGTAGTTTTTACTGACTACTTGGTCTCTCTCTCTCACTGTCATTTGTGTTCTCTGACCTCAACAAATGTATTTTCTTGAGGAGTGGTTTAAAATCACTGGCACTGTAAGGTTTCATTTTCCTGACTGTGTGTGCTGCTTTTGGCTGAGGGAATTTTCTTCCTGGTGGCTGGTCTGGGATTGCTTTGGATTTGTGCTGAACACAGGGCTGATAATACAGAGATATTTTTGTTACTGCTGAGCAGGGCTTACACAGAGCCAAGGCCTTTCCTGCTTCTACTGCCACATTACTGAGGCGATGGGGGTGCCTGGAGAATTGTTGGGAATCACAGCCAGGACAGGTGACCCCAAATGACCACAGGGGGCTGGGGGGAAGAACAATAAAGGGGGGATGTTTGGAGTGATGGTGTTTGTCTTCCCAAGTCAGCACTGATGGAGCGTTAGTTTCCCAAGACTGTCTTACAGTGCAGTATAATTACATTGAATATTGTCTCTTTTCACTTCTCTCCTGCCAGAACATTAAAAAGCTCCTGAAGATCCCTTACAGCAAGTCCCACGTGAGCATGGCCGTGCATCGCATCGGGAGGACACTTCTCTTGGATGAGCTGGATATTCAGGAGCTCTTCATGAGATCCTCTCAGGTGAACTAGTTGGCTTTTGTTGAGGATGGCATCAAAATGCATTATTTCAGGAATAGAGTAGCCAGCAAGAAAATACGTATGGAAATTCCTGAGGATCATATGTGAGTGCCCAAGGTGCTCTGTTCTGCAGCAATCAGTTTAGCCATGAACCACATCTGATGTCCTGCATTTATGGTATTGTAGGATTAAAATTCCCTGTCCCACTTTCCTATAATTACTTCAGTATTACTAAACTATTTGATTAACTTAATTTTTAATAAATGTTTGTTACTGTGTCACCTGTTATGTTTCCGATTTTTCTAATTTTCAGTCCAAATTAGAAATAAGTCCAATTTTCAGTAAGAACTTAACTCTTCTAGAAGATAAATTTTCAATAATGACCAATTCAAGACTTCGGCTGTGAAGTTATTTTCTGGGTTTCTTTTCTTGTTTTGGATGAGTATTTGCATGTTTATAAGGCACTTTGTTTACTTTGCTTCTTGACATTAATTTCATATTTCTGATACTGCCTAGACAGGGGACTGGACGTGGCTGAAAGAGTTTTATCAAAGGCTGATTGATCAGAAGTGGCAAAGAAAAAAGAAGAGTAAAGAACATTGGTACCAGAAGGCTATACTTTCTAAATTTTTGTATTACAGGTAACCCTCTATCTGCATGAATCTTGAGTTCTTCACCACTTACTTTTGCCCCGTTTCTGGTCTTGAAGTAAATATTAAAATTCCATTATGATCTGACTTATTTACTGACTTAGTCTGATACAGAGGAAATTAAGGGATGAGATCAGGAAATAACGTGAATGCTTTACCAGAAATTGAAGTGTTTTACTTTAAAATTGAAGTATTAAAGCATAAAATAAACAGCCTGACTTAATTAACTGCGTATTAACCAAGTCATTTGTTTAGAACAGTGCATCAGACATAACTCTGAAGTGGATCTGTTTGCGTATTGTCAGCTGAACTTTTCAACGTTTCTTTGTCAGCATTAATGGTGATGGAGCTGCTCAGCCTGTTCCTTCCACTTCCAAACAGCACCAGGAGGGTCCTGTAGCAGGTGAGAGTGATGAAGCAGGAAGGGCCTCCTGGCCAGCTCCTTTTGAAATGCCTTCTTCGTTATCTGAAGATCCAGGTGCCTCCAACCAGGTTGGTGTGTAGAATGTTTTATGTGGCACCTCAGTGATTGCAGAGACACAGGTGTTGAAATGTGTTCAGAAGGTGCTGTTTGCTGAAGGAGCTGAACTAAGGCTTGATGGGACCTTGGCAGGAGGTGCAGTTTAGCTTATGCCAGCGTGTCAGAGCTCCAAAATTCAGAAATTACCTTGTTCTGTCGCTATAATATTAAATTGTTATTTATTCCAGCGTTTTTGAGAAACAAAGCATTTGGCTAGGAGGAATCATCAATGACCTAATCTAAAAGTAGGGAAAACCTTGATGTTCAAAAGGTGTTTGTGTAAGCTTAAGGTTCTGGCCTTTCTTTTTAAATCTACCATTAAAATCAGTCTTTTGTGGCCTTTGATTTACCAGGGGAAGAGGAAAATGAACATCTATGAAAATGTCTGCAAAACAGTTAAGCAACATTTACAAATACTTGCTATGAGATTACACAAGTGAAAGGGAAGATGTTTACAGTAATTATGCAACAAACTGATTATTATCAGACCCTAAGTCAGGGTTTCCATCTGTGGCTAAACTTATTTATGAAAACTGTTAATTCCTGTGGGTTTTTGAGTAAATATAAACCAGGAATTGATTAAATTTTGGAAAGGTTGAAAGATCTGTTGTATTCATTCTGCATTAATAGAATAATGGTGCTCTAGTTGTGCTTGCACAGTATTACCAACTCAGTGTCTTGGTCAGCCAGCTTAGGGAGTTTCTAACCTTCATTATCCATAAAAATGTTAACTGCATGTGTTGTGCTGCAGCAATATTCCAAAGTGGAGAAATATTTCAGTACTTGAAAGCTTCTAGAAAAAGGACTACTTCTTTCTTCCACCCTCTTGAGGAGCTATTGGCCAGTCAGCAGACTGTTTATCATAAAGAAGCTGTGGAGCAGCACAGTGTGGTTTTCTTTAATTTATAAATAAAATAGCAGGAAAGAGGTTTTGCTTCTGGAGACAGATAATCTCGTGCTGCCCCTGGGTTAATCAGGAGTTCCTATAAATACCTTCTGATTTCTTTCCAGAGCCTCTGAGTGTATAAATCAAGTACAAAACTTTGGTGCTATCTATAGAAAAGAAGCATTCTAGTCACTGACTAGAGGCTTGTGGTAGTTTAATACATACTTATTTAAAGACGTTAGAAGTAAAGGTTTTTCCCTTATATGCTTTTGTTGTTCATATTCTCTTTGAATGGCCTAACTTGACCTCAGCAGCAGAATCACTCCTTATCCTTGTGCTTTCCACAGGGAAATGTGCCTCTTGAACCCTCATATATAGTGGGGCACGTGGCCTCAGCCCCCAAAGAACAAAACCTGACTCCTTTGTTCAATGACGGGGAAAACAGTCAGGTATGATATCTGTGAGATCTGAACCCCCGGTTTGAACGTCACACACTTCAAATCTGGTCTAAATTGGAACCCAGAGAGAACCTCAGTCCCCTGTAGAAGTAGCTTTTGTGGCATCTGCACCCTGAGTCTTTTCAGTTCCCGTGAATGCGTAGCCTAGTTCATCACGTGCTGTCTTTTAGTTGCTGCTTTGGCTTCTTGCTGTCTCATAATTCCGCAGAATGTCACAGTGACCAAGTCTGATGCCAGTGATTTATCGGCCAAATCTTTTTTCTCTTAATGAAGGGACTTAAAAATGACTTTGTTCGTAATATCTTGTGGACCTTTGAAGATATCCACATGTTGGTGGGATCAAACATGCCAATATTTGGAGGTGGGAGATACCCTGCTGTGAGCCTGCGTCTCAGGTGAGCTTGGAAGTTCAGGAAATACATATGATAGCCTTGACTGATTTGTTGCTTTGCTTCCTATTTATCTATGTTTTTTGCTGTTTTTCTAAAAGAGGGCAGTAATTTCTCCTACTGGAACTTTGAGTTTCAATAAGCTGGGCACAAGTACTTAAAATATTATTAAACAGTAAAACAGAGTTATTCCAGCCACACTTTGATGTTGATCACTTGGTTAACCAGTCTTTCTGTTCCTGCCTCTACACAGGTAAAGAATGAGCAAAAACTTGAAATTCACTTGGTGTATTTGTCATCTCTTTAAGACACATCTAGGAATTAATAGCACCTTGCTCTGCAAGGAAGGTCTGGGAGATGATTTGTGCTATAATTAGTTGCAGCTAATACTGCTGTTCCTTTAGAACTTGTTAAGTACTTATGGTGGTAATAATGTGACATCTCAAACTTGTTAAAGAAATTGGCAAAATTCCAAACTGCTGATGGAATGTGAGCGTATTCCATTGCAGAGATCAGTAGATCTGTTTTGGTATAGCTCATTGTTATAACAAATAATTGTTTTAGTATCCATCCACTCTCAGGTAACTTAAATCTAAATCCCATTAGTAAACATCTCTGATGTTTTCTGAGCAGTAAATAAATACTTAAATTTAAGGCTAGAAATATTTGGTTTCAGGGATAACAACAAGCCAATAAATGTGCTGACAGGAATTGACTATTGGTTGGACAACTTAATATGCAACGTCCCAGAGCTTGTGATGTGCTTTCATGTGAATGGCATTGTTCAGGTAAGTCTGGCCCTTTGCACTAGGGAGCAATAAAATAATCTGTCCTCCAGTTTCTGAAATGGCTTCAGTTGTAGCAGATCTCTCTCTGCTGTTCTGACAAAAAAAGAAGATTACAAAAATCCTGTGTTGCCGAATGCCTCTAGACAGCTTGCAGCAGTCATCTAAATATAGTGTTCTTTTTTTTCCCCTCCCTTTCATGCATGCAAGATTTCTTCTTCCCCTGTTGTATGAGTGAAGGCAAAAATAAAAAATGTAACAGTAGAAATCAGTTTCTTACATCTTAAAATCTTGCGAAGACATCTTTTTTCTCCATTTACCATGTTTGTCACAAAGTGGATCCTTCTGAAAGCTTTTATTGAGTAGTTTAGTCAAGATGCTCTTACTTAAAATCATAGAAATTAACTCAATTTACCATAATTGTAGCCTTTTAGCTGCAATTAGTTTCTTTTAGCTGTTGATAGAGACACTGATATGTGAATTTTGGGGGTGTAGATAGCAGAATACCCTCCTAATCTTGAGTTTTAACATACATTCTTTGCAGAAATATGAAATGATCAAGACTGAAGATATTCCCAATTTGGAAAACTCAAATTTTTCTACCAAAGTGATAAAAGATATTGCTCAAAATATCTTGTCTTTTCTGAAATCAAATTGCACCAAAGAAGGACATACTTATTGGTTGTTTAAAGGTGAGTAGGTTTAGATTAATTTGAAAAGCTTAGATTAATTTTGAAAAGTCATATTGATTAATGAAAGCTTTCATTTTGCAGCAAGTGGGAGTGATATAGTAAAGCTCTATGACCTCACCACACTTTGTGAAGAGACTGAAGACAAATACCAAAACCCTTTCACAATGCCAGTGGCAATTCTTCTGTACAAGTGAGTTTTTCATCATTTTTGTTCTGATACTTAGTTCTTGGCACAGTTGTATTAGGAATACAGACCAAAAATCGTGATCAAATGACAATAACACACATAAACTTGGTAAACTTCAGTCCTACTAAATCAAAGCAGACTTTCTCCTTTTCACCATTTCTCCATGTCACCTTCCTTCCTGAGAAAGTCTTGTAGACCCACCATAAAGTTTGGCAGATCTACATTGGCAGTAGAATTGTTTGAAGCTTCTTTTTCTTCTGAGCACAAAGAAATTATCCAGAGATTTTACGTTTTTTTTCAACTTTCTTTTAGAGTTGCTTGCAATATGATGCTGAAGAAAAACCAGAACAAGAAACACTATGGCACTATCAGAACGTTGCTCCTGAATTGTCTGAAGTTACTGGACAATGGCAGGCACCCTCAAGTAAGAATTCTGTGTTTTCTTGTACTTTTGTGTAAATACAATAGAAATGCTGTCACTGTGGGCAAGAATTTCAATTTATTTACTATCTAAAAAATGGATTTTATGTTTAAAGAATTCCCACGCTATTTTTTTTAATTAGTTGCCTTTGCTGACCCTCGGTGCTGCACGAGTCTTCTGTCCTTCTCTAAAAGGGAAGTTGTCATTACATTTGCTCTTTTACTGTTGTTCCCAAGGAGCCCTTTGGGAGCACATCTTGGATAGACAGTGTAAAATGGAAATATAAGAACATTTTTACTCTGAAGGTGGCTGAAAATTGGTACAGGTCAACCAGAAAGGTTATAGTCTGCATCCCAACTGGACAATCTGCTTGGAGCAAGTGGGCTGGGTTAGACAGTCTCTAAATGATTTAGATTTAAGCTGTTTTCAACAGAAAATTAATCTCGAAAATGTGATGTGAAAAACCTGAATTGTATTTAAAATTGATTAGTTAATATGTGCCACATCTTCATAGATTCCTTCTAAAGCTGTGAAAAGTGCCCAAAATCCCAGTGGAATCTCTTCAATTTTTTTTGCTAGCATAAGATCCTTGTGCTGTTTCCTGTGATCTGCAAGCTCTTAGAACAGGCAATACTCATTCTTTACCAGTTTATTCTTCTTCTTCTTCTAAACTTAATTAGGCTTGGATCCTTTTCTCTCTCAGGGAACTTAATCAGACTCTATTTACAGATTATTAAACAGCTATTTGCATGTACTCTGTCCTCGTTATTCTAAGATAATTTATATTATTCTTGTCTCTCGAAAGAAAAGTATACCTTGAAAATGACTTAATTTTTTTTCTCTTCTTCAAAAAGATTATTGCTTCAGCAAACTACATGTTATCAGAGCTTTTTCAGTTGGATGAACCTAAAAAAGAAGACAGTACAGACTTCCCTATAAATGGAAATTCTGATGAGAGTTACAGCGAGGAAGAGGAAGAAATGCCAGACAGTGATGAAAACGGTTCCTACAGTAACAGTTCTGACCCCCCAGATGACAATAAAGCAGTGGCAATAATCAAATCTGTTGGAGAGTTGTCAGTGCCAGAAAAGTACAAGTCAGTGCATCGAATACGTGTAAGTGACACTGGGGTGGTTTTAGGGGTTTTCTGGGAAGATTCAGTTCCTGTGACAAAGTCGGGTAGTGAAATTCACTTACCTGTTAGTTTTGTCTTCAGAGTAAGTGAAGGGGGAAAAAGAAACTTTCATGAGCTGCTCATAAAACGAGGTGTTTGAATTTTACAGTTTAGTGCAGATTTTTCCCTCCAATCTTCCACCTGTTCTTTAGGACAAGATTTTGCTTTTTCCTGTCTTACCGGTAGAGAAAGAATTGTCAGTCTTGGCCACGTTTGAGAGGACCATGAGTTTGTGTGGATACTTTGGGTATCTTAGTAATTTTTTCTGGACCCATATTTAATGTTTGGTCTTTTCTCCAGGAGCATCAGCTGCTTCATATTCAAAGGGTTAATCCTTGAATTCCCTCTTTTGTTTGTCTTTCCGAGGTAACTGGTCAGAAGACAGCAATTTTGATTTCCTTGAAGTTTTGGTTCTAGTTAACTTTAAAATAGAGATGACACTTTGCTCTGCACATGTGTACATATGGTGTCTAAGGAAACAGCTGGATGCATATCGATAGTATTCCTGAAACTTCCTTGGGATACATGTGCTTCATAAACCAATAATCAGAATTTTAACACTGCTGCCTTCATTGCTCTTCCTGGACATTATTGTAACAAAATAGAGGAACACGAGGATCTGGGAAGACCAGTGAAGAAACTGTTGTAACATTTTACTTCTGATGTTTTACTTGCCTTCGTTAGGTAGGGATGTGATTATGAAATTGCTCTAAATGGTCAAAAGTAAAACCTTTTTTCCAACATCTGTACTGAGGAGCAAAGAAGATGATTTCCTAAAAATATTTGTAACTGCTATTGCTGTCTTAATTACTAACACTCCAAGGTCCATCAGTTGAAAACATGACAATTTGTGCAGGTGCAGAAACATTTGATTTTGCCTTTCTCCTCTCTCTTCTGCTCTACCCCAGAAGAAAACAAAAATACAAACTTCTCCAAAAAACTCCGAGGCACTGAGTTGTTCAAAGGTGCAACAAAAGTATAGGCTGAATAAATGATTTCTGTGTAGCATTGAATCTGCTTATGTCCCAGGGTCTGCAGTGCAGACCCTCTGAGGATGCCTTTGTAGTGGTGTTATGGATAGACTCATCCCTGCTTTCCATTGTTTTTGGAATTACCAGGAGGGACCAAGGTGCCCAGGTACACGAACTGCTCGCCGAGCAAAGGAGAGAAATACTGTGACGCTTCTTAGCATAGAGTTCAGGTGTCCCATTAACACTTTTTCTTAATGCTGCCTCTCATTTGCATCTTCTGGCCGGTCATTTTGATATTTCCCATGGTGAACACTGATTCTCTTCCTTCCCTGCTGCTCCCATGAAGCCCAGCTGTGCGTTCCCAGTCTGCCACGGCACCGAGGAGCGCTGCCGGCTCGTGCTCAACCACGTCCTGGAGGTGAGTTCACTGCCAGCTTCCCAAAGATCCCTCATCCACCACCCAACTCTTGATCTACTCTGTGTTTGCTAAATGTTTCTCTCAAGGTGAATAAAACTATTTCTTCCTTTTGCAGGGCTTGAAGTCTGTCGACAGCAGTGTTAAAAAGGAGGGTGACCTTCCAGCAGCTGACCCCAGCACTCCAATCCCCTTGAAATATGAAGATGAATCCACCAGCGGTGGGCCCGAGTGTCTGGAGAAGCAGATGGCCTTATTTTTAGACAAAAGTAAGTTGTATTGTTGTGCAAATAAGACCTTTCCAGTGCCAACACGAACTGCTGCTGCTTTATTTTGATTATCAAAGCAGTGTGCTTAAGTCACTAATTACACTACTGCCTAAGGAAAAGCATACACTTAAAATTGGAGAACAGTCTGTTCGTTTTTAAATATGAAAAGAGAAGCTCGTTTGGCATATTTTGCATATCAAAGAATCTTTTATGAGTAAACATATAATTTTACTGGACCCTATTAAGATGTGGCTTTCAGATGACTTACATAAGGGCTTGGTATTTTGGGCTTTGGTATGTGGAGCACTTTCAGTTCTGTGGGTTGTTTTTAAAATAGTCTTAATTTCTTTGTGTGTGTGACTTGGATGTTTTCTGGAAGAACTTCTGCCTTCTGGCAGGTTTTGCTCCTACATTATGCTTGCTGCTGAATTGCACATAAAACATTAACTAGGATTTTGCTTTCTTTCTTGTACCTCTACAATTGTGAAAGGAAGCAGCAAATAAAAGATGTTTTGTTTTCCTAAATACCCAGACTCCAGAAGTTTCAGACTATAGTCTACTTTATTTTTCTCTGGCATGACATAAAAGGTTCTAGGAAAGACTTTTCTTCTGAAAGGAGTAGAGGTTTCTACAGGGCAAGGAGCCCTGTAAGCATAGCTCAGAAAGAAATTTGTCTTGCCTATTTTTAAAATTCTTTATTCTTTCCTTTCTCCCTCCTTTCTCCCTTTGAAAATCTCTAAATAATAAGCCAGTTCAGTTTTGAGATACTAATTTCAGTGGCCCCATGTTTCTCTTCCAATTTTTTGATTGTCTCTGGGATGACAATGACCTGGAAATATACACACATTTTCTTAGTCATTATCAGATACATGACCACAGAATTTAAGGCCTCTATCAGAAAGTTTTGGTTTTTAACTAAGATTTCCCGAGAAGCTTTACCGAGGTCAGCTCAGCAAGAGCAGTGTGCTGGTGGCAGCTCTCCTGCAGCCAGGCTCTGTCTTCTGCCTTCACAGCTTGGAACTGATGACACACTGCAGCTCCCTGCCAGCTGGCAAGGAGAGAGCCCACATATTCACTTGTTCAGTTTAGAAACAAGTGCTTCCTGGGGGATGTGGGAGGCAAATATTGCACAAAAAAATACTTGATTTGATTGCTGGATCTGTGCTCGAGTTCATCCCTGAAGTATTATTATATGTATATATAATAATATGTATATATATAATATGTATTATTATAAGATAGTGGGCTTACAAGTCAGGCTTTGTAGGTCCACCTGCAAGCAGGAGACTCATTTCTGTGTGCAAATATTGTCAGGGCAAAATTCTGTCCTTTGGTAGGTACAGGCTTTAAATCAGTGGCCTGTTCTTTGTGGTTCCATAACTGCTGCAGCATCAAAGAAAAACATCATAATCTTATACAGAGGATATCTTGAAATGAGTGTGAGAAAATTATTGGTTTTCCTTGTGGGAAGGACCAGGTTATCCAGTTCCTTCTGTGCTGGAGGCTAAACCCCCAAGTGGAGGCTTTGTTACCAAGGCTGAAACAGAACATTTATCTTAAGGATTGGCTGGATAACACGACAAATTCTGCCTGTGGCTTTCTTGTTCTGTTCTTCTGCTACCTAAGGGAATAGTCTTGGCCTCTGCCCCCGTGTTTCACAAGCTGTTGGAAGGCAGAGGTGAGCTGCCCTGTCACTGGCTCACTGTTCCAGCATCCTGATAGCAGGAGGAGCACGTGGAAGAGTGCCAAGCATTGGGTCCATTTTGCAGATGATAAATGTAGTGGCAGACAGGCTGCCATAACTCTGCTTGTGCAGGGCTGTAATAAAGCAATTTCCATTCTGTCTGAGCTGATGAAGTTGTGTCCAGTGTCTGGCATGTGTTACAGAGAGATTTACTGATGAGGTTCTGTTCCTGTTGCAGTGGGCTCGTTTCAGAAGGGTAAGCATTCCAGTCAGTCAGGAATGATTCCTGGATCGTGGCAGTACAAAATGAAACTCCAGCTCATTCTGAAATCATCAAAAGCTTATTATGTCCTGTCTGATGCTGCCATGATTCTGCAGAAATATGGGAGAGCACTCCGGTACATCAAGCTGGCTTTGCAGTGCCATGGTAAGTTGTTAGAAGGGATCTGTCTGCTGTGCCACTGCCTGTGGACACCTCTCAGAATGTCATAAATTTCTGTGCATGATTTATCCCAGTGGTGTGCAGTGACAAGTCTTACAACCTTGTGTTTAGTTAAATTAAGTGTCTGGCTCGTTATTCAGGACAGAAGTCTGTAGTGAGGATAACTTTAGTCACTGACTGATAGAAAGATGCTTCTGTTTGACAGGCTGGGCAACTTGAGTGTGGTTTTGGAGCTTCAGAGCATTTGGGTTTGGGGGATTCAGTCCTGGTGCCAAGGCCAAGGCACTATTCTTTGCTCTTAACAGCTGTCCCTGCAAGCTGGTGTGTTTCCCCTGGAAATGCCTGGTAGTTCCCATGTTGTTTAAATCCATTCTTGACTCTGAGAAATTGTTCGTCAGCAGAATTGGATGCTCCTCTAAAATGAAATACATATTCGAGTATTACTTGAATTTTGAGGAAAAGGAAAAAAGTTAAATCAGACTGTTCAGGCTAATACTGCCATAATGAGAGTAGTTAATTAGGAAATGCCAGTAGGGCTGTAGTGCTGCTATTGTACTTCCATTTTTGTAGGGCTTGGGGCAGGAGGAGCCTTATAAAAGCAAAGCCACTTGATCTTAGCACAAAGCATCAACATGCTTATCTATGCACTCAGAGCACTCTTCAGCTTTCAGTCTCTTAAAGACTTAAGAATCAACTTCTAGCTCTACCTTTTGGAAACTAACTTTTCAAGCTGTATCTCATTTGAGTTTATCTGTAGAAAGTCAGTTTTCCTTTAGTCAAATCTGAGATTAGCATCTGTAATTAGCAGAGTGCTCTTCTTAAACCATCAGCAACTATGAGTTTAAAACAGGTTAGTTCTGAGAAGAACCTGTGTTGTCACACTTAGTCTCTGTGTGCAGACAGGTCACATAAAAACCCAATTATATTGTCAGACTGTGTCAAGCCTTGGGACATGTAATTCTTTTCTTCGCCCTTCCCTCATCCATGGATTTTTTTTTTCCCAACAGATACCTACTGCTGTCTCTGTGGCAGCATGCTTCCAGAGGTGTTGATGTTCCTGTGCCAGTGTTTAACCCTTTGTGGAGACATCCAGCTAATGCTGGCTCAGAATGCAAACAACAGAGCAGCTTATCTTGAAGAATATAATTACCAGACTAAAGAAGATCAGGAGATACTGCACAGTCTTCACAGAGAATCCAGGTGCCAAGGTATGATCCTGACACAACTTCCAGAATTCGGATATGTGACAGACATAAGTAATTTTGTTGTGTTTGTTCAAAACCATGCACTAGGAGCATTTCTGGCAGAGGGTTTATTGCACTTCACTTCTTTTTCTTCAGAGAAAGCTTATCATGCCTGTCATACATGAGGAGCTTGTCTAGATACTGGATGACAAGCCTGAAGCTGTATAATTACTAGATACAGTAATTATTTTAAGTTAGTAAGTAAAATTTACCAGATTTAAGTTTGTTGGGAAATACTGTTTGACATGCAGGCTTTGCATTTTGTTTTCCAGTGTTTGCCTGGGCTACGGATTTGTCCACGGACTTGGAATACCAGCTTTCTGTCAGCTGCAAATGCTATGAAGCAGCTTACGAAATCTTACTGTTCAGTAATTTAAAAAAGGAAAACCCAGAGCAGCACATCCAGGTGCTGAAGAGGATGGGCAATATCAGGAATGAGATTGGAGTGTTCTACATGAACCAGGCTGCTGCAGTGCAGACAGAGAGAGTGGGCAAGTGTCCTTTTTCCGTTTCTGACTATTTCATGGAGCTACAGCAGTGATCAAGTTCACTAAGAATATGAAAAATCTCATCTATTTCTGATTGTAAAGGTGACATTTAAATAACTTGGTAGTTTTTTAATATCCATTCTAATTATTTGTCTACAATAGATTACTGAGGCTTGTACACTGTACTTAACTGAGCCTAAACTGAGTAAGGAAATAGGCAGCTTTGGAGAAATTTCTTTAATAAGAACTCCTAGAATGCCCTCAAAAATACACGAGGGAAACTTTAAACTCTGTTGTGAAAGGGAGGGCATGTGGCATTCTTGAAATGTTTGGTTTAGCCCAGCATAAACAAGCAGAAGTTTAAATTAAACATAAGAATAACTTGATAGTAAAGTCATCCTGTGAACTTTTTGTTAAGTTAATCCTTGGAAATGCACTTGCATAAGCTGCTTTGTAGGGTCAGGTGTTCAGTGGGGTTTTGTTTTTGAATACAAAACCAGTAATATCTTGTCCACAAGTAAGAGTTGTATAAACTAGAACAAATTAGGTGCTGGTGGTTCAGTGTAAACAGCTGAAGTTTCCCAAATACCAGCTGTTTCCTGTGACCTTTGTCCAAGTAATATTTGAAGGATTTGGTGTTGGACTTTCAATTTTGTAATTTGTCATCATCTCTGGGTTTTTGCAGAACTGTTATTTAGCTGAAGTCAGAGCTTAAAATACTGAATTTTACTTGTGTGTAAAAGTCACATTTTATTTGTTTCATGCTTTAAGTTTTTAGTAGTAACTCGAATACCCTGAGTGTTACTGCAAAAACAAAATCTGCTTTGTCGCATTTTTTCCTGGTGTTTTGTGTGTAGTGTTGTTGGAATTCTTTTGGAAGTACAAGTGTGTGTACTAGTGCACTTCAGGTATTAAACCCTCAAACATATGGAAATCCTATGAGTATTTTCTATGAATTGGGTCTTCAGAATCGTTTCCCACGCTTACATTCTAAAAGGTCATTTATGAGAAAGAGAACATGATGGAAATGTTTGTTCAGTATCTTTGAGGAATGAGTCTCTAAGCCTTGTGCCTTCACCCCAGTGAGTAAAAACGTCTCCACGACGGAGCAGCAGCTCTGGAAGAAAAGCTTCTCTTGCTTTGAAGAAGGAATTCAGAATTTTGAGTCCATTGATGATGCCACCAATGCTGCCCTTCTGCTGTGCAACACAGGAAGGCTGATGAGGATCTGTGCCCAGGCCCATTGTGCAGCTGAAGGGGACTTCAAACGGGAGTTCTCCCCAGAAGAGGCCCTTTATTACAATAAGGTAACATCACCCTGGTTTTAGCATGGCCCAGACTCTAATATGTCCTTTACTTGTGAATACCTTGGTAAATATATGTAAGTCTGGATGAAATACCTATCCTGATTTCATACTATCACAGTCCTTGCTGTGCAGGCTTCAGTATTGTTGCTGAGGTTTGATATCCCTGCTCTGGTGCTGTGACATTCAGATTTTTAACATACTGTAGTGCCTCACACAAGGGAGAGAGAATTGCATGATCAGGATTAAAGTTATTGCCAAGTGGGTATAAAGAAAATACTGAAGAAGGCCCAGATAGGTATTTTGAGAATCCCCTTGAGGATGAATAAAGGGATGGTTGTTAGAAATACAGGCAGTTACTCTGTATGTGCATGATTTTCTCATCTGTAGGCTATTGACTACTATTTGAAGGCATTAAGGTCGCTGGGTAAGAGAGATGTGCATCCAGCTGTTTGGGATTCCGTGAACTGGGAGCTCTCTACCACCTATTTCACTATGGCAACTCTGCAGCAGGACTACGCTCCATTATCGAGGAAGGCTCAGGAACAGGTAACAAAGAGCATTCATCCCGTCTGGGAGAAATGCATTATTGTCACCCTGAAAAACTGAACAGGGAGCAAAATTGGTATTGGAATTGTGGAATTATAGAATGATTTGGGATGGAAAAAACCTTAAAGTCTATCCAGTTCCACCCCCTGCCACAGGCAGGGACACCTTCCACTAGCCCACGTTGCTCCAAGCCCCGTCCAACCCGGCCTTGGACACTTCCAGGGATGGGGCAGCCACAGCTTCTCTGGGCAACCTGTGCCAGGGCCTCACCACCCTCACAGGGAAGACTGTTCCAAATATCTCATGTAAATCTCTCCTCCTTCAGCTTAAGGTCTTTCCCCCTTGTCCCATCACTACATGCCCTGGTGAAAAGTCCCTCTCCCAGGTTTGTTTTTAAATTCGGTCTTTTTTATTTATTTACTTTGTAGATAGAGAAGGAAGTGAGTGAAGCCATGATGAAGTCCTTGAAGTACTGTGATGTTGATACAGTGTCTGAACGACAGCCCCTGTGCCAGTACAGGGCTGCCACCATCCACCACAGGCTGGCTTCCATGTACCACAGCTGCCTGAGGAACCAGGTATTGGTACACACTGGGTTGGTTTTCTGCATCAGTTCCATCCTTAACACGTCCAGTGTGTGTGGAGGTTGGTATTTA
Source organism: Cephalopterus ornatus (assembly GCA_013396775.1). Taxonomy (NCBI): domain Eukaryota; kingdom Metazoa; phylum Chordata; class Aves; order Passeriformes; family Cotingidae; genus Cephalopterus; species Cephalopterus ornatus. The sequence continues at coordinate 422,101 of VZRE01009646.1, forward strand.
TCCTTCTACCTGTAGATAGGATATATTTATTTGAATTATTTAACCGAAGAAATGTGTGGTATTTCACAGCAGTTTGCAAATACAGCTTTTTAGTGGCTGCATCATGAACATAAAAACTGTCTGGTATTCACTCTGTGCCCTACTCTGAGTGCAGGTTGGAGATGAGCACCTGAGGAAGCAGCACCGTGTCCTTGCTGATCTTCATTACAGCAAAGCAGTGCGACTCTTCCAGCTCCTGAAGGATGCACCCTGTGAGTTCCTGCGTGTGCAGCTGGAAAGAGTGGCCTTTGCAGAATTCCAGATGGCCAGTAAGTGTAGCTCTGCCTTACAACAGCTTTCCAAACTCCCACTGCCTCCTTAGTTTCACTTTTAAATACCTACATTGTATATGAGTGCAGGAGTAATCTGCTGCTGAGAATAGAATTTTCCTCAAGAGAGGAAGCAAGGTGTTTCTATCTTGCTGGTTTTCAGCTGACTAGGACTGTATGTGCTTTTCTGCTGAACTCTTGAAATCTGTGGATGGAAGTAAAAGTACAGTCTGTAACATAAGCTCTTTGTCCTTCATTTTTACTTTTTTTAGGTCAGAACAGCAGTGCTGGGAAATTAAAGACTCTCTTTGGGGCCCTGGATATAATGACCAAAACCAAGGGTGCTTTCCAGCTCATCAGGAAGGAGCTTGTGGCAGAAAGTGAACAGGTAAAGGAACCTCAAGTGTTGTGATACCTGCTCCCTTCTGGCTCTTGCATTCACAAAAAACTGGTTGCTTGGCAGTTAAAATATTCCTGGATACTTTTCCATAGAACTGGTTGCTCAAACAGTGTGGACAGAGTTAGAATCTATTGCAGTTCTCTCCTAGCCTGGAAGTGGATAAAAAAATTCTTCTAGAACATGATCCAGAGATGGATTAAAACTGACTGTTAATGGGGTTCTGTGCAACTCTTATTATCCCTTAAAGGACCCATGTTATCCCTTGGAAGTCTTCTCTAAGAACTTCAGAATGTATGCCCAATAAAAATGGAAGTTCTTTCTCTATAGTGTATTTAATATTTAATTATTAAAATGTGGAGGGCTGTCTGTAGCCAGCGTAAATAGATTCCTGATGCCTCAATCAGTAATTACTTGCAGTAATTACTGATGTATGTTTATCCCTTCCTGGCAATTTGGGCAAAACATGGAGTATTTAAGTCCCTATTTTCCACATTTTACCACTCAGCTCACCTGCAGGTGGGGTTTTCTGACTCAATACCTGTGTCTAAATGTGAAATGGTTTTTGGTTGTTCCTCTCCCTGTAGATAAGCAAGGACAAAAGTCCCGCTGAGGGTGTGTCACCAAGTGATTCCTCTGCGGGCCTGAACAAAGAAGAAGTTTTGAAACTGCTCAGTATCTTTGAGTCCAGAATGTCCTTCCTTCTCCTCCAGTCCATCAAATTGTTAACTTCAACCAAAAAGAAGATAGGGTAAGTTGAACCTTGGTACGTGTGTGTCAGTGTGATTATCATCCACACATCCCTATAAACCACGTACTCTTTAAAGTTTAAGGAAGTGTAATATTTATTCTTTTATGGAGATCACCTTTCTGCATGGAGAAGGAGGTGAGATATATGCCTTGATTATCTAAATATTGAATGTTTTCTGTGGGTTTGTGTGTAATTGGGGGAATTGCCAAGAAACATCTTTACTGAGTGTGTCTAGGAAGCTTTTTCTCTCCTTTTCCCTCATATCAGTCCAGGACTGAGGACAAAAAAGTCAGACTTGAATGGCTGTATTCAAATAGGACAATGGTAACTTGTAAATGTGGTCTGAAACGCACAAAACAGATATCACAGAACATGGTACAGCATCAGTGATTCATATCTAACTTATCCTTTAGATCTAAATCCTCTCCTAGGTATAAATTCACAGACAAAGCAGTTTAACTGATGTGATTTTGCTGTGATATTTTAACCAAACTTTGCCTGGGGAAGGAGGTGCAGTATGTGGTGTCCTTTGCCCTGAGACTGGGCTTCATGTGGGACAGAGCACCTGCTGTGTGCTGCTGATCTCTGGATATATCTTGATGATAAAATGTCAGGGTAGTTTGGCAAGCAGAATACTTGAGAAGAAATGTGGGCACATCAGTAATGCTGCAAATAGAGAGGGAGCAGGAGCTGTCTCCAAGGTTATATAAAAGCTGTTATAAAAATGGGGCATTAGTTTTAGAGGATTCTTTTAGGCTTGGAAGTTCATAGTTTTTGGAATTGAAGTGCTGCTGATGCAAGAGGTGTTTTGCTAAAAGTAAACTGTGAAATGAATTAATTCTGCTGCTAGTGGGAGAGTGGTAAACAGAAAACACGAGGGGGAACACAGCCTGTGTGTGTTCTTTGCTGTGGTTTAGGCAGTGTCAGGTGCTTTCACCTCCTAAAAAAGCTCCCACAAGGTGGCAATCTGAACATGTGAAACACAGAGAAGGGTGATTTGTACGCTGCTGAGCAGATGTCCCAGCTGTAACTGAGTACATTGGTTTAGTTCTCTGGTCTCATAACATGGGCAAGTGTGGTTACAAAAACCCTCCGTTTTTTGGTTTTATAGGGTTTTCCCCCCCACATTGTCATCATTGTCTCTTGAGTGGGGTTTTGTACTGAAGGTTCCACACAGGGAACATGTTTGAATGCTGTGAAATGAGACTTAAAATATGTTCAGCTTCTTGAAACTTTGAGACCAAGCTTAAAGCCACCTTTCGTTTAACCTTTCTAGTGCTTTCTGTACATTCTGTGTGCTATTCCTCCCTTCTGCTTTGCAGAAGATAAGGTTTATACCTTAATAATGGGCTGAAAAGGGAGGAAATTGGAGCTCACAGATGCTGCTTCAGGGTCTCAAGTGCAGAGGACAGGAGGACACATGGGAAAATTAACGTTTGATAGCAAAACTTGCAGACTGGCAGTAAAACTGGATGCAATCAGAGTTTTACCCTCTCAAAGTGAAATGCATAAACAGAACAGAACTTGGCTGTGCAAATCGGAGGGGAAAAGTAATTGAAAGTAATACTTTGTCCTGGGAATTCTTGTAACTTATCCCAGAAATACTTTGCATTTCAGTGGCTTTTTATTGACTACCTGCTCTGTATAATAAATGAACCTGATTTCTGCCAAGTGGGTGATGAATTTAATTTGCTTCAGCGTTTCTTGGTCATTCCTGAAGTTCTTGCAATTAACCTGACTGCTGCCTGGACATTTTATTTTATATAATATTTATTTATATTTTATGCTCCTTCCTGCAGTATAAACAACGGGCTCTGACTGCAGTTCTGTGACACAGCAAGGAAATGGGGGGGGAGGAGCTGAGGAAACAGGAGATTCCAGAACCCCAGCCCATGCGGTTCCACAGGGATACTCACCAATGTTGTTATTTAATAACGGTCTTGATCATTTGCAGAATAAAATACCATGGCCAGGGTAATTATTTGTATTACTTCCTTTCTTTGTAGGGGCATTAACGAAGAAGAAGTGGTTCTGAAGACAAACAAGCAGGTTTATTCCCTGCTCCTGCGGGCGACTGCCAACAAGGGCCTGACCCTGCTGGAACGCACGGATCTCATCCTGAATTTACTGGAGCAGCTGGCTCCAAATTCTGAGGGCAGCAACAGCGGGATCCAGTGACTGCAACCCTGCAGAGCAGCAGAACCAGTGCCTTGCTGCATGGGATCACTGGGCTGTGTTCCCGTGGGATATCTGTATTTATTGTGGTGATGTTATCACCACGTTGTTACATCGGACACTTTTTATCCCAACAAAACTTGTTCGGCTCCCAGCGTTTCTTTATTTGAAATGCCAAGTTGGAGTTGTGGATATAAATGTAACTGTTCTTCACCATGGAGAAATTAATGATTTTTCTCTTACAGGAATGGGCTTTGCAGTGAAAAAAACATGGATATGTTTTGCATAAAAATGTAACCTCACAGCTGCTCTGGTTTGGTATTTAATGAAATATATTTTGTAAGTAAGGCTGCATCGGAACAGTTTAACTGCTCATGTCAGCCCAGGGAAATTTCTGTGGAATATGTGGATGCACTACTTTATTCCAGTGAGGATCCTGCACAAAAACGTTGTGCCTTTCAAGTTTTGATGTGACTCTTGCAAATTTATGGGCTGTCTCTGGGACTTTGTTTTGGAAAGTGAATGGTTTCAGCTGTGTTGGAATTGATCAAGAATAGTATTATCTTTTTCAGACTTGAAACTGTGAATAAATGAGAGGATATTTTTAAATAAAAATTTATTTATTAAATATAAACTCATCAGTGTGTCTTTTCTTGGTTATGACCCTCATCAGAGCAGCAAATTAAAAGAGAATTAAAACTACTTGAAAGGCAGTAAAAATCTGAGTGGGAGCTTATCTCAGCATGTGAGGACTCTGGTTTTTTTGAAATACACATTATTTAAATACAAGCTTTGTAAAAACACAGCATCTGATGTTCTTCTACAAATAAACGTAGTTCACTATTGTATAATAACAGTATAAAACACTTTATTTAAAGGTAGAAACAGTTTTTGCATGTATGCACATGGAACCTAGACGAGCTTTCTTTAAGATCCCTTTCAATCTCAACTACTCCATGATTCTCCTTCTGAGATTCCACTTCATCTCAAGAAATGGAACTGCTTTATAAAGCCAAGCATTTGTCTCCAGTTGGACTCATGAACCCGCACCCACCCTCTGAAATGAGTTCAGTTTGCAGGAGCACAACTGGGCTCAGATTAACTCTTGTCCCAGGTCCGGAGCATCTCACCTGGCTGGAAATTCTGGTCACATCCTCAGAATTAAGGTAATAGGATTGTACAGCAAATGAGGGCTTCTCTGTTATTCCAGGAACCTCAGCGCACTTTGCTAACAACACAAACGATCATTTTTTTCAGGAGGATTATAATTGAGTATATTATTATTTAAATCTTCTATGAATCCCTTGGCATTAGTGCTAAATAGGATTATTTTTCCCCTTTCACAGATAAACAAAGCATAAACTACATCCAAAACACAACTCTAACACCATTATTAACTCTGATAAGCCAGTTTATTTCCCTGTTAATAAACCCTCCTTCTTTACAGGAACAGAAACCCAAACCTGATTTTTATAAACCCCGTACTGTAAGGACATTGAGGGGCAACAGCTGACCTGAATTAGCCCCACACAGTGCAACTTCACTGCAAGAACTCTCCCATTCCACTGAGAATCTACAGTCATCATTTTCACACAAATATCTGAAAAGCAGAACAATGAACAAGTTTACAAAAGAAAATACTTTACGGAAATGTGGGGGGTTTTCTACAGGAAAAGTTGTGTCTGTAAAACTGATTATACAGGGAAATTAAAACCTGACTTGTGTGCTGGGAGATACCTGAGGTGATGTGAGGAACTGATTTCAGGGTACAGGTGTTCACAGCTAGTTTTCAAGGATAAAATACATTCCCATGAGGAAAGGGGACTAGTTGGATGTTTTAAGAGATGCTGGACAGATTCCACATTTCTTAGATATTCAGGTGTAACCTTCTCACACCAGTCCCTGACAAGAGTGTTTTATATTCCTGAAAAACACTTTTCTTGCACAATAACGGATCTGAAAACGGAAACCCCTCTTACAGCACCATGTTCGCCTTCCCCGGCACCCCGGGCTCTCACTTGGGTAAGGAGCAGTTCTGGGTGTGAAGGGCTTTGTGGATCCCAGCGGCGAGATCCTGGGGAGCGGGGCTCTCTGCAGTGCAGCTCACAGAGATCCCTGCAGCTTCCATGGCCTCTGCAGTTGTTGGCCCAATGGCGGCAAACTGGAATGACAAAATTTCCAGTTGAAATGGTCAGGCAAAGCATCACAACTCGGGTGTGTGTCCTTCCAGTTACCCCCTCGCACAGCTGAGCTTCCTCAACACCACTGACCATTTCAGGTGCAGGATTTTCGGTATTAAAAACCACCCATCAACTGAGCCACTCAGAAATTACTTAGGAAAGATTAATATTTATCCCATCATTACAAACATTTGAAGCTCTTAGTCCCTCAGAACAGCAAAAGTGAGAGGAATTTTAATCAGCTTCAGCCCAGTTCAAGCAAGAGCTCCTCACACCTTCAGTGAGAGAAAATGAAGCCTATCCTAGTGGAGGTGGGATAAGTTGGTTGGGGAAAACATTCTAGATGAAAACAATTAATTCTTTTTTTAAAAAAAAACAGGCTTTTAGGTGATTCCAACCAAGGTCAGGTGGGATGGGGTTTGGAGCAACCTGGTCTAGTGGAAGGTGTCCCTGCCCATGGCAGGGGGTGCAACTGGATGGTGTTTAAGGTCCTTCCCAACCCAAACCATTCTGTGATTCTAAGACTTTACATAACAACATTTTTATTTGCTATGATCTGGGGGCTTATTTCAGAGAAATAAACAAAAGAGAAAAATCAAGGTTTGTAATGGCTGTAACAACCTTCCTCTCTCTCACGTGCCCACCCCAAACTTACTCCCTCTTGTGTTTCACTATTTTTAACAGAAGATACCTTGATGTGGTTGATCATATCCCCTGAAAGCTTCTGAATGTGCTGGAGACAGAATTTGACACCAGATGGGCTGAAGAACACGATGCTTGCAGGGATTCCCTGAGTGAAAGGAAGCAGAGGTTGGCACAGATCCCTCCCCATTCCAGCAGTGCCTTGTCACAGAAATCCCTTCAGCTGTCTCCATATGGATGGGAAGGGTTTTTATGGATGAGAAACTGCAGTGAAGCCAGCAGAACGGGATTCCTGTGGCACAGCCAGCCTTGCCAAACCCCATCCTGCCACGGAATGCTGAAATTCAGGAGTGACTGTAACCACATACCTTGTCACAAGTTCCCCGAGTTCTCCCTGCCCCGAGATCCTCTGGCAAAGACAAGGCGATGCCTTAGAACTGCAGACATGTGGAAGGGCTGTCACTCCCAGAATAAACTGAACTAGGATTGCAGCACAAATATGCTGCAACCAAATAAAACTGCTGAATTCTGCCTGGAGTGAAGGTGGGTCCCAAGCTCAGCTGACGGGCTGGGAGTGCTGGGCGTGTTCAGCCTGGAAGGCTCCAGGGAGACCTTCAGTGCCTCCAGGGGCTCCAAGAGAGCTGGAGAGGGACTTTGGACAAGGGCCTGGACAAGTAGGAATGGCTTCCCACTGCCAGAGGACACGGTTAGATGGCATATTGGGAAGAAATTGTTCCCCTGGTGAGGCCCTGGCACAGGTTGCCCAGAGAAGCTGTGGCTGCCCCTGGATCCCTGGAAGTGTCCAAGGCCAGGTTGGACGGGGCTTGGAGCAACCTGGGCTAGTGGAAGGTGTCCCTGCCCATGGCAGGGGGTGGAATGGAATAGTCTCTAAGGTCCCATTCAACCCAAAACATTCCATGATTCTGTAATTCTGCGAGGCTCCTACAAATGGAAAATGCAGAAATCCAATACCGACAAAATTTAAAGCCATCACTATTTTTACAATGCACTCCCTGCTCCTTAATGACCTTTACCAGATGCTTTTAAAAAGAGAAAAACACTAATAATTCTAGCAAACGTATATCAATACACTTTCCAACGGCATGTCAGTTGGAATTCTAACACTCATGGTGAGATCAGTAAAGCATTCATAGACTGGATAATCAGAGAAGGAACACAAACTATGCAGGGCAGCTGGATTCTGATTTGTGATATAGAGGAAAGGTGTCCAGTGATATCTCAGTTCACTACGTAAAGAAAAGTATTGTCATATGCCTCAAAAAAACCTCAAACCCCATCAGTGTCCAGTACCTGCTGGGAGAAGTAACTGCTCAAAGACTCCTGAAGATCAGGGTGTTGGGTTGTTTGATAAACAGTCAGGCTCTCCAGAGGTATACCTGGAATCAGGACACACAGTCATAATTAAAACAGGGTTTCTATAATTTCTATTATCTCAATTAAACACTCACAACATACTAATTGCCCTTAAGCATATTATTTCAGGCTAAAAAGTTAGATAAGAATTCTGTGAAGGATTTGTATGTCCCAGAGCTGTGGGCAGCCATCCACCCTCTCAGTGTTTACTCCCATCCTCCAGCTTGCAGCCAACTCAGCAGCAAGTTCCATTTTTACTTATTCAAATCTGGCACACAAGCTTTAGATGCAACTTTTCTCATCACTGACTAATTAAAAGGAGTCTCTGGGGGAAGCTCAACCTTTCTCTCTAAGCACTGTAGGAAGAACTTCTCTTTTCAGGGCTCCACAAGGAAAAAGAAGAGCTGGGGAGTTCGGTTTCTCTCCTGTAAACACACGAACAAGAAGTTTAATTAGTTCAGGTCTTTAATAAAGAGTAAACATGATACATTTGATACATTTTAAAGGTATCAAGTGATGATTTATCAAATGCTTCACCACAGACACAGGTAGCTCAAAATATCTGCAGTGCAGCTGCATCCCCAATTCAGAGGACAGAGGCTACTTAGCATGTACATTAAAAATATTCCATAGCTGGAGTATGAATACTTTGCCTAAAAAGATCTCCCCAAAGATAAACTGCATTTCTGTTCCCCCTGCCCTTCTACAAAGGAATTTATCTCCTCCTCCTCAACACAATCTGCCTCAATTTTATATTTAAAATCTCAGTCCCACTCAATATATGACAGCTCTCTCTCTATAAAAGAATATTCCGGCAGACAAAGAAGAGCACAGAACATTTTTTTCTGCTGAAAAGTTTCAGTCTATCTGCAATTCTACTTTACTTCCCCAAGGAAGAAAGGATTCTGGTTCCACTGCTGGGATGGAAGGGAATAACCTCACTGGCTTCTGCGAAATTAGCAATCTAACAGCAGCCTTTTACCCACTTTGCCTTTTCTATAAATAACAAAATCAGAGAAAATTTCAAGATGAAATTGTACGCAGCTGCTCCAGCTTTGCATTCAGCTTTCAAAAGAGAAATGGGAGTCCTTCAACACTTTATTTTAGTACTGATTTAGATTTGTTAATACAAGTTTAAGAGACCATTACTAGTAAGAGAAATGCTTTTAAGTGCTGGAAGGAGATTCTTGGTTTATGTAGCATCAGAGATCCCTCAGGGATAAAAAATAAAGGGCAGCATAGGAAAAATCAAATGGAAAGACCCTCAAAGGAATCCCCACAGACACACCTGGCTGTCCTGCCTGCACAATGAAGTTTTATTAAAAAACATAGATATCCTTATCATAAATTATAGGAAGGAAGAATAAACTTGGCTCAGAATGCAAAAAAGGTTTTAAAACAAGATGAAATCTACGTTTTTCAGCATCAATTCTCCTGCAACTCCTGTCAGTGAATTGAATTATCAACAGGACACCTGTAAAGAAACACAGATCCTTTTGGACTTTGTGTTTACAAAGGACAGAAAAATTCCGTATTAGGCCTGAACCACAAGTATTGGTAACTCCTATTTCTGTAACCAAATATTTGCCTAGAAAACAGCAAAGCCAGCTGGCCAGTTACAAAGTTAATTCCTTTATTTCTCAATCTTTTAGGTTGAAGCGTTTTCTTAAAGCACAAAAGGTAAACAACAAAAAAAAAATCTCATTATTTCAGATTTTCCTTTTATTCTGACAATTAATTCTAATGATATAAAAAATTCATCTACCTCTTTTAGGCCTAAAAAAACGAGTAGGCGCATACTAGGGAACATAATGTAATTGAATCTGTACTTCTGAGGTTGTTATGAACCAATTGAGAACACGCAAATATGCACAATCCAATAAATCCTTGAGGATGATTACATGTATCAACAACAAGCAGCCTCCAATGACTTGTTTGGTTGATTTTTTTCACGTTCCTACAACAGAAAAAAAAGGTATTTCTCTTGTCTTCCTTCTCAAAAGAACCCCTGCACCTATCAACTGGCAAAGACTGAATTCATTGCCAGAAGTAGGTTTTCCAGCACTAAAAAAAATCAGCTAAAACCTCTCTTTGCTTTAAGGTATCTGTTGAAGAGCAGAGATGGGTTGTTCTCCCTCATGGCCTTTGTATTTCAAGTATAAATTTTAATTTTCAGAATTTATTATTCAGTCTTGTGTTGGCAACTATGACTTTTATCATTAAATACTCCACATAGTTAAAATGTTTTATTTTCCAGTGAATTAGAGAACGCTGTGCCCAGGAAAAGCAATATTTGCCAGCTCAAATGCTATTTTCCTTTTACCTATAAATCTCTGCTACTGTGCAGACTTTGCTGATCAATTCTCTGGCATCTGTACAAAAACACAGCCTCTTTTTTCACAGCTTGCACTGACCCATCCACTCAAAAAATAATCAGCCCCTAAGCCTAGAAATGTTCCTTGTTACTACTGGAAATTTGAACAAATTACAGTAAAAACAAAAGAGGAAGTGGACTAACAAGACTTTTAAAATTACCCAATAATCTGCTAATTTGATGCAGCAAAGATTAGCATTACAGCTTTAACACAATAAAATGATTAAACAAAACTTAAAGCATCCCTTTAACTTCTTCAAAACCACTCCTCTCCGGTGCTCAAAAGCAGATCCCTCTGAAACCATTGTGTTAATTCAGCATTTAAATCTTATGATTAAGCAGCAATCTCCAATTATGACAGCTCTGATCTTTCAGTAAAAATAAACTTTGCCTACTGACCCATAAAATATTATTAATCTACTAGAGAATCTAAGATTTCATGTTAATTAGTATCTTGCATATACATTTTGAGGCATTTTTTTATTGTCTTTCAGAGTTATCACCCAGAGGCCAGAAGCTGAATTCACAGGTCCTACAAACAAGAGATGAAATAATTGCAGCAAGTATTTTTCTGTCTCACTGGGCACTTGATTTTATCTTTAGGAAGCTCTGAAACAATGGAAGGTACCTTAATTTATCGAGAAAATTTTAGCTACTTACTTGAGCAAATATACTCAGCCAATTTCTCAGCATTTCCACACTTTTCTCCTTGAGGGGTCAGGCCAATTTCTTCTACTACAACCAAAAGGAGCAGGGAAGAGCGTTGAAAACAATGAGAACAATTCAGATTTACTGTCACAGAAATATGGGTTGAAAGGGAGAAAGTGTGTACAGCCTCAATCAGGTCGTAATCCCTCTCATCCAATTTCATTTCCAAACAGAACGAAAAAAAACCACATGCAAATTAAGAATAAAGGGGTGTTTTTCCTGTTTTGAGCAAATTTTTCAATTAGTGACCATCACTTTGCTGTAAAAGGAGCAGAAATCCAGAAGGCAGATCCTGACTGAGGCAGAGAAAGTTCTAATGTGTATAAAATTACCTGTTTTCCAAATTATTCAGTTAGAAAACTTACTCATATTTTTTTCTGAGCACCCTTGGACACCAGCTAATATTCCAAAAATAGTACTAAAAGCCAGATTTAGCTAATATTCCAAAAATAGTACTAAAAGCCAGATTTAGCTAAGATTTCATTTTTAAACCCAGCTTACCTAAAGAAGCTGTAGCTTTTCCTACCACATATGTTGGTTTGATATTCCACATTTGCTTAAGAGATTTTGACCAGGCTGAAAAACATTGAATTAAGTTAAATTAACGCACATGGCAACAAAATATGATGCTAAATGATTATTTGGAGTTCTTTTTAATCTACAAATATGGCAAAATAATAATAACTAATATTCCCACTACATATTGCAGCTCTGGATGTACAAAATGAGTTTTTAGTGTATTTTTTCATTGTGTAAAGAGCAGTCTACAACATGTTTTTAAAAGCTTAATTTAAGTAACTAGTTCTTGGCTGCTTTGGTTAAGTAGCATTTTTAATGTCTACTTTGCCCTGTGCCAGATCCCATGGAACCTGCAATGTCCATTTTTGGCATCAAAAACTTACTAGAATCATAGGGAAAAAAGGCACATCGTGCAAAGGGAGACTTAGACATAGAAACTGGTGGTTTACATTGAGTATTTAGGCAAAAAAACCAAATATAATATTCTATGACAACAACCAAAAGGCTAAAAATCTGTATCCATCCACTACAGAACTGCATAAGGCAACTCTAACACAAGAAATATATTAAAAACTGATTATATTTTAGACATGCACCAAAATTTAGTTATCAACTCTGAAATAAAATGTAACCCAAGACCAAAATAAAATTCCCGTGAGGTAAGTTTTCCTCCCACAGGCACTGAGGAGGTTACAGATTATTGCTCAGAGGAAACTATTCTTAAAAAGGAAAATTCACAAGAATTTTTGAAGAGTTCACAATGATTTGAGAGACCATTGTGATGGGAATTTCTATTCAGTAGGATTCTCACAGCTGATCTGTTGGCTTTTATGTATCACCAATTCTTCTCTCTTTTTTAGATAATAATTCATTCACTTGAGGGTGTTTTTTTTTTTATTCAAGCCAGAGAAATCTCTCTGTCTGTAACATTTCATATGAATTATGTAGGCACAGAAGTAGTGGTCAGTTTTCCTAAGATTATTTTCTCTTTAAGGGAGGAAAGTAGTGAGTAAATCAGGCGCTGCAGCAAAATATTCCTTGTTCATGAGATAACCACAAGTGGAAAAGCTCTTACTAATTAGTAATTTGCACCAAAGGCTCCTTCCTTTCATTTTTAAGTGTGGGAAACCCACCCCTTAAAAGCTCAATCCACCAGGAGCCCTTTAGGATGCCACAAGAACTATTGGATACAGCTGTTTTTAAAAAGTCATGCTCCAAACATCTACTGGTGGGTGAAATAAAACGCAATAAAATACAGATTTCACAAGATACTGAAAGAGAAAGACCAAGGAATATAAATTAGCACTTACCTTCTTTTTTACTGTTCTCTTTTAAACAGATTTTGATGGCTTCTAATGCCCTTGGACTGGTAAAAACCAGGCCTCCATAGCACTCTGGATGAGAAAGCTACTTATAAACAGGAAATCAGGAAGTAAACAAAAAACAATTAGTAAATTAATTTAAAAATTAAGTTGATCCATTCTTTATAACCTTGAGAGGAACAGAACAGCTTCAACAGATGTCTGAAATGCCCCAATACTTGTGTCTGTCTATGGTCCATCAGCTGAAATGTGAATTTTGTCTGACCAACTCAGTTCTTTAACAAGTATGGACAAGATCCCTGATGTTGTCCAACCACCGGACTGTGCTGTACACCATATTTTATCATACACAGCTAAAAAAGGTACCACAAAGGGCACAATTAAACCAAGATAACACACAGGTTCTTGGCAACCATGGCCTAAATTTTGTTTAAAACAAGACAACCGGAGTAATTTAGAACTTACCTTTTCAAATAAGCTTTCAAGAGATAGGAATTCAAATGACAAAACTGGGATCAACGTTGCTTCAAGGCTGTACAATCCTAATTCCTATCAAGAAAAGGTTTGCAGCTCTTCAAATAGGTTCCAAAAAGCAGTCAATTTTTCAAAGAATTGACTAAGTCAGTAGAAGTATTTCTTTGTACTAAAGCAAAATTACAAGGCATTTGATTTCCTTTTACTGGCAAATCCAGTTTGGTTTGTTAGTTGTTAAGTATTACAACATACAATTAAACAGACAGCTGTGGAACTGAGGCCTCCTGTGTTACAGAATAACTCTGAAGTCCCCAGTCCTGAAAATATTCCTGTACATCTCTGTAATTCTGTAAACAAAATTCTTCTAAATAATGCATTCTTCTAAAGAAATAATTCCTGTTAAACAGAAATTCTTCAACAGAACTGCTCTTACAATAAAATTCACTCACATGACTAAAGGCAGTAGCAGAAAGGACCCCACCAACGAGTAACCTCTATTTCACATTACATTCCCAGTAAGAATAACAAGAATTCTTGTAATCTTAGTTCTATCCACATGAACATAATCAATATTAACTAATTAAAATGAAACTGGTTAAACATCAGTACTTTGCTGAGAGCTTTAAAAGCGAATTCAGTAAAAACGCCTCATAACTAACGTAACTTTTTGCAGTAAGAGGGTATTTTCCAGGACACTTTTTCTCTTGGCATAATTTCAGACATGTACTCCTATTGTTTTATTATTTTCCTCAGAAAACACCACAATTTCAAACATCCACTCCTCATTTTGATTAAGCATGTTTTCCACCTGGAACAGCTACATCCACCTGACACTATTCTTTAATAGTGAAGCGACCCACTTGTTTACTCTTTTTTTTTTAAAGTTTACTCACTTTAATATACGGATCTGGTCCCGAATCTTTGTCTTTGGGCTCCTTCAGCAGTAGGACCTTCATTGTTCACCAAGGGAGTGCAGCAGAACTCTAAAATACAAGAATGGAATTTATCTAAACCAGATCTAAATCAGATCTACTTGAACAGGGACCTGAACAGCTCAGCTCCAAACAACTGGGTTGCTACCAGTTGTACAGCTCCCTACACAGTGAGTAAGCAGTTACTCGGCATTCTCTGGGCAGGAACATCCACCCTGATAAGGCCAAAAAATAATATGCTGCCTTTAGATAACACTGCTCAAGGAACAGGCTCCAATGAAACTCATGGAGGAGAACACATTTTAAAGAGTGTTTTGTAAAAGCAATAACAACCCCTACAATGCCATCACATTCTGCAATGTAATCAGCTCCTATCTGTAGAAAAGTTATTTATTCTATTATTTTCCATGCTGGTTTTCACCCTCTGCTCATCATAATAATTATGCAAAGATTTGATCTGATGCATTTTGGGGTCTCACCCTTTTCTAAAGGGAAAACAGTGTTTCAATATTTTTTTAATTATTTTTTTATTTTATTTTTTTTAAATACAACATATGTGTGCCTACCTGAATATAACATATATAATCATAATATTCATATGATCTCTTTCATGTATCTCTAGTTAACAATGCTAGACTGAAAACACACATTCTGCCATTAACATGGAAGATGGTAGCTCTCAGTTCCTTAAAAGCTAGCACTTTGGCGTTGAATTCAAAGTTACGAATGTACCAATCACAAAAACAGAAATGCATTCTCTAACTGCACATTTACCCTAATTATCTGTGTGTTACTTTCCTGATTACACACTAGCAAATAAATAAATAAGGAAGTAAATAAATAAATAAATAAATTCAAGTGTTTTACCACAATTAGATGGGTTTAATAACCAGGGAAGATAAAACCCCACCTGTAAGGGTGCCAAGGAGTGTGGTCCAGAAACCTACCAAATTCCCAGATAATCTAAGACATATATAATCAAGTAACAACAGTGAATGATCTGAGAATAATTTCTGCTATTTGGGTGTCTCAGTCCCAAAACTCAACAACAAAACTGGTTCAGAGGAGCAGCAAAAGGCTCTGACCCTTCCACTACATCACGCCTTTTTACCAAAAGCAGTTAGTCATTAGTAACTAATTTCAAACATAAATTCACAAATCAAATGGAAAACTGTACACATACAGACGGCATCCCCAGAAAGGCAGTCTCGGTGCAGCAGGGAAAATACGACAATTCACCTTCCTACACCGAATTCTTTCCCTGTGCATCATTATTCACATTTTGGCAGCGACCTAAGTACTCCCAGGGCATACACAGCTCTCAAAAAAAAAAAAAAAAAAAAAAAAAAAGGAACAATGAAAAAAAAAAACATTTTTGTTTGATGCTTTAAAGGAAACATTGTGTTTGACGCTCTAAAGGGAACAAAAATTTTAACCTACTTGGTTTGCATTTATAAAGCTGGAATTACATCCACTTGCACTTGTGACAGCAGGAGTACTCGGCCCCCTTCCTCAGCGACCTCATCGACATCCACCTTTCTTCCGTAATTAGACAAAAAGGACTTAAAGGGAGCACGTTCGACCTAACCGAGGCTCAGTCATTAACCACCGCTTGGGTAATTTCAGTGCTTAGGGTTTTTCCACGTACTTTCCTGACTGGCCTTTTTCGCACGGGGAACGTTCACGCCGTGCTTACTGTGCTGTGCCTCGCTCCCTTTTGTCTTTGCTGGCCTGGAATTATCCGGAACTAGGGACTCCAGTTCTGGGGAAACTGGGAATTATCTTTTTTTATTATTATTTTAAGGAAGCAGCAAGCGCTCGATTCCCGCTTCAGCTGGCAACTTCGACTAGCTTTTACTAATACCGATTATTTCCTAATGGCGATTTTTAATCGCGTCAGAGGCGCTCGGGACACCCCGTTCCCTCTCCATCGCGGAATCCCGGGGGATTCTCTGGGCTGGGAGAAGCCCTCCGGGATCGCCGAGCCCAACCTGCCACCGGAGCGCTCAGTGCCACGTCCCCCTCGGCCACCTCCCGGGACGGGCGCCCCACCGGCTCCCCGGGCAGCCCCTCCCGGCGCCTAACAACCCCTTTCCATGCGGGAATTCCTCCCGGGAAGGAAGTGACAGCGGCAGCGCCGAGAGGAAATCCGGGGGTTCGGGGAGAGGGGCGGTCCGCGCAGTGCTCCCCCCCCCGCTCCG
>VZRE01009646.1:438842-489913 GCA_013396775.1 Cephalopterus ornatus
AGGGGGCTTCGGGACCATATGTGGGGGGGGGAATGCTCCTGAGGGCGTTCGGGAGGGTTTTTGTTCGAGGGGATGTTACGGGGCTGTTCGGGAGGGAGTTTGTTCGCGAGGGTGTTCGGGAGAGCGTTGGTTTAGGAGGATGCTTGGGGGGATGTTGGTAAGACAAGGGGGCACGGCCTCAAGCTCTGCCAGGGGAGGTTTAGGTTGGATATCAGGAAGAAATTCTTTACAGAGAAAAGGTAATCAAGCATTGGAACGGGATGCTCAGGGAAGCGGTGGATTCTCCGTCCCTGGAGGTGTTTAAGAAGAGACTGGATGTGGCACTTAGTGTCATAGTTTAGTAACCGTGGTGGTAGTGGATCAAGGGTTGGACTCGATGATCTCAGAGGTCCTTTCCAACCCGGCTGATTCTATGATTCTGTGTTCAGTGGGTGTTCGTGAAGATGTTTAGGAGGGCGTTTGTTTAAGGAAGATGCTTGGGAAGGTGTTTAGGAGGATGTCTGAGTACTAGCAGTGCCAGTCCAGAACTTCAACATGTGTTAGATCGAAGCAGGTCAGTGCCCATTCAATGTGGCACGTGTTTCTAGCAAATGGGAGATGTACTTTGCCATCATGTTACTACAGCTGATAACACAATTAAACCTACACTTTTTACCAGGACATATTTTTTTTAAAAAGATAGGATTTGTGGGTTTTTTTATTTGCTAACTCACCTAAGAAAAAGGAAAATAATTAACTAAGAGTGAAATCTTAGTGAACACAATCACTGCAGCAAAATATTTCATTTAAAATGTACCAGCTTAGAATCCAGAGATACCTCTGCTCTTGGCCTTTTTAAGCCCTGTGAAAATAACAGACTGCTTTATCTGAAAATTTTAGTAAGAGTTCAAAGTCAGTGCACAGAAACACAGAATCATTTAGGCTGGAAAAGCCCTCAAAGACCACTGAATGGGCACTGCCCTGGTTCAGTCTAACATATGTTGAAGTTCTGGACTGGCACTGCTGGTGCTGTGAGTCCTGTTCGGTGTTTGTAAACTGGTAAAAGGTATTGCACTACTGTTTCAACCCTAAAAAAATTAAAGCTAATGACAATAATCCTTTCTTTTTCTTCCTTTTTCTTAAAAGTACACAATATCCCTGCATAATGTGGGTAGGAGAGTGGTTTTTATTGAGTTGTGGATGAAGTTTCTTGACTCTTCAGTAACGGGTTTTGAGGATGGTTTCTGTGTGTCCTGCACTACTGTGCTGTCTTTTCAGTTCAACTGGATGAAATTTGCAGTATTAACACTTATTTTGATTTAGTAGCCCAGCTTTTGAGGATGATATATCGCTCTTACATCTATTTCAGTTTGGAAGTCTTGATATAAAGATATATTGAGTTTCCCTCAATTCTTGCATAAGACGTCAAGGTGTGCATTGTAATAATAAAGAAATGTACTGAGCATTTATAACTGCGCAGAACTTTGTAAAGTAATACTTTAAGGGCATTTTAAATTTTGCCATATTAGCCTTTCCCTTCAGCTCCTAACAGCTTGCTTTGCAGGCTCTGGCTTTGCTTTGGAAGAAACGTGGAGGGAAGAGATGAAACCCATTGCAGCAAGATAGGACACACCAAAATATATGATGAGTCCGTATTTGGCCTTTTTTTATTTTTAATAGATGAAATACGGAGGGTTTGTAAACTCTGTCCTACCAGGGTGTTATTTTTGGTTGTGGAAAAGCCATGAAGCAAGACCGGTGTTAGAACACCCAGTGCTCCCTTGGTTTGTATCAATTTTATGGCGGTGATTTGCACAGCATTCAGAACAACTGTGAGCTGTGTTTTGTTCTGAATTTACTGGCTTAATCATTCAGTGAGCTCCTTGAATTTTAAAGCAGTCAGAAAGCTCCTGGATGCCAGGAGTGAGTGCTGTGTGTCCAGGTAGCTTTTCAAGTAAATAATGTGGTCTCAGTTGCCTCTGTAGAGCTTCCTTGTCTTACTAGACCATAGGAGAATGTCAGAATCACAGAGTGGTTTGGGTTGGAAAGGACTTTAAAGTTCATCTCGTTCCCCCTTCCACAATCCCAGGTTGCTCCAAGTCCCATCCAACCTGTCCTTGAACATTTCCAGGGATGGGGCAGCCACAGCTGCTCTGCTTCTTTCACAGAAGAAATGCTGACTAACGATTGCTGAGGTGGCTGAAACATGGAAATAAGTTTTATTTCTGGTATTTACCATTACTTGTCTTCAAGTTTAGATTTGTTTTGATACAGGTTCTTGCCAAGTGTGTTTGATATTCTCTGGTTTACTTCTTCACAGGAAGTGAATATTGAATTTGAAGCACACTGCATATCAGACAATGACTACAATGGGATAAAGAAGTTACTGCAACAGGTACTTTGACTACTTATTAGCTTGGTTGGTATGTCCACTGTGATAAATAATATCTAAAGACTTAAGCAGAGATATCAGTTCACATTCTCTGAATTGATTTATAATTTTACTGTTCCTCAGCTCATGGAGATTAAATAGTTACAGCTGCATGTGAACATGTGTCTCCTAAACCATGGTTTCAGTAACTTGACCCAGTGAAATATGGGATTATTCTTTCACAGTGTGTACATCTTTCGGTCTTTGTAGTGTTAATTGCTGCCCAGAAAACCTTGTGTGTGGAGGGTCCAGGAGAAAGCACTTCAAGAAGCTGATTTTTAGTCTTTACAGTATTAGATTGAAGGAAGTTAAATAAAAAACCTCACTAAATAGAAATTGAAAATGGAACAGAGTATTCCATGACAACTTAGAGACATTACGGTTGAAGTATTCTACTAAGTGGCCCGTGATATATTATCAGTGCCCTAACACTTAATCCTTATTTCCTGTCTTCCAGTTGTTTCTAAAAGCTCCTGTTAACACTGCTGAGTTAACTGATATATTAATACAACAGAACCATATTGGAAGTATTATCAAGGTAAGACAGAATTTGTGTTTGTAAGTACAGTACAATAATTGTTACGTTGAAATGACATAATTTCTGTATTTCAGAAGGGGATGCTTTAATTTGTATCTTGCTTTTTGGCTTTGAGAGTAATTCTTTTATGGGAGCTGTAATTTTCTATGCCTGCTTTCAACCAAAGAATGAATTTGATTTATTACTCGTTTCTTTTTACATATGAATGTAAATTCACTCTCTGAATTTTGCTGTAGTAGAGAAGTAATGCTGAAGACACTGCAGAGAAGTTTGTTCTCATCTCCATAAGAAATAGGAGCTTGTGACTTCCCTGCATTCTCAGGAGGTACAGAGATAGAGACCAGAAATACCCTGTGTGCAGGTTCTTTTTGCACAGAGTTCTTTGGGCATGGAAAAGGATCCAGAAGTGATTCCTCAACAAGTTCTGCTGGCTCAGGAAGCTTTTCAGTATTGTGTGGTGCTCAAGATGTCATGGCCAGATTGCTTTCAAACCCAAACAAGCTGCACAGTTGTGCTGTTAAACCGTTGCTATACATCCACTTTTTGTCCCATGCCAGCAGTTTTTCTGTCCAGGTTTAATATGATCCTTCTCTTCCAGCTGCATGACCCCCAATTCTTTCCCCAGGTGTTTTATTTTGGAGTTTTGTTGAGCTCTTTGTCCCACTCCCTATCACAGCTTTATTGTTCTGTGGTTTTTAAGACATTGCAGGTTTACTTCCCTGCTTTAGAAACTGCAGAAAATTGGTTTTGCTTAAGATACTGCCATGCCTTGGACCGAGGTGCTGCTTATTAAATGTGAGCTATCAAATTTTAGTGCCTTTCAGAGGCCCCTGCTGCAGAAGATGCATGACCAGGCTTTATATAAAGCTGGCTCTGAGTACGCCAAGATGTTCAGTGAGGCAGCACCAGAATTTGCAGTTTGTGTTTGTACAGATCACCTGGATGGTTGTCATCTGCTGAGCATCTCCTGGGAAGACAAACAGCTTTTGCTGCAGAGTGGAAATAAAATGTCAGTCTGAGTTGTTGCTTTTTCTTTCTTTCAATAGCAAGCAGAGGTCCAGGAGGACAGCAGTGGTGATGAGGAAGATGATGATGAGGTCTTTGGTTTTATAAGCTGCCTGAACTTAACAGAAAGGAAGGTTGGTATTCCTCATTAGCATCTAGTTAGTGATAAATGAGGCCACATCCTGTTTTCTGCCCTATATGACAAGCCTGGACAGCTGGATCAGGATTTTGAATTCCACCGTGGGGTCATTAACAGTCGCACGTGACTTAGAATTTCTTTTTTTGGTTGAAGTAACTTGCTGAAGGTCAAACATAAAGCCAAGAGTTAAAACTAGATCCCGTAATTCCAGGGTAACTGAGCTGTCAGCCTCTTGTATTTCTCCACTCTGATCCTCCTCAGTGTGGAGTTTTGCTGTGGAGTGCTCTGTGTTCCCATCAGTTGCCAGCCTTAGTTCGCCCTCAGCTTCAGGGCTGCTGAACCATTTCAGAGGAAGGAAGTCGCCACCAGGCCTGCAGGAAATCCCCTTGAAGTTGACACTCAAGGTTTCCTCGTGTAAACAGTTGTTCTGCAAGGTGAAGAAAACACGCCTTTCGTTGCAGGGCACGCAGTGTGCTGAGCAAATCAAAGAGCTGGTTCTGAGTCGCTGTGAGAAGAGCTGTGACCAGTGCGTAGTTGAACAACTGAGCAAGCTCCTGAGTGACAGTACGAAGCCTGTGGGTCTCATACTCAGTGAAAGATTCATCAATGTTCCACCCCAGATTGCTCTGCCCATGCACCAGCAGCTCCAGTAAGTTTGTTGGGTTTTTGGGGTTTTTTTCCTGACATAATGTTGAATAGCACTTCGTATTTTTTTCTGAAATCTTATGTATGTGGAGCTCTGTTAAGACAGGTGGTGCTATAGATACAAGACACGAACAGAAAAAATATTTTAATCTCATATAAGGTCTTCAGTTAATTTTAAAATTTTCTTTATATCTTCAGGCTTTGGAAACTCTTTGTACTTTAAAATGCAAAAAAATTTTAAAAATATAGAAAAAAATACAAAAAAGAGGATATAATTTAAGAATATGTGCATTGCTACTACAGAAATAGCTGTGTGTACCTTATATTTAGCTGTGTTTAGTTTGTATTGCAGATTATTTTCATATTGATCTGGGAAAATTTAAAAATGAGAACTTTTTACAGGGTGATGATTAGGAGCAACTTGGATGTTTCTTCTCATGTGTTAATGCCTGGCTCTGGAATGGAACATTTAGGTTGAGGGACAGGCTCATTTAAGCAATTAAAGAGACCTTTAAGGAATTCTGACTTGGATATGTAAGGTAGGGTTGGTCAGAAAGGTTTTTAGGGAAAAAAATGAGGTGCTTGAAGGCTTAACTTAGAGGTCACCACAAATACAGCACCTGTGACAGCTGCAATTCAGATTTCAGCCTCTTTCTCCTAAAGGCATCAATACTTCTATTGTTTTAAAGTGCAAATAGTGTATTTATGTACTTGCAAAATTTATTTTCTGAGGCACTCATAAAATAATAGGCTGCAACATGAATATCCTTTCTATACTAATGCATGATAAGGTCTATTATATGATTGTTTAGGATTTAAATTGTGTATGGAAGCATATTTTTAAATGTGTAAATATTTATTTATCTTTAGGAAAGAGCTGACTGAGGCACAGAGAACAAACAAACCTTGTGGGAAGTGCCACTATTATCTTCTTATCAGCAAAACCTTCACAGAAGCCACAAAGAGCAATTCTAAGAGGAGGGAAGGGAGAAATCAGCAAAAGGTGGATTTAATGTTTGCAAATGCAGAGGAAGAATTCTTTCATGAGGTAACTCATGATACTTTTAATTAAAAATATTAATTTTTCTTTACATATCACCAAAAAAAAGGTGTTCTACCTTAAATTTAAGAGGAGCTTTTAACAAGATATGATCACAACTCTTTTTATATTAAATCCAGAGGTTTTTAGAGTAGTGTTGAGAGATGAGCAATCAGGCTCTTTTTGTGTGTTGATTTGTGTTCCCTTCTGGTCACCTGCTACTTTCAGAAACTGCTCAGAATAAAAAGCTTCTGAAGATCCAAACAAGTAGCTCTCATTTCCCTTTTCTGTCTCTTCCACTCAGGGCAAGTATATTAATAAAAAGTGCTAAAATACTGAGATGAAAATATTACTTCCTATCTCCTAAGGCAACCTGCCTACACAGTTGTGCTCCCAAGCCAAATCAAGTGAGGGAAAGACGCAGGAAATTAGATTAAAAATGTGCTTTGAAGTGCAAAGACTTTTTCATTGTGTGGTGGTTTAAAAATCCTATTCTACAATATTATTGCTTTGTCCAGAGACCATTACTTTTCATTTCTGGCAGTGCCTACAGGATGAAGTCCTTGCACGTGCACTGTGTGGTTAATGGCCAGGGTTCCTGTGTGTAATCATTCATCACTCTCCGTTAGAGGCTGTGGTAGGACTGTAATTTTATTTCTTGGGAAGAAGGAGAAACGTAAGTGGGGGAATTCATTCTTAGCCATAGGAAATGTTGTCGCCTCGATGCAGTAACGAGTTGGGGATTTGCTTTCTGTGTTCCTGCCACAGCAGCTGAACCAACTGAGCTCTCTGTGGACGTGTTGAGAAGCTGACAGGGAGCAGCCTGTGATGCCCATGCGTCCACGGGTGTCACATTCCAGAAGGGCTGTTTTGTGTTCCTCTCTGCTTTGCTGTTTCCACTGACATTCTAAAGGCTGATTGTGTGCTTTCAAGTAAATTGCAGTCATTTTCAGCTCGAGTGGGTGGACTTCAAACTGAATGTGCTTTTCTTTTTTTAACGGTCTTTTTAAAAAAAAAATTCATTTTGAACATTATAGAGGGTGTTAGATGAAGTGGTTCTCTGCACTTAATAATGTGTATGTGTTAAATTAGTGTTGGAGTATATATCCTCCCTGATCACACAGAAGGTTAATTAGATTGCCATAAAATAGTATTAAATGTGGTGAGGCAGACACTTGCAGCCATATAAAACAGAGAGAAGCCTTTTTGCACTTGGCAGTTCCCTGGGCTGTGTTCTGTTCCTTAAAATTATAACCAGGGAATCTATTATAACCAGACTTGGAATTGATTAAAGATTTAGGGCTTCCATTGCTCATGTTGTTCTTGAGCAAAGCCCCTCATTTAGCATGGTGGTTCTTCAGAAATTAAATTTACAGCCTTGATATACTGTTAGTGGAAAGCAAACCTGAAAGGAGACTGGATTTTAACTTTCCCTGCAAAGGGAAGTGGTTAGGGAAGTTCTTCTACTAAATAGCTTAGCTCATACTTCTTAATCTGACTTGTGGGAAAACTAGAAACATTTGTTAGATACATTTTCCTTATCCATCAGGTATTTTGTCCAGGAAAGCTAATAAAAAGGGACTATACAGTATATATATATCCCTGAAAAGGAATAATACACATTTTAGACACATGCTTTTTTGGAGAAGCATAAACATGTCTTCCAGTGGCTCCAGCCTTTCCAAGAGCTTTTTGAAACTCTCGTCAGGATCATATTGGTGCCCATGCCCTTAATATTGGTTTCTGCTGGCAGTGTGAAAGAGGGGGGATTACTGTTCCTCATATCCTTACAGATATGTTAATTTTTAGGACTCTGAGCAGTTTTAAGGTTGGCCATGAAGGGAGCAGAGCTGCTTCAGGCCTTCCAGATGTTGTCCACACCAATCCATCATCTTTAATGCAGGCTCAGTTCCACCTGCCCTCTCCTGCTGTCCCTTTTATCTGGGTTTGGGCTAATTCTCAGAATTACACAGTGGTTTGCTCTTGTTCCAGGGTTGAAG
Organism: Cephalopterus ornatus; assembly: GCA_013396775.1. Lineage (NCBI taxonomy): Eukaryota > Metazoa > Chordata > Aves > Passeriformes > Cotingidae > Cephalopterus > Cephalopterus ornatus. Next base: position 446,619 of record VZRE01009646.1, read on the forward strand.
GTCTATCAAGAGCCTGATTTTCCTGTCCAAGATCCCTGTTAGTTGCGCAGTAGCTTCTAAGGGTCGGCCTTTCCTAGTGTGATCGTATGGAATGAGATGCTGCCTTAAAACTATGTAAAATAAGGCACAGTAAGAGTATAAAGGGGACATTGATTTTCTTTTTCCTCTGTCTTAGATAGTTTTCTGATGCTAAACTGTAATGATAGCAGTCATTTTAGAATTTAATATGAGTCATATAAATCCCAGATAGTTTAAAATACTTAATAGTTTGATTTTTTTTTTGGGCGGACCTTTCGAGATGGGAGAAAACTTCTTAATAAGCATGGCATAATAGGTTCATAATTTTTGCTTTGTTTAGGTGATGTGTTGTCTTCGTGCTAATGAAAACTTTTAACCTGAATGCTTTTATTTGTGTTGTTCAGAAAGCCCTTCTGAAGTTCAACTACTCTGTGCAAGAGGAAAGCGACACCTGCTTGGGTGGCAGATGGTCCTTTGATGATGTACCAATGAAGCCTTTGAGGACTGTTATGATAGTTCCAGCTGATGGAATTAATGCCATTATGGAGAAACTCAAAGACTACCTCTCACTCTGAACTCCCCTGCAAACACCAGGTTTTTGTAAGGCAGCCCTGCAGAACTCTGACTTCGCAATACTTTTGCAAGACTTGGTGGTAGCAGTTTTGTGCTGCTCAAATGACTCCTCTGCGCTCCTAAAAACAGCCATCAAATTAATATTTTTAAATATTTCATCCCATTTTACTTTGGTATCATCATCAAGCAGTCAATAAAATCCCAACGTCAAAAGAAAACTTGAAGATCTGCTCAGTGTATTTTTAACCAAAACTAAATCATGTATTTTTGTTATGAAACAATGGATGCAACTCCTTTCGTTGAGAAAAGTGCTTTTTCTTTATGTTTCTTCTGTCAAATACATTTATGTCAGAAGTTTGAAATAATTACATGTGTTAAGGTGGGGATGTACTTTGCATATATTGCTTTTATTTGTAGTTGTCCAATAGGTGATAGTTCAGTCTAAAATCACTGAATGACACATCTCTGTTCAGTGGGAGCTTCGGTGGGAAATTCCTCCTTTTCTTTGTTGTCGTTGGTACTTTTCAGTTCCTCCTTTGTGGTTGAAGCAGGTGACAGGTGATCGATCACTTCCTGCAGAATATCCTTGCTTTCACTAGGAGGAAGATTGCTGAAATAATACTGAGGTACCAGCTCAGCGAATCTAGGGAGGAAATGAGACAAAACATGATTGTTTTTTAATTGAGGTCTGAAATACTTGAATAACTATTTCCACTCGTATGCAAAAGATGACACATAACAGCTACGAAGTTGATATTTCAACCCCGAATCCAACCTGTCTGTAAGAAAACAAAATTCTCTGCAAGGTGTAGTAGTATTTTGTGCTTTCATTAGACTTGCACTTAATATCCTCAGTCTTCACTTGAGGTGATTGTTGTTCAGTTCTCAATGGTGCAGATGGCATTAAATAGTCATTTTCCTGGTTTGGAACGTACTGGTCCAATGACATTATGAAAAAGGCTCTCCTATAAACATGGGAAATAGAAAAGATAGGGCAGGGAAATGTATATTCTTGGTGTAAAGAGATTTTTGCAGCAGGAAGACTGTAGCCTCTTGAATCCATAAACAGTTGATCCAGGATGATTCAGCTGGCTGGGCAGAGAAAACATGTTGAGAAAAAGATTTGCTGGAAAATAGGTTTTCAGGGAACAAAGACATTTCCAGCTGGATTAATCTATGAGTACACTGCTCTGTTAACTCTCTGAGTTTTATTTCTGTATATTTTACTTTGGAAGAAACTTTTGCAACTTACAAGGTTTTTTTTTTTCAATTGATGACAGTTACAGTGGCAGATATTGGGACTTAGTTCAGTACCTGAACAGATCACCACGTGCTGGGAAATACGGAAAGCTGACTTAAATCATGTTTTGTTTCGCTCAAAAATAATGGTAGGGGCTAAGATCACAGATCTTCCCTTTTTTAGTAGCTCTGAGCCTTAATGCAGTGAGCGTTTTGAGGGAAAATGGAGCCATCAAGCAAAGCTCCACACAGTGACAGAACAATTCTGGCAACAAAGAAATAAAATTTATCCCACATACATTCACTAGTGAATATAAAAAGTGGAAAAAGCAACAATTTCTTCATCTTACAGTGGTGCCAACTCCTCTTGCTTGACTAGGTGTGAAGATTATCCTTTTCTCTTATGCCTATTTTACTGATTTATTGGGTTTTATCCCCAGAAAGTGATGATGATGTGGTAGAGGCAGGAGGGAAGAAGCAATTTCATCGTTGTTAACTTACAGGTCAGGTGATATCTCGGAGACGACTCGGATGGAATTGTCTTCTGAGATACTAAACTCATGGAATAAAACCCACTCAGGAATCCTTCTGGTGTTGTAATAGGATGAGAAAGGATGGAGTTGGGCCACTTGTCTGTGTGTCAACATTAAGTAGTTCCCTGAGCCATCCACATCACGAGCAATCTGAAAAAAAAGAATGCAGGGAGTTATCCATTACTTAATTGATCAGTGTTTGCCTATTATATTAAAACCAGAAATTAAACTTGCCGTCAGACACTTTCAACTGGAGAGGCTAAACCTCTTCCCAAATTAGTGTGGGAAGTCTGGGGACTGGATACCATGAAATGAGGCTTAAAGAAAATGTTCATCTGTATATTTGAAAGGAAACACGTGAGGGCAGGTGAGTATGTAAGTGTCTGAACTTGGCTTTGAAGGGTCTGTGTGAAATCATAAACATACATTCTTTAAGATATATACGCCTCATAGACTTTGAAATACAAGGTGTGGCAGGACACTTGGAATAGTGCAGTTAGGAGGGGTCGTTCTTGTGCTGAGATGGAGCACAGTGATGTGAAAGAAAGCATGTGTTTCAGTGAGAATAAATCTAGTTTATATTTACTATTAGAGTATCTTACTAGGCTGAGATGAAGTAAGCTGTGTATTATATGCACCTAAATATATTCAAGTAATTTCTCTATTTCCAGGGTATTTTCACAAAAACACCTTTAAAAAAGGAAATAATGTTTAAGAGAATATTACAAGTTAGAGGAGTTTTTTGACATAAAAGAGTTCTTTGAGTGAAAGGCATACTGACAGTTTTCTTATTGCTTATTTCTTATTCTGTGATAGCTGAACTCCAGAGAAAAGGTTGGAATGGATGGAAGTGTTTGATACACCACGGAAAAAATGGCTTTTATCCTTTTTGGTGACCAAGAGCTTTCACTAACAAGTTCTCTGAAAGCATTCTATATGATTTAACAATGCAGCAAGATGAAACCACAGCATTTTTCCTTACATGCATGAAGTAACCAGATAAGAGAGCTTTCTTAATGTTTAGCGCATTTTCTTTTGATCCAAAGTCTGGTGGTGAAATGGGGAGTTCGATGCGCTTCATAATCTCCACCAGCTCGGCTCTGATGATTCCTGCCATCCTCAGAGCAGGACAGCTCAGGAAATAATCCCGACACCATTTCTCGGTGCTGGACTCTGGGGGAGAAAAAAACCAGTATTTTGGCTCAAAGCAAAGTCTTGTTGATAGGTACAATCCACAGATCCTGCTCTGAAAGGCTCTCTGAGTGGAGCAAGAGATTAAAAACATTTTGGAGAGAGTAGCTGTGTCAGGACTGTCCACGATTCTGGTAATGAGCCACACAGATGTCTTGGGCTCACTGATGTTCCTTGTAAGGTCAAAAGGCAATTCCTGATATCCCCACCTAGTTTTGTAGAACTGTAGCTATTTCCTTCTGAATAAAATCCCTTGTTTGGTCTGTTAAAAGTAACAGCTTCCAAGAGAATGAGTTTTTCAGGCCTTCTAGGTTCAGGCCAGGATATGGAGCTGAAATCACATCTGTAGTGCTGGTGATGGCCCTGCATCCTGGAAAAGGTCTGGTTCTCCTGGACTTCCCTTCAGCATCCAGCATGACTGAATGGGAAATAATCCTACTTTCCTGTCTGAAGGTTTTACTTGGAGTGTGCAAATTTATCCCTCCATGGTCTAAGCACTGGACTCGGGTTTAATGACCCAGAGCAAGATGTTTGAGCATAGGAAAATGCTGTGAAGAGCTTCTGCTGCTGTGCAGTCCCCTGGCTTTCATTTGGTTTCCTGTAAATGTGAACTTTACTACTTTCCATTTTTCCCTTAGCTTTTCTTTGAGTTGACAGCTGTCAAAAAACCATCAGAATTGTTGGGCTGCTGAGGGGATCAAGGCCCTCCTAAACTGTGGTGATGTCCTTTCACATCTTAAACCTAGTTTGGGGCTTTTTACAGAGGGAACCATCATTTGGCACGGTGTCACTTCAAATGACAACTGGAATAGTGCTTGTGTATCCACGTTGGATGGGGGCTGCTGTGCTAGGTCATTGGCAATTAGTTAATAAACTAATACTCATTAGCAATAGCTACTCTCACAGGTTTCTCCCTGCAAATCAGCAATTCTGGAATGAATCGTTCAGAAAGGGTTTGTGAGGTAAATGCTGACAACGGCTGATCAGATTTTGGGTTTGTCTTTTCCAAACCGGTCCCAGTGTGCTTCATTTCGGTGTGGTCACACTCACCTTGGTTTGTGGAGCTGGCACTGGCTTCCTTGAAGGCATTGAAGATGTTGATAAGAGTGAAGTGATCTCCTGCAGGGTGGGAGAACCTTCTCCAGCAGGTCAGGGCGATCTCCTCTGTCCCGGGAGGAGCGTGTAAGAAGCAATTGGGAGCTTGGGAAAAAATTAACACAGTGGTTATGTTGGTTTTTTCCTTCCTTGGTTTCCTTTAATGTCCAGCTGCTGAAGAGCTGAACCCACTAAGGGTTTATTTAATAGGATTCATCTCAGTCTCTTGTTGAGTTAATGTGTGCTGTAAACACAAAGGAAGGCAAGCAGCTTTCTGCCAGAATGCTGCGAAAAATGCCTCATAGTGGCATGATGCAATTTAGCCAGAATCCATATTTTTTTTTTAATATAGAAAGAAATTAAATCTATGGTTCTAATGCCTTAATTTGCCCCTATATACTGAAATTTGTGCCTTCCAGTGCATTTCACTTCTGTTGTGTCTTTGGAGATGGTTGAACTTTTTTAAAACTAAACTGTGCCTGTTCTCAAATCATTTACGTTTGTTACACGTACTTAAAAATTTTATTCCAAGTTTAGGCCCACTGTTAAAAATCAACCCAGCTTGGGCATAAAGTTGTCCTATATGGAGAGCAATTAATGCAGGTTGATATCCTGTGGGTTTATGTCCTTCCTACCTAAGATTCCAAAGTTATGTTGGTTTTATAACATACTTGAAGTAGAGAGACAAGTTCACAAAGTAATTCGTTGTAGGTCAACAGTTCAATATGGTTTATAACTAGAACTTCCCCCAACCTTGTCTGTGACAAATATAGATTAATATGAGATAAAAAAATTAATTTTGAAGGGGTGTTTTTGACAAAAGGCTGGAAGCATGGAAATGGAATGCTACTTATGGAGTCATTACTTATGTTTAATTGCACACCAAGACAAGACTTAAGCAGCCAAAGATTTTAATGTATCTGTAATAAGCAGAATGAGAATAACAAAAATTTGCTTTTGTGGATGGACTTGGAAAGACAGTACATGGATTTGGCAGGTGGCACAAGCCAAGCAGTAAGACGTGATTGCCGGTACCTGTGACCATGGCTGCGATGGTGAGCATTTCATCCGCACACTCAAATTCGCACGAAGCCAGAAGTGACTTGGACAGTTGTGGGTCCAGGGGAAATTCTGACATAATAATTCCAAATTCGGAAAGGTTTCCATCGTTATCCAGGGCTGCCAGGTAATCCAGATCTTCCAAAGCCTGCATCAGGCTTTCAGGAGCTGAGAAAGAGGACAGAGAATTCAAATTCTTGAGAATGGCTACCTAAAAATGAATGAATTCTCATTATAGTACTTCAGTTTTGTATTTCCTGTGTAAAACTTCTTTTATTTGACAATAAGTAAAAAGAAAAAGTAATAGATGAATGGAAGGCTGAGAACAGCCTGGAGGAAGAAAATAAGAGATAACACTCATAGAGCTGTAGATAACTTTGTTGATAATTTTTATGTTGGAACAGTTTTTGTCAAAAGTCCAGACACAATGCTAAATAGTTTATTGCCCCAGACTGTGTCAAAACTCCTTCCACTATTGGCAGCCTTCAGGTGTTTTTTTTTGTATGCATGTTTGTTCTTTTTAAAGAGGGGTGGTCACGTTTGAGGGGGGCTGAGAGATACAGAGCAGCTCTAGGAAAGACCTTTTTAAACAACAAACAAATTGTAATTATCTTACTCTTACAGGTATTTGGAGTTCTCTTGGTTGCCTTTTTTTTAATTTTGAATTTTTTTTTACATAGTTTCTCATGATGTCAGAAGAAAAATGGGAATGTAGTAAAAGAGAATGTATCTCTAGCAGTTGGCTGTGCTTTCTCACTCCACAAAATTAACTGTTCAATTTTCTCTTATTGGAGGCTATGACTTCCTTACAACCTCCACAGGTAGAAGTGAGAACAGTGAGGTGAAAAAATAATGAGAATATAGGAAAATGTCCTGAGAGGACAGGATTGAGCAAATCGATACCTAAATTTAGAACTTGAGCAGGTCTGCAGGAAATGTGATGATGATGAAAGCGGGTCCCTGTGGCCAAACAAGCAAAGAGCTTCATGTGCATGATGGCTCCAGTCCCGGGGCTGGAGAGAGGGAACCTGAAGGCTGGGTAGAAGTTGTCAAGCCTACACTCCAAAAAATAGTTGCTGGAGCATGAAAGACGTCGGTGGAAATTTGGGAGCTTTTGAAGTGTGAAGGTTCTTTCCTCCCAGCTCTTCTCAAAGGTAGATGTCTATCCCAGGTCGTACTGCAGTGGTCAATATGTTTTATCAGTGCCACTTCATTCATACCCAAAAATGCCCTCTCGTCACTGCAGCAACTCCTTCCTTACGCAAATTTCAGGAACTGCTTGATGTACCCTCGGTTTTATGGATATCGAGTTAAATTCTAGTCCCCTTGAAGCTGGTGGCGAAAATTCCCCTACAGCAGGACTTGGCCTCATCCCCAGCCCTGGAAGTCAATGAGTGCACTGGCAATTTGTCAGCCTTCTGTGGGCTGCTGGCAGTTTGCATATTAATGTGGAAAAAAACCTCAAAATAAAATAGCCAAGCCCCAAACCACAGCTGCCCACACGCAGGGGGTGCATTTGGACTTGTGTCTTCATTAGGCGACTAGAAGTAATTTCTTACATCTGTTAGGAATGGGAATGCCTCTGGCAGGCCACTTCTGATCACCAAGGTTAAAAGCAAAGCAAGGCTGTAATTAGCTGGTGGGTCCCATTTTGCCATAACACCACAGCTGCAAGAGGATCTTAAGATGAGTTTTTTTGCTTGACTGGCAGTGAACTGTTAGTTTGTTGCCATCTCTCTGTAATTAACTACTTATAATCAGTAAGGGAAAAAAATGTAAAATGGGAGGCAAACAAGGACCTATTGTTTTTAACCTTTTTATGTTACTACTGTCTGAAGGGAAAAAAATAATTTATTGTTTCCCCTTCCATGAGTTTTTATACGACTTCTCCAGTGTGTAAATCTGCCAGTGTTGTGACTTCACTTTAAAACACCCAGTTTTCAGACAAATTCTCTCAGGTGTCTGTAAATTCCTGTAAAAACTGTGGACCTACTTCACTCTTAGAATTCCTACCTCTGCCTTTACAACATGAGGGCTTTCTGTCTAGAGAGAACATTTATTGCCAGGTGTATGAGGTTTAATGGGATAAAAGATGAGCCCTTACGAAATCTGCAGCACCTGAGAAGAAAATACTTAGGGATTTTAAAGAAATGAAAAGTAACAGATGATGATGACTAAGAGTCAGTGACAGGAAATAAATATCGGTGACTGAAAATACAGGGAGAGTAAAATGGTCATTCAGATACCTGGTAATTACTAGGAAATCATGGAAAGCTAATTTCCAGAAATCAACAAAGTAGTTTGTGCTAGAAGTTACAAAATATATGGTTATATGGCAGCCAATTTCAATCCCCTGATAGCATCAGTAATTTGCATTTTTATGCCCTAGAGTTAGTTGTCTTGAGATTTATAAGCAGAAATTACTTCCCTGTCTTGCTATGAGTGTTCTGAAAATAGAAAAAGAAGACTCCTGGAGTTTTATTGCTCTAGAAAGGACAAGATAGTAAAGGATTAGAGCAGGTGAAGGAACAGTAAAAAATAAAAAATACAGAGTAGGGTTTTCAGATACGGGGCTGCATTTTGAGGCACAAAATCAATAAAAAGTCAGTGTAAGACCAGCAAGAGCTCACTGGAGGGTTTTTTGTGATGTGATCCTATTTAAATAAAAACTGACAAACCGAAAGTAGCGGAGATGCTTAGATATGGAAAACCCTTCTTTGAAGAAGAGTTGTGGATTGTCTTATAATTATTTCTAGCCAGCAAATGTCATTATTTTTAGGGGTTTATGCCAACTCCAGTCACTGCTGAACCACAAAGCTTTGTGGCTCCACAGCTGCTTTCTCAGGAGCAGAGTTAAAAAGAAACTCTCAAGATATGTCCTGTGCTTTCACCAAGAAACTGTCACTTCCCTGGAATTTTAAAAGGTATTTCCTAATCTGTTATTTTCTTTCCCTTGTCTATGCTCTTTGACTGCTCAAGACTGGGTTGCTCTGGGCTTGTTTCAGGCAATCTGACCAGTTTTATATCAATACAGACCCTCCTCTTGATCATTCTTAGGCTTAGTAAAGCAAATATATAATTAATTGTCATTGTTAGCACTGAACTTCTTTATCTGAGAGTCTCAAACTACTCAGACTGATATTCTTCGTTTCAGTTTGTTGTAACTTTGACATGAACAGTAAATTATGTCTCTAAAGATAGCTGCACCTGTAGTCTTTTCAGTGTCACATCCCAACTGGCTGAAATTAAGTGCTCAAAGTGTGATCAGATAAATACAAAAGCATTATTATTGTTGCATAAGGAACAAGAGATTTAGGGATTTGGTCAAAGTTTACAAATAAGTGAATATTAGAGATAGGAAACTTAAATTTCATAATTTTTAATAGTCCACTTAGGATCCACAGCTCCTATGTTCCTTCTACTCCGTGCAAACACTGAGTAAGTAAAATATCTTTTTCTTGGTAGATCTTTTCTTTCCATGGAAATAACTGTTATAAAGTTAGAGCTGACATGAACGTCAGGTGAAGGGATGTTGTCTTTAAAGAGCTGATTCACTGCCTGGCAAACCGCAAGTTTTCCAGCTCCTGCTGGGCTGAGCGACAGGAAGAACTGCCAAAGTAATTACTGCAGGGAGAACAGTTCTGGGGAATGCTGCTACTGGTTTTTAACGTTGCTCCTTGGATAGCAAACTGAAGGTATGGAGAAATCTATTGCCAAGTTTTCCTCAAATCATGCAAAGGCTTTTCTTCTCCAAGCACAAGCTTCTGTGTGCAGGTCCCATCCTGATTCCCTTTTTTAACCCTGTAACTGAGGGAGGAATTTCCATGGGTCTGTCTTGCTCTGAAGCCACCAGTTCTGTAACTATTATTTTGAAATTGGAGTTGATCATTAAACATTGATTTTTCCAAACTAATACTTTGCAGTCTTTCCATCCCCCCTTTCGTTGCTTCATCACTCCAGTGAGGCTGGTCATGGTCCCTGCTGTGTGTTCTGCCAGCAGGGACAGGCAGGGCAGAGCCTGACCTGCATTTTCCTGGCAGCATACACGGAATAATATCTGCACACCAGGGACAGCACTGACTGCTTAGTGACATTTGTTTTCTGTCTGCTCTGTGTCACCCTCAGAGCACCTACATGACTGTGCAATGTGTATATCCAGAAAGAGAATAATTTAAATAACAATATATATCATTACTGCCCTCCTTCTCCTCATTTTTTTTGTCTTAGACTCAGATTGGGTTGGGTTCGGAGGGACATTCAGACCCATCTTGTTCCCACACCTGCCATGGGCAGGGACACCTTCCACTATCCCAGGTTGCTCCAAGCCCCATCAAACCTGGCCTTGGACACTTCCAAGGATGGGGCAGCCACAGCTTCTCTGGCCATCCTTTTGGGATGTCCTTTGTGATACCAGCTCTAAGGAATTGGCTACTTTCAGTGAGGTGTGGACTCAGTTGTTCGGCTGTATTTACTGCCCTGCCTCTTGTTCCTGCTGCCAAGGCACAGGTTGTCCTTCCTTTCTTTGCTATCTGGTCCTTACCTCCTCCAATTCCTTTTATCCTCTTCCACTGACTTGTACAGCACAGACCATGACCTATGTGGCCATGTCTATGCTCTCAGAAAGCATTAGGAGACATAACACTACTTAATTGATGAAATTCAGAAATCAAACCATCGAAGAATCAACAAGTAAGCTTGAGATACTAGATCTGCCATGAAGTGGTCTCTGTTGAGCAGACCTTACATGGTACATTGAGTTTCTGTCTTTGACAGTCTGTTTCTACTGAAAAAATAAGCAAACAGTTTTTCTTCCTGGAACAATTTGAAATTATACACATTTATTCAACTTTTGTTATTATGGGTTTTCTAGAAATATATTCTTGGTGGGGTTGTAACAGCACAGCTGTGTAATTTCATGGTCTCCATTACCATCAACAAATACTTTATTCTGAAAATTGTTTATGGTAATTGTGAATGAATGCAGAATCTGCAAACTGCTTCCACCTTGATTTCTTACAGAAAATTTTACACAGCTTCATCTTTATACTGATTTGCATAGTTTAAATAAGGATTTTCCAGTGATTTACAAAAATACATAACATTGCTGCCATCCATGGGACTGGAATTCCTTTGTCCCATTATAAAATACAGTAAAATCTATCTGATTAACTGATGAAAATGTAAACACATCCCTGTTATAGTGGCACAGGAATTCCAGTAATGCACTTCAGAGCTGCAGTGCCAGATACATTTTCATATGGCTCATGAATCCTAAAAAGGGTAACAAGCTGCATTAGCTGCTCTCGATTATGGCATGAATTAAATGCAGCAGCTGTAAGCCTGACATGTTTGTTGCTTTCATAATGCAGTAATGAGTCAGAGTTAATCCAGGCTTTTATTTTTCCTCAAAGAGCAGTGGAAAAAAAAAACCCTGTGCACATTGTTGCTGAGCAGAAATAAAATGTTTTACTGATGTAATTTTTGCTTCTTATCTGCTGTATGTTCTCTCCTTCATGTGCAGGAAATGGACTGTGAAGTACTTGGAATTCTTGCTATGAATTTCAGTGTACTTCTGATTAGTTTATTCACCAATTCCTGTCCATACCTTAGTCATCTCAGTGAAAACATTATTTTGTTTAGGAGAAATTCAGCATGGATTAAAAAAAATCCCAAACCTCTCCATCTGTTCCTGTTGCAAAGAAAAGGTGAGAATGTGAGTTGGACAGAAAGGGTCCAGAGGAAAACCTGTTGCACGTGGGAGATGCTGCAATGTCTTTACTCCCTTTACTCAAAGGGAAATCAAGTCCAAGGAGGTGAAGAGACATGGAATAGTCAAACCCATGGCAGGGAATTGAAACTAGATGATGTTAAAGGTCTCTTCCAACCCAAAACCATTCTGTCATTCTATGGTTCTATGATAGATAACGAAACCTTTTTGGGAAGGTAAAATCTCCTGCTCAAGAGAGGACACTCTCCATCTCTGAGAGCTCTTCCCTTTGCGTCCTCTACATCACTGTCCTGCAGCACATAACCCAGAGAAGGTGTAACATCTGTTTACCTTGTAACTAGCAATAAAAACCTTCAGAGCTCCCTTGTAACTGGGTACCAGTGGTGTTTGGAGCTGGGCAGCAGGGGCTCCATGGTGTGATTTTAGGGTCAGTCTATTTTATATATTTACATGTGTATATTTATATAATTCTGCTAGATTTTTGCTTCTTTAACCACTGGAGATCAGTGTGGCATTAAGTATCCATGGCTGGTTGGGTCTGTCTCAGCACAGAATGAGAAAACTTGGGCTTTCACAAGCTGGGTTCATTGACCCAAAGCTCTCAGGAAGATGAAGGACCCAAATCCCATCCCTGGGAGTGTCCAAGGCCAGGTTGGATGGGGCTTGGAGCAACCTGGGATAGTGGATGGTGTCCCTGCCCATGGGCTAGGGTTGGAATTAGGTGATCTTTAAGGTCCCTTCCAACCCAAACCATTCTGGCTTTTATGTGCTTGAGAGCCTGATACGTGTTTTGAGTTCTGTAAGTTGGTCTAATACAATAACTGACTCCCCTTACAAATTCCTTCCTTCAATGTTCCTGTTCCTTTCACATAAACGTGTTTCACAGCAGGTCCTTCGGACTGTGTTCTGATCATGTGAGGTTTACAGTCCCAGGGGGATTGTGGTGGGGGATCAATTTAAGTACCAGTAGGAGAAAAGTTCAATGCCTGCTCTAAAGTGGAGAGAAAGCCAATGTGTGACCTATCTCGGGATAAGTGAAGAGCTGTACTAGACCATTAAAGCTCTGTCTCTAATTGTGTGTGGCCTAAGATGGGAAGGAGACCAGGAAATGGTGCAGACTTTCTCATCTCCTTTCAGGGGACCCCTACAGAGTTTGTGGGATTTTTCCTTTGTTCAGAAAGTTTGTCTTACATTCCTCACACTGTTTCGGTAGTTCCTAAAACCATTCAATACTCGGCTTCACACTTTTGAACTAGTTAGCACAAACTTTTTCATATTTAACACCCATCCAAGTAAAGCTGATGCATTCACCAAACGCCTTCATGATTTGTACTCATCAACACAATGCCTTTCTTCAGCTGCATTACCCAAAATACAGCCAAAACTTAGAATTCCTACGTCTGTGAAATCCTTAAATGCCTCTAGCATTTCATTTTCTCTGAATGCCTTCTCCATTGTGCCTTTAAATCCCAAAATGTGAATGCTTTTCCTGGTATAATTTTACTAATTCGTTCTACAGTTCGAGAACAACTTTCTTAATATCCAGTAAAAAAACTCACATGTTTTAGTATAATTTTTGTAGTAAAATACATTTTAAATTTGGGTGGAAGACAGATGTATTCCATAAGCATTTTCCATGCAGTTTTCCTAGATTCAACACAGGAGGTGACATTCACAAGGACAAAATACTTTGATTCTCATCAGTCTTTGCTCAGACTGGCAATGATTTTCGTATGTCTTTTAGGCATGTTTCTGCTAAATGGGGAAACAAGAGAAAAGTAGAATAAATTCTTCTTAAAAATTCCACCTCCAATCTATTGCAACATCCAACAGAGGGAATTCAATTCTCTATTACTGATTACTTGCAGTGCACAACACGTAGGAGACAAGTGATCATTTTAAATTCGTGAGTGTCCAAGAGGAAAGGCAGGATAATATAAGAATTCTTCCTATTTGGACTGGAAAATTATCTGGAGTGAAGTCATTATCCACCCAAAACCAATGAAATCAGTGATATTTCCTTCACTTTAATGGGTTTCAAATCAACAGCAGGATTTGCTGGGTTTTGTGATAGGCCAGAACAGAGAACATTCTTCTACAGAAAAAGAAAAATTCTAAAAAATTATGAAGTCAGGAAAAAAAAGCAACTTCCTTCACATGCTTGCCTCAAAATTCAGTGTATTCCCTGTCCAGCACTGAAAGTTTATTTGGGTTTATTTTATAAAGAATATTGTCCTTAAGTAACAGATCTTTGGATATTTGAGGTGGGAGATGCTGGAGGATAAGAAGGAAGCTCATTTCCTCCGCGTATATCCCCCAGGTAACAACAGTGCTTTATTTGGGTTGTAAACTTTTGATTAAAGGAATCTGTTTTATTGGATATCTGTACAATGGGACTCACATTTTCTTTGTGGGTTCCAGGAAAAAAATATGAAACTTAGATGAGAAGATATTTGGAATATTGATTTTTTTTTTTTTTTCATTCCGATTCCATTCAGATACTTTATGGTATTTTTTTTTTTAAGTGCAGCTATTGAATTGGGAACTGTTGTAGCAGGTAAGTGGTAAAAGGAGAGTAATATATTACAAGTACTCAAATAAAAAACAATATTACGAGTAACGGGGCAAAACTAATGTTTAAATGCCTTCAAAAATAATAATAAAAAGATTAAAAAAATTGGAGCACCCCCCTTACCTGGGCTGCTTATGAAGTCACAGTGTGCAAAGCCAGCAATGTCCATCCTCTTCAGGAAGAGAACCAGGCTGGTTAGGTTGGATTCCTGCACTTTGGCTGGGACATGTGGTTTCATTTCTTTGTCTGCAAATTCCTCAGGATACAAACAGAAGAGTTTTCCTGGAAGAGATTTCAGGGAAAATTACCTCTTCTTAATTTTTTTTTTCTCCAATTGCAGACAGATTCTATTAATAATTTGAGCTAATGGATGTAAATGTTGAGCTGATAATTCTACCTGATGAAGACATGCCCAGAATTTGTTTATGCATCTCTGCTTGACTTTTGCTGATAGGCTGGGTTAGAACAGAGTCTGCTCTGATTCTAGGATTGTACACCTTTAAATGAAAGAGATATTAAGCATCAGATAAGTACAAGAAGGCTACAAAGATATTAACGGTCTGTATTGAATTCTTCTCTAGGTCATTTTACAGAAAGTGTCGTAACAGTTTCATTTCTTTTTATGTCACCAGCTTGGAAATGAGAGCAGTCAGCACTGACAAAATGAGAGTTTTGTAGTAACTCCAAGTATGCTCTAAGATAAATGTCTTTTTTTCTGAAGAAATGTACCTTACTTAAGCAGAAAATGGTGTCATCAAGAAAAGCATCAAAAAAGTTATTTATTTCTTCCAGTAACAGTCTAATAACATTTTGTTCTATAACTCCAGATTTTTGTCTGAACACTGAAATCTGACGATTCAGTACAGGAGACAATGGCTGTATTAAAGATGTACAATGCCCTGTTTAATGTTTTTTTAATTATGCTTTATTTTGATTAAAGTGAGGAGCTGTTTCACCCACTGTTCTGGCCACCAATGATGTCCCTAACCCCCACAGTGTACAGCAAGACATAAAAGGGCTGTTTGGATGTGGCAGCTTTTTAATCATGACATCTGAAATAACTTTGCCCACTACAAGCAGGGTTTTAATTTTAGAATAAAAATAGAAAAAGATAAAATATCCATCGGTGCAGGGGACAAATTTCTTTTCCTCCAGGTAAATTTATGGTATATCCCAGCTGTAAGACTTAGGTGGGACTTTGTTTTGCACAAAACTTTCCCTGTTCCCTCAATGTTCAGCTGACTTTCAATGTTCATCTGAGGGATGAACGTTACAGGACTAAACTTCAGCTGTTAGGACAAAATAATGGAATTAAAGATAAAAATGGCATAACCAATAGAGGTGTTTTGGTGGCTGTCAGGACTGTTGGAACCGGTTTGTTCCCATTGCTTCGTGGTTGACATCCACGGACGTCTGGAAGCACCGAATTTTACTTTGGGCTTCAGGTTACCATGGAAATGAGATTCATTTTTGCCACCCAAAAACCCTGCAGTTTTAGAAATAAGTTGACTTATCATGGTCTAATTGAAAACTGCTTTTAGGCTCTTCTTCCTCGCACACCAAAGTAGGACTTTTTTTTAGCTTGACTGGAGACTGACTTAGTTTATAACCCCCATGTGAGAACCTTTAAAAATGACAGATTTTTGCAATGAAAATGAAAGGTCCTGGTAGTTCACAGGCTTCTCCCTGAACTGTTTTCAGGGCTAAGCAGGATTGATGACCCTGCTCCAAAATTTTAGGAACGCTTGACTTCAATTTTGGTTATTACAACTTGTATTGTAGAAAGAAACTGTATTATATTGTTTCTTTTGCCTATTACTGGAATATTTATTTTGACTAGTAGGACATGTGGTACAGTTACAAAGCCTGTAGTAGTGCAGCTTTCAAACTCATGTGTAATGACATGTTCCTACATAGTTACTAATTCTTTAGTTCATCAGTTTGTTGTGAATGAAAGAAATATTTTTTGCAACTGCACTAGTCCTTCCCAGGGTGGGAAGAAAGAACTGGGGACATATTTAGAATAAACTGTGAAAGTTCAAAGGTTAATTTGATAAATTGCAGCATTTTGAGGTATTTGGCTGGTAACACATCCAGAAGGAGGACAAATAGCTTTAAAAAGGAGAGTTTCCCTGTGTGAGTGTCCCTTGGCTTTACATGATTCTGGCACTACATGGATTATTAACTCATTAAACAAGGAATGAGATTAATCTACCAAATCAGGAAATCTGCCAGTAGGTACCCAAGAACTGATTGTATTTTGTTTTATCTGTAAGATACTGAAGAGATAGTTAGGACCAAAACTAAAGTGAGATACATGACCTGTCATTGGTTTGGTGCCCAAATGAGTGGCAGTTTCGTCTGGCAGTGTTAATCTGGCTTTAGAAACTTGAAATTTTTGGTTTCTGACTGAATTTAGGAAGTAATTGTGAATTCTTGCTTGGCTTTCACATGAGCTGTCCATGAAAGTTATTTAGATTTTATTAATTTGTATCTTAAAAATATTACAGACCATGATATATGAGAGAAAAGAAAAATATGTGATCCTTTAGTAGCCATTTGCATTAATCTGAGCTGCACATTTCCCTTTCCCCCACCCTGAAAAAGCCCCTCTGCTCAGTTCATTTGTGACAGACTCTGATGAGCTTTACTGACCTTTCTTCTTTCGACACCGACGTCGATGACAAAGGTCACGTTTTTAATCCAAATCAAAGACTCTCCAAAGCTTGTGGTGAGCAGCACTTTCCTCCTGTATTTTTTGCAGCACTTCTGTTTGTCTGGCGTTGGTTTGGGAATCGGATCTTGTTTTGTGGGGTATAAAGGGATGGGGATGAGTTCGCCAAGGTCAGGGTTTAAATTAGGCTGCTCCTGTCTGATCATCTGATAAGCTTTTTCAATTTCCTGTAATCGAGAGAAATACATTTTTTCTCATGAAACTGTTGTGTTCTTACTCCAATTACAATATATAAAATGATCAAAGTATTCAGAAACCTCCCTACTTTACCTTAACTATTACATTTAAGAAGATACAAGTATTGTAAACATCTTAGGCACTGGCCATAAGATATTTGTAGGCTGTCTAAAAACACAAATGTAAATAATTTCTTGATTAAACCCAGAAATAATAGAGTAAGTCAATCCCTTACCTGTTCACATGCCAGGAAGATCACAATGTCCCCCTTCTCCTTGGTGTGGTGGATCTCGAGGAGCAGCCTCAGGGCAGCCCCAAAGGGGTCCGTGTGGGTGGAGCAGGAATACACGACCTCAGCGTGGTGCTTCATTTCCACCCGGATCACGGGAGCGCCGCCACAGTAATCCTGCAGAGTGCTGCACGTGTGGGGGGCAGCGAGGACCACCAGCCTCAGCTCCGGCCTTGCCGTCAGCACAACTTTGAGGAGGCCAAGCAATGCATCTGTTGCAACAGTCCTTTCATGCACATCGTCCAGGATAATAACCCCATAATAGCTCAGGAGGGGCGTGGACATCATTTCCCTCTGCAGCATATCATCTGTACAGTATCTGCAACACAGAAGCAGAACACTCTCCAAAGTCGCTTGGAATATTCAGTCAGGGTCTTGGGGACAGCTTGGTTCTTTCTGTTCTACCAAGAAAGACTTCATAAGACACAGTCTCAACTCCATACTTAAATCCTTCTTTGAGTAGCTACACCCTCGGTGTGATTCAGTGACACTCAGTGACCCTGCGGTTGAAAGGAGAAAGAAGAAATACTTCTGCCCTAAAATCATAACCTATATTGCCTTTTATCTCCCGAAGTATCTAAGCACATTACACACCACAAACAATTCCTGAGCGTGGAACTAATACTTTTAGATGAGGAAAAGAAGGAGCACTTGAGGCAGTGCCAGAACCAAGATGAGAGATTAATTCATACCCTCACTTTTGTCCCTATTATTCCTGCTCCTGGAAGTCTTTTTAAAGGATGTTATTTTTTTGTTGTGTTGCTCAGCAGGACTTTGAATTTTTGAACCAGGTTTCGACGTGTGAGAGGACAGGATTCATCTCCCTTTCACAGCTGGAGCAGCTACAGGAAGTTGTGCTGCAGGATGAGGTTTAGAGCCTTCTCCATGAAAAGAGAAGGGATGTGCAAAAGGCAGAGTGGCTGAAATTGATTTTCAGAAGGGGTGAGTATCCTCTTCTCCACTGGAAATCAGTGGCTGGGAATAAGGCTTGTGATCTAGTTTTGTGCCTGCCATATTAAGGAACTGGAGAAAATAACTCTCCTAACTTTCTGGGAGGCTCAAAAGCTGAATCCCTGTATTGCTGCTGTCACCTGCCTATAGTTAATACAGGAAGTGCATTTCTTATCTCTTAAATATCCTCCAAAATACTTTTTTCTTTTCTTACTGAATGCACCCTCTTCTAGCCATGATTTTGGATGGCTTTTGAATTCCAGCTTTACTTTGAGACAGATTATCCCGTGTTCTCTTATGATAATGAACATTCCTGTCCTGGAAAATAGAGGAGAAAAAAGTAGAGGGGAAAAAAAGGAAGTCACTGAGGTGCTTAGTGAACTTTTGTCCACTTAAATCTCTATTATGATTTTTAGCACCTTCAAACCCTTCACTGCTTCTTGATTAATCACAAATCTGCATTTTAAAATATTACACATAGCTGTATAAAGCAGTGTTGGGTTTCTTTGTTTGCAAGAGCTAAGAACTGCAGTGCTTCAGCTGCAAACTTTTGCGCTTGCAAGAAGCTGTGAGCTACATATTAATCATAAAATCACAGAATATGCTGAGTTGGAAGGGACCCACGAGGACCATCAAGTCCAACCCTTAGCCCTGCACAGGACCATCCCCAAGAGTCACACCCTGTCCCTGAGAGCATCATCCAAATGCTCCTTGAGCTCTGGCAGCCTTGGTGCTGTGCCCACTGCCCTGGGGAGCCTGGTCAGTGCCCAACCAGCCTCTGGGGGAAGAACCTTTTCCTGAGATCCAACCTGACCCTGCCCTGACACAGCTCCAGGCCATTCCCTGGGGTCCTGTCCCTGGTCCCCACAGAGCAGAGCTCAGTCCTGCCCCTCCTCTCCCCCTCCCGAGGAAGTTGTAAATGCAGTGAGGTCTCCCCTCAGTCTCCTCTTCTCCAGCTGAACACACCAAGTGCCTTCAGCTGCTCCTCACACGCTTCAAATCAAGGCCCTTCACCATCTTCGTTGCCCTCCTTTGGACACTCTCTAATGGCTTCATATCTTCCTTATACTGCGGTGCCCAAAACTGCACACGAAATTCAAGGCGAGTCTGAAGGCCTTAAAACCCAAATGCACCAACCTCAGGACAGTTTCTGGTGTGCAGCAGCTTTCAAAAGGGATGAAATAGCCCACTTCGTGGCCAAGGTTGACATCCATCTCGTCAGCCACGCGCAGGGCCAGCCTGACCGCCGTCTGCCCGTGCGCCTGCGTGCACACCACCACGCCGTGCTGGTAGCGGGCAGACAGGCAGTGCTCGGCACACCACTGAGGGATCTGCAGGGAAATAAGGGGAAGGAAAAAAAAAATAGGATTTAGTGTTTAACGTGTTTAACAAGAGGCTGTAATTCAAAAGTTGACAGCGTAGAACAACTAAATCAACGTGAGCACCCGCTGCGCTCACTCGGAAATCCTCTGCCCTGATAAATGTCAGCGCTTGGAATCTCGTAAGTGCTCAACAGCAGGGAGAAGGTTTACCTGGGAATTTCTCAACTGGGCTCA
The DNA here is from genome assembly GCA_013396775.1 of Cephalopterus ornatus. Lineage (NCBI taxonomy): Eukaryota > Metazoa > Chordata > Aves > Passeriformes > Cotingidae > Cephalopterus > Cephalopterus ornatus. Next base: position 466,334 of record VZRE01009646.1, read on the forward strand.
GATTACTTTGAATATATTGCAGAAGGGACAGATTTGGCCCCTGGGGAGGAGGTGGCACCAGCAGTGTCGTAATAAGCACCTGCTGATGGATCCAGCAGTTGTTGTCAGGGGCTGCTGACAGCAATAAACCTGCTCATGTTACATTACATCCATGGAAACGTGTCCCAGGACGAACAGGGTTTCAACCTGACAAATGCCACAGTAAATATATGTGATTTCAGATGGATTACCCTGCAAACAGAGATCACTGAAACTTGAACTGCTCCAGAAGCTTGCACAGCAGCTCTCTAATTCATAGATTTACATAAAATCAACACTGGAAAATATTCATGTGTTATCGTCATGAGAAAGTACAATTGCATTATAAATATTATTTTAGTGAATGTGTTAGATTTCAAATCCTTTACTTAATCAACATATAAAATCAGGGGCATCAGCCATAATTTATTCTGTGTAGTTATATATGTATTTCTAAAAATATTTAAAAACCAGCCAGCAATGTGTTACATCTTATTAAACTTGTTTAAGGACAATTTAAAAGCTAACATTTCTTAACAAGTAGTTTATTATTATACAAAGCTTGCTGTGCATAAATTACAGTCAATAACAAGAAAGACTGCTCTCCAAAAGTCATTCCAGGCACCAGGTGGGTGTGTGTCACTCTTATAGGAACATAGAAATTTTCAGTGGGAAGTGTGATGTCTCGAGTTCAATATGTGATCTCCAGCAGTGTCCAGCATCAAAGTCTCTGGCAGGTATGAGATGCCCTTCAATAGCAATTATCCTACAGGAAAGTTTTCTCCTGTTCCTAGTCATAAACAATAATGTTTTGGCTTCTAATGCTTGAAAATTCTCTGTTTACTCTGGCAACACACTGAGATTGTTATATATTGTTACAGCAGAATTTGATAGTCCTGGCTGATGTTTGTGTGCTTAGAATCCACTGACATTTGGCTTTGGTGATGTCTTCACATGAGTTCTGTAAAGTAATTTTGTGTTCTGGAAAAAAGCATTGGCTCCTGGCTGAAGGGAGGGAAACACCATTAATTCTCCCCAAGAAACAGCCCTACTGATTTCAAACCTTCATTCCATGAGTACTTTTATCACCTTCACTTATGACCTGACAGCAAATCCAATGTATTTCTTTCCCGATGTAGCACTAATCAGAACCAAAACACACTTTCCAAGTCAGAATATGCATTGAATCGAAAACAGGCATTGCAGAGTTTACCATTTCCGCTGGGGTTCAACGTGGTGATGGACAAAAAGAAGCAAAAAAAAAGGCAAGTTGGTCATGATTAAGTAGAAGGCAACAAAATTCCCGAAATGAACAAAAGAACGGCCAGCCACATGTAGAAGGAATGATTTACTGCTAAACCACTAAACCTGAGATAAGTCCTAAAGTATTTTACACTTAGCCTTGGTCAATATGCAGACTGTGGAAATACACCTGTAATTTCAGGAAGGAAAGATTTCATCTGGTACATTCTGTAATATATTTAGAAGTGTACATTTAAAAGTGGTTGGTTTTCATGTTGAGCTGTTACGTTGGGGTATAAAAACAAAACAAAAATGAACAGTGCACATACTGGTAGGTACAATAATATTTTATACAGAATTTTTCTAAGGCTGTGTGTATATTTGGTTCTGAATTTTATACTGTAGCAGTTCATGCATGTCGTCTGCAGTGTTCAGAAAGGGCTTGATATTTTTAAATGTAGTATTTTATATAAAAAAGTTGTAGTTTGAGATTTTTATTAGTTGTTTATGACAGTCTGAGAAGTGTTACTCTTGAGCTCAGCTTACCCTGAACCCTAAAAACACCATCAACCAAGTAAAACTTGCTTGTAACAGCAACTTTAAACATAAAGTACCAATTTTTTGTGAACATTTAAAGCAAGATATTTAAGTGTTTCACATATTTTAAATCCGTATTTGACTGCATTAATGTTTATTCACCTCCTGTATTTCACTTTCCTTCTCGGGCCTTAATACCTCAGATTACAATAGCTGGCTGCACATCTGTTTCTGCACTGAGAACTGCTAAACTCAATATATCTGTGTGTGTTGCATCTCTTTGGGTGTTTTTATTCTGCAATACCAGACAGTTCTCAGCATAACATATACAAGGAAAATGTAAATTTGGATATTGATGTGCCCAATACGAGGAAACAGCTGTGTATACCAAATTATTGCAAAATTATTTTTAAGAATATATCATATTAGTGAAATAGTTACAGCAAAAGAAAAGTGGACAACATTAAATGTTCTAGAAATAATTCAGAAAAACCCCAGCCAAGTCTCTTGTACTGACCTGGGAGCTCTTGCCAGTTTTAGCATCTCCTGCCACCATCACAATTTGATTATGAAGCAAACTTTCCATGAAAGTGTATTTCTCTTTCCATATTGGAAGCTCTTCTCTCTCTTTCAGAAGTTTATAATAACGGGAGGAGTAAGGCAAGCCATCAAAAGGATTAAGCTCTAAATCTTCTCCACATACAAGTATTTCCTCTTCATCACCATCACTGCTGTCAAGTAATTCTAAAAAGCAGTGATTTTCTGGAGAAAAGGTTAAAAACTCCATTTTTCTTGCATAAATTATTCCCAGCAAAAACACGTTAGCAGGGGAAGGAGTCCTTTGTGTACTGATGGATCATTCTGGCTCCCTAAACCTGAGGAAATCCACTTTTCCTTGCTCCAGGATTAGTATTTCGCAGCTCTTCGGTTTAAAAGTTCAGTCTTGGGCTCCAGCGGCCTTTGTGGGCTGCTCGTCCCACTCCAGGTGGTTTAATAACCTTGAGAAAATATATTTAAAAAAATCACCCAAACTCTTCAAAGCCACGATGATTAAACCAAAAGATGTTAAAGGGAAGCTGAGTAGCTTTTGCACTCCAGCAGCCTGTGAAGTCCCAGAGTGTCTGCTCTTGTCTGCTCCGGCTGGGCCAGGCTGGAGAACAACTGGGAAAGAGCACGCTGAGCCTGACCTTTATCGCTCCTGCTGCCGTGAATAGGAGGCTCTGGAGCACTTATTGTGATTGCAGGGATGTCATGTGGGAGGCTAATCCCGGCACAATGGGCTTCACCCCTGGGTGCTGCAACAACAGCGAGCGGGAGGCGACGGGAAAGAGTCCTGTCAGGAACAGCCAGTGCTCTGGGGTTGGGTTGTTCGCAGTGTTTCAGCAAGTCAGAGTGGTAAAGAGTCTTTTTATATACTCTGTGTATTAACTCAGAGATCTTGCAAGGCTTTGACAGCTTAAAATGCAGTTAAAATATGCTTAATGTGTTAAAGCAGAGCGAGGCCAGTTCTAACCCTCCAAGGGCACCGGCAGTGGCCTTGAAAGATGGTGGAAGAAAAACTTACTGACGTAAAGTAACTCCAACTCTTAGGGCTCAAAAGCAACAAAATAGAGTTTCCTAATCTTGACTGATCTGTACTGCAAGACAAATATTAAATAACATTTGTTATTTTAGCTCCAGAGGCAAGTATCCTGTTGAACAATGGTGCTGATAATGTCTTGATGAACAGACTAGGAGCACAATGCTTGGATGCTTTTTCTATATCAACCTTTTTCTGCACTAAGTAATAGAATAAAAGTTATTGCCTCTTCTTACAAATTTTTCTTGTTTCGTAGCTTTGGACCACCTTGGCTACGATGCCCTAAACGCAGCCTCCGATGGCAACAGCGCAGGGAGCCAACAAAGAGAAGGAGGAGAAACTCTTTTGTTCAGCAGCCTGGATATCTCAGTGCAAATGAGATGAGTCTAATTACGTGTCTGTGCTGCACACAGAACAGGCTGATTGTTGGCACTGGGAGTGCCTGGCACCAGGGACTGACAGACTGCCCAGTTTGGGGCCAAAACCGAGTGCGATCTCCTGGGGGAACATCTCTGAGGGGCAAAAGGACCAGGTGATTTACCTGCCCCCTCTCTGGTGTTGGAGTAAATGACACCGGATTAGGTCATTCAGCTCAACTTGGAAACCACTTTTCCTATGACCTTCACGCATACCTCTGACGCACCCTGTGGGTTATCTGATTTTGTGTTACATCCTTCCCTGTTTGTTGTTGCAAACTCCCTACCACTGAGATCTCTGCCTCTCAAATGTGCCCAAAATTACTCAACAAGGCAAAATGTCATGAAAAGATTGGACGTGCAATTCTCTAATTCTAGAGAATTTTTTGGGTAAAATTCTGCTTAAAATGACATGAAGCAAACACATGAATTGCTATTATTTTACTTCTTTTTCATATGTTTAGCAGCAGTAGCACTGTGTGCTCCCGGATTTCCTCAATTGCAGTGCAGGTTTACCTTCAAAACGCGAAGAACTGGACAGCAATATTTTCTGTTCACTGTTCACTGAACAAATTCGAATAGTCATACCACAGCGATCTTTTTATTTTTCCTTATTTTTGATACCTGTGATACAAGAAAGCAAATTTCAATGTTTATTATTTGAAAATGAAATATCAGGAAACTAATACTCCTTTTATGATACCGAACGTTTTAAGAGACCAAGTTGTTAAATGATTGATAACTTCATTGCTAGACCTCTGGAATTCTCTTGCAGAGGACCGACTTCTGCTCCTGCCTCTGTTAGTCCTTAATTTTGATGCCTGTCCCTTCTGTCCTGTCGCTCCACCTGCCTTTGACCGCTCTGTTGAATGTCTCCTTGTTGTTCTTGGCTTTGCCTTTGCTATTTAGCCAGATCTCTTCTTCCTTTTAAGAGTGGTTCACCCTTTTCTGATGAGGCTCCATGATCATTTCTTCTGACTGCCGTTGTTACAGCAGGCACTTAAGGACTTGCAAGATGTACATTTTAACTTAATACAGCAGGATTAATTCTAATAAATAACAGAAACACTTGCTGCAGATGAGTGCTTTTAGCAAGTGAGGGTATAAGCGGCTTTCAAAGATATCAACGAGAACTTTGCTATTGATTTAAATTATATGTTGTTGTGCAAGTGCTTATGATAATGTGCTCTAGGAAAGCAATAAATACCACATAACATATCCTGGATTTTTAATAAAGACTTCTTAATATATAGGCGCTCTTTGCAGCTTTGCTATTAAATCTTTCAGAGGAGGAGGATGTTCTGTGTGTAATTTAAAATAATTTAGATTTGTGGTATCAATGGCAGTACAGAGTTCTTTCTTCCTGTGCTCCATTTTGTTTCCCCTGTTTTGGCAGCAATAGTTTGCAACAGCAATGGGAATTTAAGGGTGTCACTTCTTTTTTTCCCCAGAATGTTGTTTAAACAGAGGATTTCGGATTTAATTTACTTTATCATGAAGCAAATTAAGCCTGTGAAATATGAAGGTGGAACACATTGTATTTTAAAAAGCAGAATTATAGTTTACTGTTATTAGATGAGAACCAGCAGACGCTGTCAAGAGCAGTTCCTCTTTCCATCCTGTTTTCCAGCACAAACTCTTTTGATGCCAGATCCCTCCAGCACTCGTATGTATGTCCACTGGGATGTGGAACAGCATCTTTGCAGCTGGAAGTGGAGGGGCTGCTCCTAATCTTGAATTATGTTAGTCCTGAAGGCTTTGCTATTTTTCCCTTTTAACATAATAATAATAAAAAAGATGTGTTCTGGGGTATTTCTATATTTCATGTTTTTGTTTGTGTTATGCACACAACACCTGGTGTTTGCCCTGCACTTTAACCCAGGAGCTGCCACCAGTTTGAACTCTGTCTGTCCTAATGAGGCCAAACAAGGGCTATGTTTTACCTGCCAAATAACTTAGTTTATTCCTCAGGACTGGGTTATCTTGCTGAGCCAACTCTGTTTTCCCATGGCCTGAGCCTGGTGGACTCCAGGGCCTTGAAGGTGTCCAGGACAAGGAGAAGCCCAGCTTTTTCCTGGACGTGCAGCTCATCGTCCACATCCACCGTGGTGTCACTGGTCCCCGGGGGCAGCCAAGGAGAGGGATGCAAGTGGGTGGGTAGGGGGGATAGCTGAATTTTGGCATGTTGAATCCTCACTGAAGATGTTTTCTGTGATAAAAGTAGGCCAGGTCATTGTGGATAATAAAGCTGACCCTGTATGCACAAACCAGCCGGAGCCCACTGCAGGGGCAAGCAGTGCCCATCGCCAGTAGGACCTGGAGGTGAGAACATCACCAAGATGTATGGAGTCCTGCTGCTAAAAATGACACTTTCACAGTCTCAGCAGGATTTTTGTTGTTGTTGTTTTGCTTGCTTTTTATGCTGCTATGAATATGAAAGCTTGGTGCCTGGCCAAGAGACAGCAAATAAATGTGAAAAATACCCATCTCATTTGAAGACTCTGTTAAACTTCTCCCTTGGCCTATGGACAGCAACATTTAACCTTGCTTGTACTGTAACTAAATTACAGTTTATTGAGTAAACTGTAAAGGTAGAATAGAGAATTTCCATCACATGAAAGAGGCTGCAGCAGCATGGACCATTCACACCTCCATTGTGTTTTAATTTCCACTTAAGGATCTGTTGACTGGTAAAACACTAGTTTTTCATTACTGCTTTTTTTACAGCCAGTGATAGATAGATTTAAACAAAATGTTTCAAATCAGGACATTAAAAAATGTCTAATTTTAACTCACTGGTTGCCCAGCATTGGATGAGAATGTTATGGGAATTGAGCTGAAATTGTGCATGTATATGAAGTACACTTGCTTGTGTTTGAGATTCTTCATGTTCACATTTATGTGGAAGTGAGGGAAAAGTACGTAAGACACTCCATGGTTCTTTGTCTTGCTTGCTAATTGTGGATTTAAATTAAAATTAACTTAAAATTGCAATGTAGTTTTTTAGCACATTCAATAATATTGAAATTTTAAAACGTAATATTCAAAAATCCCAGACAGATTTATTAAAGAAAAGGAAATGTGGCCTAATGGCCTAATGGAAAATGAAATGTGACTGCATTTTTCAAATCAGTATAATCCTACAAGATTTAAATCAAGAAAATACTCTCTTCTCTCATGGAGTCTTTGATGGTCAGAAGTTGTTTTGTCATTCCACCGGGTTCTGGGCACAAGGCAGTGACTTTGCTCAGTTCAGTAGTGGCAGTAAATGTAAAGTGCTCAAGTATTATTTCTACCAAGTTTATCATAGACATGAAGTTTATGTAAGTTTTATTTTTAAATGGATAAAAAGTAAATTAAATATATATTTCAGTATTTTGCTAGCTGTTCAATATCCCAAATCAGTAGCTTGAGCAATTGTAATGATTTTTATTACTGATACCTGGTATCCTTTTGTAGATAAGGATAGGTAAGATTAATTTTTGTACCATTTAAACTTAACCAGTGCTTCTGGAAGGACCTGGTGATTTGCCCGTGAGGAGTAGGAGGTGTTGGGTTCCCCATGAGCACTGTGGTCATCACACCTTCTGAGCCAACCTGGAGCTGCTGGGGGTTTGCTGAGTCTGCTGAGCACATTCATTTCTGTGCGGGGTGGTTGGAAGAGGAGATGGTGGTGAAGAGAGAGGTTGGGTTGTCACTGCCAGAACCCTCCACCCCCAGGTCACCTCAGTCTGAATGCCCTTAATTTTCACAATTAGAAATTAAAAAAAAAAGTACTCGAATCAAGTTTTTCTTGTGCATTACCATGTTCATCCCCACCATTTTCTTAATAAAACCATTGGCTGTCTCATTATCTGCAGCATAGCTGTGCTAGGACATTGTCCACAGAACTGTCAGCCTGGCATCAGGTTCTGGGTTTGCTCTCCGTTTGAATGATGACATGAAAAGCAAACCAGTAGCTCTGTGTGTCCTGAGGTGTTTTAGAGAATGGCTTTAAGCATAATTTTAACACTAAGACATCCTAAGAAGACAGATGATAGGAGGCCTAAATGGAATTTTATTCTAATTTATTAGTGGTTTGGGATTTTTTAATGTAATGGGATGTCTTAATCTATTTTCTCTTCTCTTTCTGTTGTTTAGAAAAAAACAAGATCAGCATTGTGTTTTCAGTTCATTAGTATAATATTTGTGTGTGCTGTGGAGTTAATGCTTTAGAGAGCCAGAGGAGGAGGAAGAAATAGAGACAACTCACAGGGAAGAGAATAAAAGATATTTTGGACTTGGATTTATAACGAGATGAAGAGTCAGCTAGACAGTGTTAGTACAGTTTGTTCCAGATGACAGGAACTAGAGACAAGAAGTTTGGGCGGGGGCCAAAATGTCTGATGGGGCAGCCACAAAAACTGGTGCTGTAGCAGTGCAGGGAATAGAGACACATCAGGCTTTTTGTCAGGGAGATGCTGCTTCATAAACTGATGAAAAATATTCCCTGGAAGTTTCTCGGAACATGTTAGGAAGTGGGTGAAAACGCCAGTGATGTGGTGATGTTTTTCTTTGAATGAAGAGGCAGGAATATTTTTTGTGGCCTGGAATATGAATTTGTGGATTTTGAGGGGCATAAAGAGGAGTGTATGGAAAGAATGCTGAGCAATGAAGGAGGAAGGTGTGCAATATAATGGAAAATAAGCAAGATGAAGCTATTACAAACAGTGGTAAACAGAGGTGCTGGTGGATTTATGGGCAGTTGACAAGAGATGAAGTGGAAAGCAAAGCTTCAGTCACCTGGGGGCAATGGGTGACAAGGAGCCACGATTTAACCCAAAGAGTTTGCGGAGCAGTTATGGGGTTATTCAGAAGATCTCCCTCTGAATCAGAAGGTGTTTCCAGCAGCAGAAGAGGTTTTGCAGAGATGAGCAGCCCTGCTGTGTCAGCAGCGTGAGGCTCAGCAGTTGTTTTGGGAATTCATGGCTTCAGTTTTTATTACAACTTTTGGCAGCAGTGAAACTTTGAGTGGTCACTGCTGCTCTGATGGATGATAGAGGAGCCTCTGTACTCTGGAATTAGTTTTCTGAATTGTAAGATATTCCAAATGCCTCTTTAGGATTTGATCGATGTGGCTGGTTTTTATATTTGCCCAATAAAATATATTACACACACACCTCTCAGTGTTTTTATGTCACAGGTGTTTGCCTTTCTCTGCACAGAGGTTTATTCCTTTCTCTGTGGGTATGGATTTCTAATGCTTTAAATCCTGCACAACACAGTGCATACATAAAGTTCATTTAGTTTATTTTTATTATATATGTAAAAAAAGTATTTTGTGCCTACTTTGTTGTAAGTGCAAATTCTGTTGATTTGTCTCACGTTGCAAAGATTTTCATTTATTAGTACTTGTTTATCCTTACTAGTTTTTAAGGAACTTAATAACTTATTTAATGAAGCATGAGATGTGAAAATGTTGCACGTTATGGATGCCTCCTGATGAACAAATTCTGCACTCCTGCACAACACACATAAAACAGAGGCAAAAGGGTGAGAACTTTGCCTTCAGGAAGGATTGAGTGTGCATGCTGGGGTTGGACATTTTTTTGCCATTACTGTTTGAACCGAGCCGATGTGGTCACGGCTGTTCCGTGGTCACACAGACACTGTCACTGGGAGCTGGCAAGGATCAATGTGCTCTGAAATAAAAGTTTGGTTTGTTTTGCCATTAGGAGACTGTTTTCGTGTGACACTGCCCTGGCTCAGAGCCCTGTGCTGCATTTGGGCCCTGTCACTGTGGGGTTCCATCACAGAGCTGCTGTCACGCCGTGATCATCAACTGAGACCCAGAAAATCCCACACTGTGGCTTTGGACGCCTTTTCTTGTCACAATATTCCAACCCTAACCAGGTCAGTGGCAGTTTTGTCAAAGACATAAATGGAGTCACTCTTCATGCCTTGGCTTTTACCCTACAGTCATTATTCAAGCCAAAATCCTAGGGAAGCCACTGTGCCTGGCATGGCTCTGCTCTGCCAAATCAGGTCCTCCTCGGTGTTGGATGTGCAGATAATATTTAATATGACATCATTCTTCAATATAAATGCAGAACTAAATGTTTGGCCTTTGATTTGAATGGGAGTTTTTCCACTGATAGAAATCAAGCCAAATATTCCTTCCAGAAAATGTTGTTAATGTGTCTGTGACATGTGTGTGGTTAAAAGGATTATGAAAATGCACCTTATTTTCTCAAGGTAGAGTAACTTTGAGATGTGGGGTCAAATTTTATTGTAGTTTTTAACTGTAAGCAAAAAAGTGAATGTTATATAATGTGTGATCTCTTGACTCTGAATTTCTGTTCAACTTTGTAGAAGAAAGAACATGTAATTGTACATGTTGAATAAGAAAAACAGCTGCTTTGTTATTTTTTTTCATCATTCCCAGAAATCGTGTTGCTTCTTCTGAGAGAATTTCACCTTTATGTCACCTTAACTTTGAAAGCTTCCAGAAAGACAACTTTGACTTTTTCCTTTGATGGTGCTGAAGCAAACTGCAGCATTAGAACATTTTTGGAATGTGTTAGGAAGGACTATACAGTCATGGGAATGAAATCTGGTGTCTCTTATAATAATAGATACTGTGATAGAAAAAACTTTAGACTCTCTGAAATGGGAGGGAAATGTAATAACTTTGCCTTTTGTAGGTGCATTTCATTTTACATATCAGATTATTATGGGATGGACTAAATGGTATTGTTTATTTTTAAGGACTACACAGGTTTTCTTGAGCTTTGACTGAACTGCTGAATATCAAATCCACCTGCTCATTATTTCTACACTCTTTCCTTTCAGTTACTTTCAGTCACGACATTTATTGAAAAAATCATTAATAACAATCTTATACAAGTGGGACAATATATCAGAGTTTGGTTCTAGCAAGTTATAAGGGAGCAGGTTTTGTTTGTTTCTCTCTCCTGTAGGTAAAATATATCAATTAATAATCACTCTGTTGTTTATGCTTTGCTGCTTAATGAAGAGCAACAATGAAACACCAGTGAAGGGAGAAAAATGTGACTCAAGGTAAGGGGAAACAGGGAAAAGCTCTTAAGAAATAGTAGTTAAATCAATAAAATCATACTCATAGAAATCTGTGTGCCCATAAGCTTTGCTTCCTTGGGTGGGGAATCCGGTGACCAGATCGTGTCCTGCAAATATGTAGTTGAAAATCATTCAGGAAATGTTTGAATTCTTGAGTTCTTTTAAGTAGGGCTTTGTTACCTGGGCAGGTTGGCAGTAGAAATGGAAGTGTCCAAGGCCAGGTTGGATGGGGCTTGGAGCAACCTGGGATAGTGGGAGGTGTTCCTGCCCATGGCAGGGGTGGGACTGGATGGGCTTTAAGGTCCCTCTTAGCCCAAACCGCTCTGTGATTTTCTGAAGCAGCAGTTGGGTTATGTGATCCAAACCATTTCTGAAGTTTTCTTTGGCCAAAGAACTCAGCTGGATTGAGACCTCGGTTCCTCTGCTGCTGAGTAGCTCCTTTTCTGGTTTTCAGGACTTCTGAAGGTTGGTGGGAAGTCTGGAAGGCTTGTGTTTGCTAAAACACCATTGTCCATCGTGTGCTTCTGGAAACTACACAAATTGTAGTTGACAAAGAGCAAAAGATTAGTGGAGCAGGAAGCACAGGCTTTTCTTCAGGTTACAGACCCCACCTGGAGTTCTGTGTCCAACTCGTTCTCCCAGACTCTGGAGTCACTTTTACCAAACCAATACTTTCCACGTGCTTAAATAGTGCACTTTTTAGGTACTATCCCAAATGAGCCCTGAGTATTTGTTTCCCTTTCCTTGGAACTAAATATGGAGTGGTGCTAAAATCCAGGGTTTGCTGGTTTGGTTATAAAGGCTCCACACTTCGGTTGTTTTCCAATAGATAAATGACACACAGTAATGTCCTTCCAAAATTTACCTAGGAAAGTTTGTCACTAGGTGGCACAATTAGACTGTATTAGTACCAACATTTCGTATGATTTGTCCAGTTGGCTTCTTTCTGTTCTCTAAGGACCCCTTTGATTACACCCAGCATTCAAAAATACCTAAATGTTACAATAAATTATAATAAATGAATAATTTTGGTGTTTGGGGTTTTTTTGAAAGAGCAGGTGTTCTCTGCTGGACTTCATAATTGTTTTAAATATTTGATAAATATTGACTTTGGATTTGACATAAAACCTGCTCATTTTCTGACGACTATTAGAGGTATTTTAGTATCCAGATTTTTAGATGTAAATAAAAGCATGCTGTTCCCCTTTGGTGTTTTCCAAAGATGTCTAATATTCAGATATTGCCTGAACTACATGTGCAGATTGAGATATTTATATGTGAAAACGCCTTTTCTTGTCCCTAAATTTTTCGTATGAGAACCACTAATTCACAGCCACAGTTAAGGATATTTACAGATCAGGTTTTTCCTGCGAGGGCCAATTTTAAATCTCTTGGTTTTGGGACATGAGCAGACTGAAAGAGCTCTAATTGGAAAACCAGTGATTATAGCATTGGTCTTCATTTATTATATCCAAAAAAAATCCTGGTTGGAATATCCTGGTGCCCAGATTTGGCAGGTGCATCAGCAGGAGCAGTGATGCACAACCCTGGGACATTTTCTTCTGAGGGATAAAACATACGTTTGAAAACACCGTAGAAACATCTCTGATCACTTGTTGTGTGCTGAAATGTCTGGAATATTTGGTAAGGAACACAGGAGACTTCCTTCTCTTTTTAGGGATGTGTCACACAGCACGTGGTGGGTGGCTGTGAGCCAAGAACGTCCTACAGGTATCGATTAAAGGTCACCAGCCCTAAAGGAGCTTTTACTTATGGTCCAGTTATCCCGGTGTTCACCAGTAGAAAGTAGTACAGATTTTAAATTATAATGAAATGACTAATTCAAGGCCTCCTTAGTTAGATTTCCAAAAAAGCTTAAAAAATGTGTTTTCTGAGCAAGCACGAGGGGAATCACCTAATTTTACTCCAACACTCAGGTTAACTAATATGGACTAAAGTTATTCTGTACATTAAATTAAAGTTACAATAGTCTCTAGAGTGGTCTCTAACAAAATTTTAAAGAATACAAATAAATTGTTACTTGATTTTCTTCTGTTTTTTTTTTAATTATTTTTTTAACCCTTTCTTCTTTAGCCAAGTACTGGTTGTTCAAGGTAAGCAGGTGGAGAAGCATCTGTGTGCTTTTTATGTAGACTGTCTCATGCCTTCTGGATTTAGCAAGAATGTGATTACGATCCCAGAAGTGTTTCTGTCAAGGAAAGCGTAGACATGCATGCTCTTACTTAGACAGAATTTTTTATTGAGAATACATTTGCATTTCTTTTCAGGTGCCTGAACAACTTCTGGAGTTGTTAAAAATGGCTTTTGGAGGGGGCCAGTAGGATGAGATCAATTACAAGAAGGGTGTTAACAGCAAGAGTAACTTCTGTAAGTGGGAGATGCTCAGCTATGAGGAAAACAATATGAAAATCATTAACAATGAAATAATAAATACTTTTTTTCCTAATAAACATTCTCAGTCTTGCATAACATCTGCTTGGAACCAGCCAACTCATTTTCAAGCTTTTCAGGAGTTCTAGTTTTGCATATTTTTTTAGATACCACCTGAAATCACTTCAGGAATTAATTTTTCACCAGGAGCCTTTTTCAATAAATCTCCAAGTTGACATTGCAGTTGTTTTTTCTATAGTGAAAGAGTACTCTCCTAAAAGGTGAACACGTTTTTACAGATGCTTTCAATGCTTAAAACTGATAGTATTTAAGAATTGTGTGGAATATTGGAGACTTAGATGCAAGTAAAGTAAGCTTAAGCAGTTTCACTTGTTTTGAAGCAGACCTTGTAGAGCTGAGATTTATTTCTTCATGCATTAGTCACAAACCTTCAGCTTTTCAAGGAATCAGAGCTTTCTTGAAATTATCTTTTTAGTTGAAAAGTATTACTGGGCACGTTCCCCAGATCATTCCAGGCAGCATCTCATCTCTTGACATAACCTGAGCAATAGGATTTTCATTTGAAATTCTTGCTCATGGCTGAACTGGAACAACCGTGGAGAATCCACTACAGTAGTGGGTAAATTGTTCCAGAGATTAATTACCCCTGTTAAAAAGGTACACCTTGTTTCTGGTGAATACTTCATTAGTTTCAGTCTTCACTCAATGCATCTTACTCTCGTTTTCCAACCACGTTGAGGAGCTGAGGTGTCAGCAGCAGTTTTTGCTCCCTGTTTGGACACTTTCTAACTGCTTCTGAGCTTTTATATTTTCCACCAGCACAAAGCAGAAATCTCTTTGAGTAGTTTTGCTGTCGGTATCTCATATACATGTATATAACATATATATGTGTGTATCTGTGTATGTATACACATGTGGACTAAATAGAAAAGGAAGGATGGTTTAAATCTGAAATAACTTCTTCACCAACTGAGGGTTTTTTTCCAGTTTATTTCTAATTAACACTCCAAATATTTTAACTTTGATTTTTCAAATCCTGTCTGCATGTTCTACACAACAAAGCAGGATAAATTTCTAATTTGTATTCAGCTGGAAAAATGTTCTATAAATCAGAAGAGAAGTCTTCTCTCCCCCTTTGGTGAAGTACAAGAGAATTCTGCTTAAATGAAGCATGCAATTTTAATCAATTGTACCCTAAAAAAGAAGACAAACAGCTGCTGCTGGTTAATTGCTGAATGTCTCCACCAATGGACTCATCATTTATTCACTGCTTTATATCCTGAAAATAAAGGTGTTCTCACCATGCAACAGCACTGCCTGCACATTTGCAACTGAGCAGCTCAGATAATACATGGAGAATTTATTTCACAAGACAAATACGTGACCTTCACCCTCCCAGAGTCATTGTTTCCATCTAATCATCACATTTCCCGAGAAAGGTCAGATCTCCTGTGTGAAGCCAAGGGAAAAACATATTTAATATCTCCAGCTAAAAGATTCATTTCCTATTAGAAATTATAACAAACTGTGAAGATTTGCCCACTCTGGAGAAAGGTTCTGGGGTAGAACCACAGACTCCTGTGGCTTGGAAGGGACCCACAGAGGTGACCTGGTCCAGCCTTTGGCTCAGATCAGATCCAGCCACAGCGGGTCACTCCAGGCCTCGCTCAGTTGAGTTCTGAAGCTTTCCGAGGATGGGAATCCCACAGCTCCTCTGTGCTCCAGTTCCAATGTTTGACAACTTCATTGCAAAATAAATTCTTTCCTTACATCAAGTCAGAATTTCCCACCCTTCAAGGTGATCACCACCCATCCTTCCCCTGTGCACGTGGGGGAAGAGTCTCTTCGTCTGCTTCCTTCCTCTTCTCCATAGCTCTTCATTTTCTTGTATTTATTTTCCACAACCTGTCCATTACTTTAGCTTATAACTCCGCTTTAGGGTTGGGGTTTTGTCTTCTCCCTCTTTCTGAGTGCTCATTTGCAGGCTTGCAAACTTTTCCAGGGAAATTATCACAGTGAAATACAAGCCTTCAATCCAATTTGATGAAAGTCTGAGTGTTTTCTTCTTCTTTCCTTCCTTTTCCCTCTGGTCTTGTTCCCTTCTGGATCCCCTTTTCTTTTCCAGTCATTTTTGCAGCCGCTGTGCTCATTTGTTCTGTGCTTATCTTTTGGTTTGCCCTTGCCTCCGGGTTTGTTCTTCGTATTTTGGTTTTGCAGCTCGTTTCTTTCAGCCTTCTTTGTCCTTGTTTCCCCTCTTCATACATGGTGTGGCTGTTAGGGGCTTCTCCACATGATCCTGGGACTATTCCAGTGTTAGGTATTTACCTGGAAAATATTTGCTTTAGGTTACCTGGCTGATAAACACAAGGAGTTAGAAGACGCAAAACCTAAAACTAATCTCTGGGGTTTTCTTAGTAAAAAAAGGTTAAAATTAATAACTAAAAGGATACAAACACTTCACTTGATCCTATATTGTTTCCTTTAAAAGGTATTTTAAAGGCAGGCTCTGAATCCATTTCTAAGTCTCTGAAAAATGCAACATCTGAAATATTTTGCCATAATAGTGATATCAGATCTTATCTCAACTTTGAATAATCTATCACATGATACACACCTAACTGAAAGGTGTGGAAGGAGCTCCCTTGTTGGAGTAAAGAAATTGGGAACTAAATGATATCAGAGCACTGTATTATGAAAAGCGAAGATTAATCATCTGCAGCAGTGGCATAATCCTGTGTAACTAAAAGGAATATGTTCAACTATTTTTGGGGAGAAATGCTTTGTACCTTTCTTTCTATAGGAGAAGCAATGAATGGAGAACAAGTCTATTGGTTGTTACAATGTAAAGGCATTTTCTGACATTCTTCAAGGAGGGTAAGAAAATGTTCTGGGCTAAAAGAACAGATTTAGAAGTGTTAAATAGCATTATTATGTTATTTAAATGTTGTAATAATGGTGTTACACAATGTTCTGTGAATGTTATTTACATTATAATTGCTATTATAATGTTAAAATACCAAAAATGAGATGCTATTGTACTTCCAAAATTCAATTATCAGTGTATCTTCTATTATATCAGGCTTAGCTATTGTACTGGCAAATTTTATCTAAACCTTACTCTGCAAGCATCCATATTGAAGCAAAAAGGGGCAGAAGAATAGAAGTTTAAAAGACTTAGTGAGAATAGTGAGAATCTATTTTGTGTATGATACAGAGAGGCCATGTGATATACAAACATAGAGAGTCATATTAACATCTATATTAAAATAGTTAAAGTACTTTTTATGTAGTTGCTTTTTCCTACCTGGAGATTATGATTTATAATCTATTTTAGAACACAGTTAAAAACCATCTGGTTAATTTTTGTCTTGGGTTGTCTGATACTTGCCAGATTTTGCTGTAGGTGTTGGAAGGTGAAAACAATCCAATGCAATAACCTGCTTTTGCCTCATTTCTGAGCACTGAGCATTGTAGGGCAGAAGTGATGTCTTTTAGGTGGGACCTAAAGAGAGGAAACTTCTGATGCATTAATTCTTTATGTATTTCTGGAGGTCTGTAGGGACTTGGCTCTAATCAGTGGTGATTTTCCCCGTTCACATATCCAGGTATGTATTCGTAGATTTGCAAAGAACGAAATCAAAGAGAATTATCCTCTTTATTTAAAAATTTGAAAACGGCAGTCCTGAGCTAGACTTTAACAGACCTCCCATAACACAGGAGCACTGCCAGTTAATCAGCAGGAACCTTTCCTGTGTCAGACCTCCCCGCTTCATGTCCATTTTGTGCAGAGAGCCTGTTTCTCTGTATTCACTGTAGATCACTGTGCTGCGTGTCGTCCTGATCACCTCCCCCTGTAGCCTGGAAAGAGAATTATGTGATTTTCACTGAAAATCCAGTGTGTAGTCAAATGCTAGATTCTGCTTGTTGAAGGTCAGTTTTTAAGGCCCTTTTACTGAAGGACTGAAAAGCTGCAGTGAGGTGGCTCGGGCAGGGGAGTTGGCTGTGCTGGGCGTGCAGCAGCACTGGTTAAAAGCAGAACGCTGAGGAAAGAGGGAGAGCGCTCTGAATTAAATTATTCTGCGTTAGGCATTGCTTTTCCTTCACAGAATTTAAGGAATTGTCAGTAGACCATCCAAATAATGTCACTGCAGCCCTAAGGTTCTGCAGTGGGTAGTTACGATTTTTAGGTTGTTACCAAACGTCACCTCCACCCTGTGGGTTGAAGGTGCTCAGCCAGGGCAGCTCAGAAATGACAGATCCTCTGCACGAGGACTTCTTTTGGGATTCAGCAGATGTTTCTTCCTTCTGCTGTAGATCCATAAAAATCCCTGTGTGCTGATTGCCGCGTTGCTTGACACCCATTCGGCCCTGGGGGTTGGCAATCACCTAGCTGATGAGGGTGGGGAGGCTGATAAAAGTGTTGTTGGCCTCCAGCGATCCTGTGCTCAACACCTGTATTGCTGGAGATGAGATTTGTTAACTGTCTTGGACTTTGATTCCCTGGGCTCCGGGGGAAGTTAGCCTCAGAAGTTATTTCTCCCAACGGTAAATTGATATTTTAGTAAGTGGTGTCGTATTTGGTGGGGCAGCCACACAACTTTGGTAGCTCCTTCCCGTGGAGCATCCGTGTGGCCTCCAACTACCTTCTGCTGATTTTTCCTAATATTTTGGTAATAAGTGCTGGTTTTCCTAGGCAGCTTTGTGCCCCAAAGGCAGCTGTGCTGTCCTGCATGGAAATTTGATAAATTGTGCAGGAAGGAAAGGTGTTTCTTGGATTCTTTCATGACCTGTCCATGATTCCGGGACTGCTGAATGTATTTCAAGAATTGTTGGGATCTCTTTTCTGTAAACATTTTCTGACACATATTGTCCCCAAGTTTGTGGTATTTCTTCTGCATTCCTTGAAGAAGTGGATGTTATGATTTACTTTCTTTGCTTGGAAAAAAACCTGCTTTGTTCCGTGTTTTCACCTCTGACAAAGTACAAATTTGCAACCAAGGAGTCAGGGTTTGAAACCCTGCTTTCTGCTTAAGTTGCTTCATTCACATTTTTACTACA
Organism: Cephalopterus ornatus; assembly: GCA_013396775.1. Classification (NCBI taxonomy): domain Eukaryota; kingdom Metazoa; phylum Chordata; class Aves; order Passeriformes; family Cotingidae; genus Cephalopterus; species Cephalopterus ornatus. Next base: position 484,673 of record VZRE01009646.1, read on the forward strand.
CATTTAGTAAATGTATCAATGTGGTATAGAATTATTACATCAGTGACTGGGTAAGCCAGTATAATACTGTATTTTTAATCCCGTTATACTTTGCTATATCCAAGACAACAAGCCTTTTAATGGGAGTTTAACCATAGTGTCAGACACTTTTCCATGGTGGTTGGTCTGCTTGCTGGTGGGACAAATACATCCTAGTACTGGGGGAAGCACTGCGCTAAATATAAATGATTTCTCATTTAGAAGTGAAAAAAAAATCCACCAAACCCATAACATTACATTTATCCACAGCTGGAACTTGGTTTTGAAGGGATGGACACAGGAATGTTATTTGGCCAAGCATTGCATTGAAGACTCATTAACTGAGAGACTCTTGCAGTTTTGTTAATTGTAATCTCTGAGAGATGAATGCAGATAATTAATCACCTCTCAGAGCTGTCTGACTATAATGCAAAGAGCTAAAAAAAAGAGAACTTTCTCGATACAAGTAAGTTTCTACATCAGCACAGTGAGATTTTTGGAATAGCTGTCCGGCTAGCAGGGCAAAATTCTCATTCCACTGAGGACTATATGTGCTAAATTTGTGAAAGGCATAAAATAATATGATTGATTTGAACAGCAGGAGGCTGGACTTGATGACCTGGAAGATCTCTTTAAGTCCTGTAGTAATAAATTTTAGGATAGTAGTGGAAGGTGTCCCTGCCTGTGACAGGGAAGTTGAAACTAGATGATTTTTAATGTCTCTTCCAACCCAAGCCATTCTGTGATATATTTGTATATAATTACTAAATGCAAACATGTAGTATTACATGAGAGAGGCTGTGGTACCTTGCTGAGGGACGGGAGAGTCATAGTGGCAGAGGATGTCAGCTGAAAATCATCTGATATTTTATTAATTTAAGAAAATAAGTAAAAGACTAATCCCTGATGAGCTATTTCTTTAGCTGGAGTGTTGAAACATTACAGGGTTCTTCTCCAGTATTTTTATTCTATTAATATATTGCTAAATTCTTGTATTTATTTTTGTTTCCCATGATGGCTAAGGTTTTGAGAACCAGAAGGATTTCAAACTAAAGGAAGCAAGTGGATCACCCAGGAGCCATGGTTGTGGATGGAGCATATGAAGCACGGTATCCAATAAAAAGTGAGAAAGGATGAGAATGCAAGACACACGCTTGTTAGGCTAATGTTTTATACTTCAGCCTGTCCAATCCTGTAGGTGCTGAAAGTCCACTGACAGCTTGCCAACAGCCACGAACTCAAGCAGGAGAGGTTTGTGGCTGGGCATGAGGAAAAGCCCCTCACCGCGGGGATGCCAAACAGCGGGACAGGGAGCACAGAGGGGTTCTTCCCCAGACGTTTTCAAATCCGAACTAGATAAATCCCTGAGCAACTTCATGTGGCTTCAGAGCTGCCCTTGCTTTGAGCAGGAGTCAGACTAGAGCTCTCCCAAGGTCCCCACCGGCTTTTATGATCCTGTGATTAAGGCAGTCATAGACATTCAGGGAAGAAAAGGTGTAGAGATGGGGCTCTTAACATTTATGCTGGAGATAATGGTTAACTCGAGAGCTGATGGAGACATTAAACAGCTGCTGGAAGCTGTTCCAGGCACACACTTGACAGTGTTAAAGCACATGAAGAACTATCAGAAAGACCTATCTGCTGGTTTTATTTTAGTGTTTAGTGCCACTGGCCTTCAGCAATAGGTGACAAACCTCTGAGGAATAAAATCATCTTAAATACCTTTGCATTTTAAGTATGAAAGGGGTGTTTTAAGAATTCGCCCAAGGAGAAAGAAATCTATTTTCAGAGCCACACATTGTCTCTTTTGGAATAGAGACATAAGTCCTGGTCCTTTAGGTTTTAATAATTTCCAGCTGATGTCTGGAAATATAAAGGTCACACCCTTGTACCAGAGTGGGAATTGCGAATTCAGTAAGAAGAAGAAAGACATTTGGTGTGAAAGGTAGGTATCGTAATGACATCCCTTTTCTGAACTCATGGATGGTAACGACACTAGGAGAGTTGAAATTTAAACGTGGATTTCTCAGTGTGTGTTGCTGTGCTTGTCTGCCTCTTACCTCCTCTGAGGCGAGGCAGCTCTTCATGGGGTTTCAGAAAGTTCTTAGAAGCGCATCAGCCTTTAAAAATGTATTTATGGTGTTATTCCTTATCTTCACAAGGTCAAGTATTTTCAGATCTCTCACATGTTAGAGTTAAGTTACCGCTGGGACATTTTTACTCTTATTTATCAGAGTTTACAGAGTATGGAAGACATTTAATTTTTTTTTTAACATCGATAATGATGTAGTGGTTTTGTAGCAGGGTAATCTCCTTTTCTTCTATATTTTTAATAGTGATGTTAGCTACTTTTGCTGGTCACCTGGGCACGATTAAGTAGCTGAGATCACCAGGTGCTTCCTGGGAAGGCAGAGATCAGGGAGGTCACACCACTTTTCACTGGGTGGCAGGCAGAGGACATGGATGGATGGCTGAGGGTGGCTGTGATCACCAGAGGTGTTTCATCTCCACATTTTGCAGCAAAGGCAGCACTGTCCCAGATGTGAACAGGTTAATTTTTATGCTCATGTTAGTCCTGCACTGATACGTTCCTGAATGCTTTGGGCAAAGGAGTGCTGCTGCTTAATGGAAACTTATTTTCCCCAAATGATGATAGCAATGGTGTGGTGTTCAGAAAAGTGAAGAATGGTGTAAATGACTGAAAAATGGAGAAGTGGCTAAAACCCTGCTAATGGCCATAAACAGAATAACCTCCGAGTCTTTAGGGCAGTGAATCTTCCACTGTAGTGGTTTTGTAATGAGATTTATTCTCTTTAGTTATATTTAAGTAATGGGAAAATAGCAGTTCCTTAGTAGGGAACAGGGTATAAGGAGATGTTCTCATTAGCATTTGATACAGGATAAAATAGGGAGCCTTCTTTGCTTATAATGAACGTTTTTAGTTTTAATGAAAGTACAATACTTAGTTTTATTTGCAGGTTTCTATGAAAAAAGGAGATAGGCAGGATTGCCTGGTTCTGGATTCAGAACATAGACACGAATGTGTGTTAGCAAACGAAATTGGACATATTTAGTAATGGCTCAGTAAATATTGGCAAATAGATGGTATAATTTAATCAACGTGGTTGCAGTTGATAAGGTGCTGAGGAGCTCTCATCAAGCCTGCTGGTGGCTAAATGAGGAGCTGAAGATTCAGAGAGAAGAATTGATGGAGATAATGTTATTTTAATTGTGACTGGGGGAGAACCTCAAGCACTGAGAAATTAAATTGGTGACCTGTAAAACAAGCTTAGATTAAAAAAAAAAAAATCAGATTGATATTGGCTCCTGCAGGAGGGCAGAGAGAGGGGCCAGAGAGGGCTGGGCATGTGTTGGATAGTCTGAAGTTTTCCTGATGTTTTTCTCAAAAGATGGTCAGGATAATGTGTAACAAATAGGGTGTGTAATAATGGGTGTCACTTAAAACTTGTGTATTGTGGAATAGAGTTTAGTCTTGTATTCCTTTTATGGAACTGAGGGTGAGGGTGGTTTTTCTCTCCCCTTACAAATCCTCTCTCTTCCCAGGGCTGCCTTGTTCGGGAGCTGTGAGATGTGATGAAATTCTCTGTCCCTCAGCTCCCATCTCTCTGCTCCCAACATTAAACAAGTATATGGTGTCTTAGTTCTGGCACTTCTTCGGGGTTAGGGAGAAATGTTGCTTGGTTGTCTTTGGAAGAGGGAAGGAGAATGTAAACTATGGAATTTGGTGCCTGTAGCAATGACAACTCTGGAGAGCAGGGTGGAGCAGAATACCCTCATTCTTTAACAGGTATTACTGCCCCAGCCATCAGTAGGTACCAGAGTTTCTGTCTTAGCAGCTTTAATGCTGCTGGATATTTGTTTCTCTAGGAATTTCATGGTTAAAGTGCTTACGATTATATAATTTTTATTTCATTCCCTGGGAACTGCAGTTCTCCGGGAGATGTTGCCCCTGGACAAGTTCTGCCAGAGGGAGACGTGTCCTGAGAGGTGAAGTTTGGAAAAACTCCTGCTCACCAGTTGCTGCTCAGAGACATTTCCCTGGACCTTTTTTTCATGCTGTTTCCAGAGTGTAAAGGGCAGTGATGTTTTCTGATCCTCAAAAGACAAGAGACTTTGAAGAGAAAGGGCCTCTCCAAGAACTGGGAAATAACTTTTCTTCTTTAAACTTTTGCCCATTTTCTTGTTGTTCTGTGGTTGACCTCGGGCTGCTATTGGAGATGAATATCAGTGGGAAAACTACCAAATTCAACACATTCTCTTGCAATCATAATGTTTTTATTGTTCTTATGTCAGCATCCTCAGTACTTGGAATAGGCACCTTCTGCAAGAAAGGCACAGAAGTCGTGTGGTATCTGACGAGCTGAGCTCTGTTCACCAGGAAAAAGATTGCCGAATTAATTTTTTATGTGTATTTAAAGCATTCTGAGACTCTATACTCTATACAGTCACTCAGGATAGAGATTTCTCTGACTTTGATTTCCATTCTGTGTCATAAGCTTCCTATAGAAAAGTTGTGCCTTATTTTTTGGTGTGAAGTTCTTGTAGCTGTGGCCATTCTAATGGAGTCAGATGATGATTATCTTTCCTTAGATGAGTTTCTGATGGCACTAACTGGGCTTCCAAGGAGACTTTACTCACACAAAAAACAACTGAAAGCATCTGTGATTAGAATTTTGTGCTGCGAGAACTGGCATTGCAATAGGGAATTGTCTTTGTTGGCTGAAGAGGTGAAATAAGAAGTGAATAAGGTTAAGTCAAAGTTCCAGGAGTAACCAGACCTTGTTGGAAGAACCAGGCTTTGTTACAGCCCTCAGAAACTTCAGAACATTCCGCGGGGGGGAGTGTAAACAGTCAGACCTGAGGTGATGCTCAGATGTTGCTGCACAGAATGAAGAAATAAGATCTCAGGGCATTTCAATAGTGGAGGGAAGTCAAAGCTGCAGGAGAAGAGAAATCTGAACTGGGAGCATATTGAGGGTGTAATTCATCTATTCCAATCAATCCATTTAAGTGTCTTCCCCGTTATTTATGGCTGTGCTTCTGGAGATTTATATGTGCATCTGAGATTGCAAAGCTTCATGGCAGAAACTAGACACAAAGTGAGGGAGAAAATAAAGAAAGAAAAGATTCCGTAGAGAGGGTTTTATAAAACCCTCCTCTGTAAACACCTTTAGGTTTGGGGTTGGCTTGAAGGGCTAAAAA
>VZRE01009646.1:489932-577643 GCA_013396775.1 Cephalopterus ornatus
AAAAAAAAGTGGTCTGCCAAGAGAATTGTGCCCCAGAAAAATTTGTGCTGCTCTACTCTGGGGCTGAAAGCGGACGCTGGGAATAACTGAAGTAGTAAATCTGGAATTTGGCTTTATCCTCTGGCCTGGCACAGCAAATGAGCTGTACCCAGTGTGCTTCTGGGGACCTGGGCAGCTCCTTGCCTGCAGAAGTGCCAAGTGTGCCCCTCTGAGCCAGGCATGGTGCCGCCCTGGGAACGTCTGGAGTCTGTGTGCCTTGGAAAAACAAAGATAATGCTCAAAAGACAGGCCTGGCTGGAATAAGAAGGGGAAAAGAAGCTCATTCGTCTAGAGGATTTAGATAAAATTGGCCAGGGGAGCTGTAAGTCTGTCAAAAAGACACAGGAGCACAAAGGGGATGCAAGAAAATGAGAGAATGAACGACAGGAAAACAACCCAAAAGTGATAAAGAGGGAATATGGGAGGAAAGGGTTTGTTGGATGTGGAAGGTCCAAGGTTGTGCAGACTTTCTTGAAGGGAACTGAATAGCAAAATGTGAATTTGTTTGTTTTAGGGCTGCTGAGGGGCAGACACGTGGGTGTTGCAGTCTGGGCATCCTCTTGGGTCATGGGGAAGGACAGCCACGCTTGACACTGGAAATTCTAACTTGAGAAGGTTAGAAACATAGAAATCACGTTAAAGCAATTGTCCTGTAGTTTGTTATATCTTACTGAATGCTGGAGAATATTGGAATTTTATGTAATTCTCTGCTGTAGTAAATCCAGAGGATCTTCTGCCTTCAGATCTGTGATTTTTGTCTAATTTAGCTTACTAATTTAAACTTAATAGGTTGAAGCTAACTGGAAAGGAAGGAAGAGCCCAAAGTGCATCAAAACCGCAATTTTAGGGAAAAGAATTGTAAGCTCTGGATGTATTAATTGAATGAATATATTTTTCATACATTCCTAACATGCTTTGAAAAGTTTGTGATAAATAAGGAGTTTGATTATTTTTTGCAGCTTTTCTGGACCTATGTTTTTATATAAATATGTGTCTCATTCAGACTACCCAAGAATCCTCTTAAACCATCTATTTGTTGCCATTTCCAAGCAACTGGGCTTTACTTACTGCCAGAATGAAGTTAGTGGTTTCTGCACCAGCCTAATGACTCTGTTGCATCCTTGTGTGGGCTCTGAGTAGCAACAGGGGTGTTAAAGCACTTTGGTGCTTTAGGTTTTGTTAAAACCTTAGTTGGTAGTTTAATTCCAGTCAGCAGCACCCTGGATTACGTTGGTGTAAAATGGAGATTATACCTTCCAAACAGGATTAAGGGTTATTTTTTCAGGATGTGCTCCTGGGTCTCCAGGACGAAGTACCCAGACCAGCAGGTGCAACATCCAGCTGGAGAGACTTTTGCTCAGGTATTTTTTAGGATTTTATTTGTAATGTTGATGATTTTAGACAGCTTCGAGTATTACGGTTTTCCTTTAAGTCTGTGATCAGGATTGGGGCTGTGCAGTGTTTGTGCTGGCATGTGCTGGGGATCAAAAGCTCTTCTAAAGTGCTCTTCATCAAAATTAAAGGTGTCAGTGTTACTAACAAGAGAACTTGTTCTCTGGTATTAATAATTCTAGAGTAATAATTAATTAAATGGTAATCTATGCATATTTCATGCTGTAACGTGCAGGCAACCGTCAAACACAAGCTGTGGTTAAGGTGAGGTAACACATAATTCCTACACCCTGTTCCCAAAGTTTACAGTGTGCAATTACCTTCTGCACAGTCCTCCCACTGTGAAAATGTAGTGCAATTTGTATTAAAATATAAATATTCCTCACCAGTCTATAGGAATTACCCACCATTTCTCTCTTCCTGTGTTATCAACGTGGCCTCCTATTAAAAATGAGTTGATATAAAAATACAATTTTCAGACACAAGTCTGAAAAGATCATCTCTATCAGATTAACTTCTAGGTTATTAATTATTATTAGTAGTATAACAATACTAGAATATATGTTTTCTAGCTGCTGGAATAACTGACGATAAACTCCTGTTAAAAATCAGATAGCTAAAGTTAAATGTAGCTATCACTCCCTTTTATTGAGAAAAGGAATATTCTATCCTTTTTACCAGTATTATGATGGGCTCCTGGAAGACTGGAAGTTTTCACGTGAATAATCTCTTTATAGAGATTTTCTGATTCTGGGTTTACTATTTTGAATGTATTTCCTTCTCCGTTTGTTATGATTTTGGTTTGTTTGGAGCTTGGTCAATTTGTTGGAGTCAAGAAGAAAGAATTATGAGAAAAACTGCTATTTCCCAGCTCAGAGATGGGTGCCTCAGATGGTTTTTCCTACTAAGAGAGTGAAAATATGAATACTAGATCTCAGTTAGATGCCGTAACTTGCCTTTTTTACCTCTATTATTCAGGTTTCTGGGTCTTTGGCATTCTAAATTATGGAACTGATCCTCCTGCTCAGCAGGTTCTCCTGTATTTTAGTGCATCTATGGGGTTCACAGACACTGTTTTCTTATAACAAAACCCTCTTGCAGGCAGAGTTAGATGTCAAAAAATTCAAATTAACAAACACACTTTTTGGCATTCCCCTGAGGATATTACAGACTGTCTTTAAGCTGCTGGAGATTAAACGCTGAATTATTTTTTTGCTTCTCTACTGCTTCCCTCTCTTCTTCAAGACCTCTCTTGCTTTCATGACTGCCCCTCTGGTAAACAGAAAACTAGCATTTCTTACCCAACCTTGTTAATACTCATCTTTAAATTTTCCAAGGAGATGCTTCTTTATTTCCAATCATGAGCTGCTTGTGCAGCAAATTTAATTTCAGCTCTAGAAGTGAAGAATACGTTCAAGGTGTTAAGACATCTAATATTCTTACAGAAAATTAGGCTAAAATGGATGTATTTTTGGAAAAAAAAATAAATGTATATTAGTTTTTGGTTTTCAGAACCGAAAAGTAGTTTACAACTTTATTAGTAAAGTAATCTGATGTAAATGATCTGAGATATTTTCAGCTCTATTTCTGGGAATGGTGCTTTTATGTCAACTCATTTTTAGTAGGAGGCCACGTTGATAACACAGGAAGAGAGCAATGGTGGGTAATTCCTATGGACTGGTGAGGAATATTTGTATTTTAACACAAATTGCATAAAATTTTCACAGTGGGAGGACTGGATAGAAGGTATTTGAAACCGCAAACTTTGGGAACAGGGTGTGGCAATTATATGTTACCTCATCTTAACCACAGCTTGTGTTTGACGGTTGCCTGCACATTACAGCATGACATATGTATAGGCTGGGACTGAATTTTGATTTTTTTTTAATGCATTGCAATTCTTTCCACTTTGGAAAATGAAATGTTATAATGCTGCCGTAGTATTTGCTTTGCTTTGAAGTGGCTGTCAAATGTGGCACCCGAGGACCAGACCTACAGGGGCACCTCTATGTCAAAATATAAAGTGAAAGGGTGTCCCTGCCCGTGGCAGGGGTTGAAACGAGATGGACTTTAAAGTTCCCTTTCAACCCAAACCATTCTATGATTCTACAACTAACTTGAACACTTTGCAAGAAGTGTTCTAAAATGGTCACAGAAACATTTTACTTTACTGGGGAATATGCTTCTATCTCCTTGTGATATTACTTTACTATCTACCTCTTACGTATAGATGGCTTTAGCAAATAGAAAAAGGACCACTTTTCTAGGCTATGCTTTCGTCTATTCCTTTTGTTTAAGTAATTTTTAAAGCAGAAGGTATTTCTCAAATTCCTTCTACTTTGGGGTAGCGTCTGCAAGGAAAGCTGTTAACTCGGCATTTTAGAAACAGCAACCAAAACCTTCCAAAGAAGCACAAGAAGTTGTGGAGCCCAGTTTTCTCCTAATTCTTCTCTATGTGATGCAGACTTCAAACTGGAGCAGTTTAGGAAGTTTTCAGAGAAACCTGGAGGTGGACAAAGGCGTGTGATTTCACCAGGGTGGGAAATGGGAGGAAACAAATCAGGAGGATGTGAGTGAGATTAGAAACTGAGAGACTTCTGCCTGAAAACTGGGAAAGGCAGGCAAAGGGGTTTGCATGGGGTCAGGAGGGAGATGGAAAAGTCAGTCTGGCTGTGAGGGGGGCAAAAATCAGGATTCAGTGGTCTGTTTGCAGCAATCCTCTGGGACACTGATCATCAAACACATGCTTTCTCTTTTACCCACTGCTGCTTCTGGAAGCCCATTATTGCTGCTGGGGATTACAAAAAAAAGGTGGCAAAGAGTGTGGAGTGCCAGGCCAGGCTGGATGAGGCTTGGAGCAACCTGATGTAGTGGCAGGGGGGTGGAACTGGGTGATCTTTTAGGTCCCTTCCAACCCGAACCATTCTGTGATTCTATGCCATAAGGTATAATTTCTGTGGTTTGGATGTTTAAAGAAGTAGTCTTAGATGTCTTATATCAAGTAACATCAAGATTGCAAAGTCAAGCATCGAGAAATGCAAAATTAAAGCTGCTTTTTTAAAAAAAAACCCAAAACACAGCACCCCAAATCAATCCTCTCCTTCAAATCAAGCATAATCTAATCTACTGCATAACCAGGCATTTATTTTCTCCCCACAGGGTCATTCACACATAAAGAATGTAAAATAAAGATAGCAGTATGTCTATATTGCTTGCATTTCCTACAGTGCAAAGGGTCTGCAGGTAATGACTCCCCTGCTCTTGCAAATTTGCCAAAACCTGCAGGGCAGAGAAGTGGGAGCTTTATGAATTTGCTGGCGTGTGGGGCTGTAGCTGATGCGAGGCCATTCAGTGCCAGGCACTTAAAATCTTGAAGTGACCTGTGTAGTGCACTTGCCCAAAGCCAGTTCTGGCCCATGGAGAGGCAGGGAAGAGACTTCTGTGGTGCTGAATTTCTGCTCTGCAATCCCTCCCATAAAGCTGCTGTGTGAGACTTTCTGCTTAATGGCACTCACTTTATACTCTGGGTTTACTCCACCCTCTCTGAGCTCAGCTTTTGGTGCTTTCCGTTTGCAGGAGAGCCAGTGTAGCTAACGGCTTTTTTCCTCAGTGGGATGCTTTTCCTGGTTTAATTATGCTCCTTTGATTTACCAAGCTTCTCTTTTCCCGATTCTGTTTAATAAAAGGAAAATGTCCTGGAAATACCTACAGATAGAACCACCAGCGACATGCCGATGAAAGACACACAAAAAGATAACCTATGGGATAGTATTTTTAGGTTTTGCTACAAGTTCTTGGAGCAGGGAGGATGTGAATGCAGAAAGATGCCCTTCTCTCTTTGCAAGTTGGATTTCACGTTGAGGAAATTTTGGCAGCGTTAGAAATCTGGGTAATCAACCATTTGGGTAATTACGCAGGCTAAACTCCAAATATAATTAGTAATACATTTATTGAGACATAGAACTCGAGAATGAGCAGATTTGGAGTTGGATTTACCAGAGTCTGTTTGCTGGAAGATCCTACTAGAAGTGCACATGTAACTTAAAACCTGATGTGTTGGCAAAAAAACCCCACACCTCTAATTCCTTCTTCCAGGGAAGAATTCTTTCCCAATATCCAACCTAAACCTCTCCTGGCCCAACCTGAGGCCGTTTCCTCTTGTCCTGCCACTTGTTCCCTGGGAGAAGAGCCTGGCTCCACCCTCCTGTCAGGCTTTTAATTTCTCCTTCTTATAAAGGCAGCTGCCTGTAATTTATGGGGCATCTTTAGCTTCTGGCAACATGTGGCATCATTACATGGAAGGATGGTCTCTGTGCACAGTGAGTTTTAGCCTTGCTGAGTTTAGAAAATGATGTTTTGTGGAATGCTTGGAAGATAAAGAATGAATTTTTTTGCTACGTGGTAATTTACAATTAAATTAAAAAATGCTGTTATTTGATTGGAAGTTAATACAAGTGAATATTGTGTACCCAAATGATCAGAAGAAATCTGAATTGAAATGAAGGGGAAAAGCTCTGTGTCTCTTTCTTCTCTGAGCTTTTGAAAGGGCTTTTAAAATATTCCACGAAATTAAAAAAAAAACCCAACAACAAAAAAATCTTGCTACTCTGATAATTGCTAGCTTTTAAAAACAATCTAGGAATACTAAACCCAAGCGATTTGATGGGGAGAAAGATGGTAAATATGCAATTTTCTCTTTGTTTGCTGCTTATTTATTCCTTTTCTTTGGTGTTTTGTACTTCCTGTTCTATTGATGAACATAATGGCAGCAGTGCTTTAGGGAGAGCACGCTCTGTTCCTGCCTTGCCTCTGGAAAGGAAGCTTGGTTGTACCAGTTCCCAAGGTAGGAGGCTGGAATGTGTGTGTGGAAGAAGACAGAAAGGAAGCACCAGCATGAAAGGTCTCTCCCACAAAGATAAATTGAGCACTATAAAATACTACTGGGGGTTTAAAGGTTGATGTATCTTAATGATTAGAGGTGATTATTAAAGGTTTGCTGAGCATGGAGGTAGAGGAATTTATGATGACAGGACTGAAAGCCTGTGCTGACACAGAGGCTACGGGTCCACACAATGAGTAGCACACGTAGAATTTCACATCCTGGTGTATGCCACAGCAATTTGTTCACTTAAACTGCCCTAAAGAATGTAAAACGATTCATCGGTGGAATTTCACGTGACATCTGCATGTCTAATCATAAAGACAATAATTTGGTATAAAAACCCATCTCTTACTCATACTACTACTCGTAAAACTCTCCAAAACAAAAGAGGCACTTGGTGGTTTGCTTGGTGTCGGCCAAGCTGTGTTGTGTATCACTCATCATCCCCCCCACCACCACAAGCTACACATCCTTTTCTGCTGGTAGCATTTTTCATCCTATTATACGTAAATATATCTGCATATGGTGCTAATGGGAAGGATTCCAGGTCATCTGACTGTTCCCTACATTGCACCTGCACGTCTGTTTTGCCAGGAAATAAATCAGCCTGTAGTAGGCCAGTAAGTACTTTTTGTTGGTGTCAAGTAATGCTCATTTTTACAGGATGTTTGAGTTTTGCTGCCTTTGTTTCAGATAAGGAATTAGGAATTTTTTTTTTCCAACCACTAGAAATCTTTAGGTTTAGGCATGCCTAAGATTAGATAAGAACTCTGGTAGATAATACATTTTTATAGTCATGTGCTTTTAACTGTAAGATGGAATTCCTCTTCACTGGATACCTGTGTTTCAGCTGCTTGTTTTAGAGAAGTGTTAAAAGTTGATAAATTTAACACCTGACTCGGTGTTGCTGAGATGGCTGCTTGCATGACAGGGACAGGGTGCCCTTTATGGATATTTTTATTTTCTAAACTTGTAAGACTGCCCAGGTGGGTCACGTTGAAGTTTATGCATGTGCTAACTCTTAGCTAAGCAGCTGCCATTAAATTCAGGTGTTAGAACTTCGGATGCAGATAATACAAACTTTTAGTTTTAATGTCACCACCTTCTTTCGCTCCTCAGAGTTTCACCTTACGGTTTTCAGCAGGTAGCAGAAGTTTTCTGATACAGCACCGTGGCCTGTCCTTCTAAGAATGGGAGTATTCAACTGAGCAAACTGAGATCCTGTGCCTGCTTCAAATGGAGACATCCCCTCAACTCCCCCACTTTGAATATAAAGAAGAAATTAGTGTTTTAAATCCAAAGAAGTATATAGAAAGCATGCTTTTGGTTTCACCTGCATTGCAGATGCTGGGATGTTTGCATCCTCCTGTCCTGGTGATTCTCTATACGTAAAGCCTTGTTGTTGCTATTAAGAGTTGCTTTAAGAATTGAAATACTTTTGTGATGCATTTCCTTTGTTAGTCATCAACAAACTAACCTGGGGTTTATTTTGGCTTCTTTAGTTTGTCAATAAACGCGAGGGTTATGTTGCTGCAAAGGGGAATAACTGGGAAAATGAAATACAATGACACTTACTGAATGGAGATACAAGTTTCTATCAATGCTTTTATTTTTGCTTAAAGAAACAAAAACTACAAGCAATGAGGAAACCAACCTATATAAGGTAATAGTTCCTTCTTCCTCTGTTTCAACTGATGTTTGAAAATTGTTGTTATTCCAGCATAGGTGAAACAACTGTGTTCAACAGTGCTACTGAGAAGGTACAGAAGAGATCAGCTGTAATGCTGCCACAAAGTAGAGATGAATTATTTTCTTCCATGTCTTAGGATAACCAAAATACACATTTTGATTTGAGAATTAAGAGACTCAGAGCAACATTGTAGAAGTTAAATACAAAACAGTAGTAAATATGCAAAATACAGTTGATAAGCAGAGCGGTGAGGCAAAAGAAATAAGTATAATAGTTGAGTCTTAAAATGTAATTCTTTGTAATGCTCGGCTTCCCCCCATACCTGTAACGTGCTGCCAGTTTGATCAGGACAGTGATGCAACAGAGATATCTGAATTTAATTAGCAAAGCATCAAAAAAAGGAGATGACAGTGGGAGGCCCGATATCTGCATAAATACGTACTAACCATGTGGTGTTTGAGGAAAATGAGGTTAAAAAAATTACAGTTTTCTGATATACAGTACTTTTTCAGTGAGAGAACTTGTGAATACATCCTCTTTGAGCACAGACTTCTTCGCGATCTCAAACAGTAACCTGAAATTACAGTACAGAGTGATCCTTTGGTTAAGTACATGTTACACCTCTTTGTGCAGATATCAGGTGTTTCACTGTGTTCCAGGAGAGATTTTCTTCTTTGTACCCTGACATATTTATTCCAAAGTTTGTTCTGAATCATTGAGATTGAGTTGTTTACACGTTTGATTTACCTGTGAATATCAGCACTCCTTAAAGAATAGACCAAAACTAAAAAACCTACATAGGACCAATAGAGCAGAATTATTCAAGTTCAGTGAAATATTACAAAAAAAAAGGCTTCCTTTTTAGGAAAACTCAGCTATGGTAAAAATATCTACTACAGTGCACTGCACTGTAATAAATATTCAACATAAATTAATAATTTACAAGTACCTGAGCAAGTATACAGAGCACCATAGCACAGCACAGCACCAAAGGCAGTAGCTCAGAATTCTTAAAAATAATGCTGTTTTAAACATTAAAAATTCTAAGTATTGTCATAGAAATGAACTCCAGCTGGAGTTGAAAGATAGTGCAAACTTCTGTCTTCACTTTTTAAAACAAAGGTGTCCGGTTTTCTAGTCACTTCGCATCCACAGTGTTGCCGGACCTGGATACCTGTGGTGGATGTCTGGGAGCAGGTCTGTCGGAAGGAAAGAAAATAGCAAATTATGTTACTTAAACTCTTTATTCCTTCAGGTGCTCATCAGTGTTGTACCTGTTCAAAAATGCTACTTAATGTTGTAGAATACCAGTTGGTTTCCCAAAGTTGTAGTAGTCAGCTTAAAATGTTATTACTTTCAGAATATCTTACTAGAATGGACGGCCAGGAGTTTGCAATCAAAGTCCCTTCTTGCCAGAAATATAAGGAAACTACATTGATTCTGTTTTTAATTAAGTAGAATTCCTGTAGCTTAAAACACCTCTTTTATCTTCCTTGGAGCTCACTTTATTCAAATGAAAGTGAAGAATATTGGGGAAGAAAACATCATTGACTATGCTTATAGTTATTCCACTTCATGATTGTTTTTTTTCAACACACTTTATATTTTTTAAGTGTGCAATTTGTGTGCTTTCTGAACATTTTGGATATTATTTTCAGATGACAGAAATTGGAAATGTGTGAAGAGGAAATTGCTTTTGTTGGTGGTTGATCTCAGCAGCGTTCAGTTCTCAGTCGAATTCTGTCAAGAGTCTGAGGAGGACATTTTTTGGGGGAGTTATTGTATTTATTGGTGAGTTTTTGTTAACATACAGTTGAGTGCTTACAGTCAAACCTTCACAGGTGGTATAAATTCTCATATTTACGGAAGTCAGAGCAACTGCGCTGCTGCGCTCCCGGCGGGAACAACATGCCTTTGTATAAGCAAATAGAAAATGGTTGCTGTGTAGCTCTGAGCAATAACTACTCCAGACATTTCAGACACGTCTTTGACCGAAGCGCTGTAAGTCAAGGCGTTCACGAGGAGGACTGACCTTGCAGGAGTGACGTGAGGCAGAGCCTTTGTGTGTCCAGGCACGGCCGTGCAGGAGCTGCGCCCTCTGGTCAGGGGGTCTGCTGGGAGAGGCTTCCGAGGAGGGCTGGGCTTGGGGGGGTCCTGGTGTAAAACAAGGTCGTGTTAGTTCTCAGAACTGACAGAACGCCCTTAACACACCAGCAACTGAGATAAATGCACAGAATAACACACTGCTGGTTTGGGTTGGATGGGACCTTGAAGATGATCATCAAGGACACCTTCCACTAGCCCAGGTCGCTCCAAGCCCTGTCCAACCTGACCTTGGACACTTCCAGGGATGGGGCAGCCACAGCTTCTCTGGGAAACCTGTGCCAGGGCCTCCCCACCCTCACAGTGCCTCACCCCCACCATCCAATATGAACCTAAATTGAAGATTATTTTGAGGCAGATGGGACTATATATCTTTAAATGAGTAAACCATGACTTATTTTTAATAAGCAGGCACTTATATTTTAAAACAAATGTTTATTAATATATACTAATGATTTTGGTTCTTTTGATTCTTCACTCTAGAAATACAGGGTGCATCTCTCCTGGGGTCAATGATTAATCGGTGGCAAAAGAAAACAACAAAGATTAAATACATAACTTTGTAAAAGCAGTTATATAGAAAGATGGAAACACCAGAAATCACTTTAAAGTGGAAATGCAGATGACCACAAAAACAAACTGCTCCAGTCCGGTTTTGAGTGGTAGCATCTGTGGAATTTTTTTTTTAAGAGATGCCGCTGTGCTTTCATTCTGTGGAATTAAAGGCTTCATTAATAAAGAACAGAAGTCATCTGCTGTCAGATGGCTCTTCTGGGTGGCCCTTGAAGCCCAGCAAACATGGTAACATGTCTATTTGTGGTCTTCATTATGAAGAGCTGGGACCGATTAAGTGGCTCACTCAGGGCACACAAAAACTCTCCAATATATCCCCAAGCTCACTTCAGATCTTTCTACTGTTTGAGCTGCATAGCTGCTCTTTCTCCAAGGAATTTTATTCTTTATTTTTAGTTTGCCATAACGATCATTAGTAAAATTAACCAAAAGGAAATAGGCAGAGCTTACAAGCATAATCTAGTTAAAGGTCTCCTGCAAGATGTAATCAAAACAAGCGATCAGAGCACCAATAGCTCATGAATAAAGTACTTTTCATTATTTGTTTTGAGCATCCCTTTGTTTTCTTACTTTTCATGGCAAATGTTTGCTGTTTTCAAGAAGGAAATGCAGGTTGACTATCCATAGGCATTTTCATAAGGAAGAAAATACGTGAGCTCAATAAATCTCACAACACTAATTTCAAATTTGCCACAAACTACATTTTAAATTGCATGTAACATCCGTCCTCTTTTTAACTCTCTGCATAACTGTTACTGGTACGTGGGGGAGAGTCTTTTATATTCTTTGTGTGCCACAGGAGATTTAAAACCAATATAGCTTTGCATGTTGGGGTGTTCCCACATGTGTGGGAACTTGCTGGAGCCTTTGAAGATCACGGCTGTGCTTCCCTGCTCCCCCTCTCTCCTTTCTCCAAGCCCATTTTCCCCCCTAAAGAGCTTCAGCCCTTCAATACAAAGGGTTTAGGGATGGATTTCTTCGTCCAGTCTTATACTGAGAACTTGGCATTTCATGCACTCGATCTCCGTGTTTGGGGAAGTGTTGTTTTAAATATTGCCATGAAAAACGTAATTCTTATATTGGAGCAGCTACAAAGACATCAGGTGCATGGAATTTCTATTCTTTCCCCTGATTTTTAAATAAGCTACTGGAGGAATGTTCTTGCCTGATATGCAGTGGGTGGGAAGGGGGATATTCCTCAATCTGTTTAGATGGGAACTTAATTTATAGAAGCCCTCAGTGTCTAAAGCCGGGCTGAGGTGTCACAGGAGAGCTATTCCCAGGGGTAACTGTGGAAGAAGGAGTAGAAGCTGAGCCCAGCTCAATTTTACTGGAGGAAAAGTAAAAACACAAAGCTGTATTTCCTGCAATTAGGGGTGAGCTGTAAAATGTGAGATATATTGTGGTGAGAAGATGATGACAGTATCAGAGGCAGCAACTGAATGCTAAGAGGAAAAAATCCAAGTGGAAGAGATCAAATCCAAGGCCTGGACTGAACCTGCGGATAGGATAAACCTGCACCTTCATTGGTGCTGTGCTGATTTATATTGACTGTAATTATTATTTATAATATATATAATTTATAATTATTATTATAAATCTGGCCTGTAAATAAAGTATATCTGCCTTGCAAGAGCATCTAAAAGAAGAAAAAGCTGTTTATCAGTCAAAAGTTTGTTAAATATGAAACTTGGCAACAGCTCATTTGCTAAAGAATTTTTGGTTTTCTGTTTGTTTGGGGTCTTTGTGGTGTCTTTTAACTATTTTACTTACATCTGAAAGGAAATATTATGTCAAAATAATAATTTAATAATTAGTTAATTTCTGTCTCAACCATTAGAAGGGAAAAAGAGTTGTCTCAGAGTCTGCTGAGCACGTGGTGCCTCAGCTCTCCACTGCTCCAAGCCCAGAGGCACAAGGAAGCAGCTCATGTGTAAATACAGCTCTCGGAAGGGAGAAGCAGGAGGAGGCAGCTGTGGAGCTACAGAAGCTGTGAATGGGTTTGGCTGCTCCTCTTCAGCACCAGCCTGCAGAACTGAGCATCTGGAGGGCATTATGAATGTACCAATGATTTTTAAAGTGCTTCCTCCTGATGACCTGATGGATGTGCTTCCAAGAGAGTGCTGAAGCAATACATTAATTAGTATCCATAGATACTATCCAAAGCTATTCTTAAGCTAATTTACTTCTTCCAGGGTTTGAAGGAGTAAAATTGCTAACCTCAGAATAAAAGATTTTCTCCCCCTAGAGTCCCCTCTGATATAAAAAGTAGCTGTTTCTGACAATGCTGAAATTAGGGACATGATTCTGAAAGAAGCCATTCTTGTTTGTTCTCTAGGTTGCCTTGAGTTGATCCCCTGTTTGTCCTACTTCTGCTTCATGCAGCAACTGAAAATTGTGATGCTCTGCTTGATGGAGTAACTGTCACAATTAATTTGAGCTGCCAAACCTAAAAGCTTTCTGGCAGTTTCAGATCTGTCAGTCTTTGCTAATGATAGTCCTGGAGATCTGGTATTCTCTCTTGCACTTGGTGTGGGATTTGGAGCATAAGACACTTAGGAGCGTGAGTTGTAGGGGAGCATTGGGCTGCTATGATGTGCAGTGAGTCTGGGGCAGGGACAGATGCAGAATCACAATGAGAAATGGTTACTTTTTCTTGAAAAGCCTTTTCTCCATCTGTATTCTGCTCAGGAAACAGAAAAGCACTTGCACTTAAAATCTTAACTCTGACCACTGTGAATTATGCAGAATGTTAAAGAGGTAAGAACACGAACCATTGGAGCTAAAGACAAGCAAAACAAATCAATACTATTTTGGATTACCTATAAAGTTGATTTTAGAAAGAATCAGTATTTCCCATTCCCCTGAAAAGGGAAATGACTATCAGGATGGGTAAGGGAAAAAGGAAAAGCTTAAATACTTTGAAAGGAATTAATAAACTGGCCACAGTTGTAAAACTTGGTCTAACTTGAGTGATTAAATATCCAGACTTAGAGAAAATTAAAACTAGATACACTTTATTTGCTGTCACACTGCATAAGCAGCATGACATGGAGCTCAGTGCTGCCTCACAGAATCACAGAGTGGTTTGGGTTGGGAGGGACCTTAAAGCCCATCTCATTCCAACTCCCTGCCATAGGCAGGGACACCTTCCACTATCCCAGGCTGATCCAAGCCCCATCCAACCTGGCCTTGAACTCTTCCACGAATGGGGCAGCCACAGCTTCTCTGGGCAACCTGTCTCACCCCTGTTTGTTTCTCTGTTATTTTTCCAACCAATTTTTTAAAGCACTTCAGCACCGAGTCTCGCAGCCAAATCCTCCCATCAATCACTGGGAAAGCGTCTCAGAGCAGCTCACAGGAGATAGCCTGGTGTTAACAACATTCACTTCATTTTAACCTTGTACCATACCCAGAATAGCACAATGCCTACAAAACAGAAATTGCTGGGTGCCTCGTTCCTTTGCTAAGAAACAGTCACGTTGCAAATGTGACCAAAAGAGAGCAGCCAGTGACAAGAAAAGGGACTAATTAATGTAGACAACTGCACAGACAACTTCATCTCCCCTGACTATCGCCCTGAGATGCATCTTATTCAATAAAAAGAGAAAGGTTTCCCATCTCTATTTAAACACTGCAATGGAAGGTATGTCTGCATGAAATAGTGTGGGTAATCACCAGCCTGCTTTTCAGATCTGTGCTCTGGGAAAACAGAATGCAGTTCACGCACCCCTTGGCAGAGCAGAAGCACATCGAGCTAATGCACCTCTTGTTCTGGCACATCACATCTGCAACTTGCCTTCCTAAACTCTATCAACTGTACTTGGCACCTTGCTAACAAACTGTACACTTTCCCCTCTGTTTGGGCAGCTGGTGAGATGAGCCTGCATTTCCCTGTAATATGGAGATTGCTTGCATTGTTGTGTCTTTTGACTGGTGAAAAGAGAGTTCAGGACCCTAAATTTTAGGCTCACAACCCCAGCTGCCATAAGGCAACTTACCTGCACCTCGTTCCTATGCAAAACATAAAGGAAATGCTGTGGGAAAAGGGCAGCGTGAAAGATGAGAAAACACTTCTCCACACCAGATGCAGATACACAGTAAATATTAAATAGAAGAAAATCAGTGCTTACCTGGGAGAACCTCAGTGAAGGGTTGGCTGGCAAGGGTCTTTCAGGCCCAGCTTGGTGGCCTGGCAGCTGGGGAAGGGGTGGTAGGACTCGCTGTGGTGTTTTTAGTTGTGGCAAATCGTGTGTCTTCACAGGGTTACTGATGTCGATGATCTGATAGGGCAGAGGCCGCCTGGGGCCTTCTCTCTATGGAAAAACACCCAAACAAAAGTTATAAACTTCAAGAGTTGACACAGAATCACGGAACAGTTTGGGTTGGAAGCGACCCTAAGGCTCATCTTGTTCCACCCCCTGCCATGGGCAGGGACACCTTCCACCACATCAGGTTGTTCCAAGCCCCATCCAGCCTGGCCTATTGCTACTTTAAAATCCAAATTATTCCCTAGCTTTTCTCTTCTATTCTGTTTTCAGCTATCTTTAATACCTGTGCAACCAGAGAAGCAATTAACAGCTTCCAGAGTGCTATTACACCACTAACCCTCCCCATCCAGATGTTCTGGTGCAAGAACTGGCTCTATCCTGGACATGAAGCTATTTTTTTTTTCTGCACTTGACACCAGTCTTCAACTTGGAAGCCATAAATGAATTTTGAAGCCTACATCTTCTCCCATTTCACTTACTGTTAGCTCTACATGATATTAAGTCCGTGTAATAATTTTATTATATTAAATAACTTAAATGAGATACAAAATACATAATATGGGTTCCGTGCCCTGCCCCCTTTACCCCTTGCCCCACTTTTTAAAAAACTGTTTAGGGACTCACTTTTTGTACGGTTGTATTTTGTGGCTTCATGATGAGATTTTTACTAATCGCTGTGGTATGTACATGATTGGGCTCAGATGAACTGGAAGGTCTTGCTGGACTCACAGACCTGCAATACAAACATTTTTTTTGTTCAACCCAACATTCTGCTTTTTAACATCTATATTTTTTTAAGCAGTATTCTCTTTTCAGAATGAGATTTTGCAAGGACTTTCTGACTTGTTATAGTAAACAAGGAAAGTAAAAATTGTCTAGTGCTCCTGCAAGAATAAAAATAAATATTGATTTTTTTGGGAACCAGTAGTCTGTTAAATTAGGTTCTGCAATCTGTGGAAATGCAGCTTTGTAACACCCACGAGACTATTCTAATGAATCTAACATTTAAACAGTAATGACCTCAAATATAAAAGTTTCAGCTCATTCCAGTGAGTTTAGATAAAAGGCCACACAATGTAATGAAACTATTTCAAGCAAATGAAAATAAAGGCAATACTTCCACCACTGCTTAATTTTTTATCCCAAAAGGAAAGGGATATATTCAAACCAATACCGACATTATTTACTGGCTATCAATGAAATTAAAGTAACCCAGGGAAAACACTGCTGTTAATCCTGGTTGAATATTTTTGTCAAGGCTGGCTCTCTCCAACATATTCACACTGCTGTGTTTACTGGTTCTTTCCCCTGAGATCTATTAAAGTATAATTAGGGAAAATGATCATACCTTAATTTCTCTATTGTTGTCTTCTTACTTGTAAACAACCATCTCATGAAAGTCTTCCTTTTCAGGTACATGATTGATCCAGCAAAGATAAGGCACAGGATGGTTATCAACACTCCTATGGTCAAACTCTTATTATCTACAACAAAACACATGGAAAAAACTTCTTTCAAGATCCATCTTTACCAAAATGTGTTCTGGATGTGAAGCAGGACAGCCCTGCCTGACCTGGCCTGGCTTGGCTTTCTTTCTCACCCTGGCAATGCAGGTGGGGTGAATAAACTGTAAATTAAGGACTAATCAACTCATTTCTTCTAGTCTGATGCTTGAATTGTGGCCTGTTTTAAAGTTATTTCTTTAACATTGTGGAAAAATGGTTTAAAATATGACTTTGTGGGTCCCTTCCAACTATTTCTCTTCTCTTCTCTTCACGAACATCTCCATGTATTCTCTCTCTCTCTGCACCTATTTTCAGGTCCTGACACCCACCAGATGACTGTGGATATGCAATGCCAACTGGAATTTTCTTCCTGCTGCCAGGGTGGGAGGGGGACAGAGGCTGAGAGGGAGGGAAAAGGATCAGAAATGCTGAGATCAGGGTTTGGTAACATTCAGACTTTCATGTATTCTGTCTCTCAGACATAAGCAGTGACCCAGCTCCTTTATAAAGAGATTTTAGGGGTTTCATTGTGCTTTGACACCAGGCAAACAGGCTGAAATCTGCACTGCTGGGGCTCAGCCCAGATGCTGTCGAGTCAAACCTGGAGGCAAGTGAGGAGCCAAAGGGAAGCCTTCGGCTCTCGGATGGATGCTCTGCCTAGCAAGGGGCTGCAGCCTGCTGGACTTGCTCCAGTTTGCAGAGTGCTTTAAGCTGCTTTAAGTACCTTTCTGGGACCTAAATGAGGCACAACAGTGAGATGAACCTTGCCTTGATGACTTGCAGCTGGAAGGAAGCCTTACTTTTAGGAAGAGGTGAGCGGCAGCTCTGATGTGATATGATCATTGCCTGGAGGAGAGGATGTTGTGATTCTTCAGGACTGCTGACCTAAAAAATGCACACTCCCACAGTAGGGGAAACTTCTTTAATCTTTGCTCTGGTAACCTATCATCACTGGCTCTGGCTTATCCCAACTGATTCCCAGCCAGCTGGCTCCCATCCACTGGCCTGAACTCACGGGGATGCTGGTGAACAGTCAGCACTGACTGAGCAAAGATGGGGACATTACAGCACTGCAGAATTATAGAATCTTTAAGGACGGAAAAGACCTCTAATATCATCAAATCCAATCACCTAATGATAAAAATAATAATAATAAACACCTCACTAAGCTAAGAGGATGTAATTTAAATTAATTCCCTTCTCTACCTAACAATTAAATATTTAAGGCTTCCTTGTAAGAAAAATACAGTGTCAAACACATTGGTTTATTGTAAGTCAGCTGGGTAAAATCCAAGTGCCAACTGCAGAAAATTCCTCTGGAAATGTCCATATTTTTTTATTCACTGTATTATTGCATGTAGCACTCTCTTTGGAGAAAAATGGTGAAACTAAAACACTATATTAAACTAATGTTAAAACAATTTTCTGTTTAACTGAAGTGTTGGCTTCCAAAACACAAAATTCAAGAATTATCAAAGCACAAAATGTAAGAAATATCAAAGATACGTATTTGTCTTCTCCAGTGACTTAGTTTTCAGGTAAGCTGAAAAAGGACTATAATGCTTTAAAGAATACCTTAAAAGGAAACATTTAACACAAATAATGACATTAATTCAGTGCCTGACCATGGTTTCTTTGCTATCATTAAAAAAAAAAAAAGTTTCAATAGTGAAATCATAATGTCAAGCTTTGTCATGGAAATGACCATGGTGTCATAAATCCACTATTACAACTCACTGCAGCATCTGGTATGTAGAGAAGAGAATCCATTTTGGTTTAGAATAGTATTATTCACGTGAAAACAGACATTATTTTCCATCAAGTCCTAGTTTACATATGTATATGTGAGTATATTGCTTCTCCTGTCACGTACTCAGTCATAAATGAGAAGCATCCCTATGGAAATCACCAAAGTTACAGCACTCTGGGGAAAAACTGGCATGTGATTATCAAATCCCATAAACTTAACAATGTGTAGAAATAATTCTTTCTGAGGTTGGCCAAAGTAAGATACTATAACCACTGTTCTGCAGACCCAACAAGGGGAAATTGAGATACAAATTATAGAAAATAATAATTTGGCACTCAGAATCTTTGCGATATCCACTCTTGATTAGGCACACAACCATGTGTGCACAACAAGGGATTTCCATCCCGATACACTCAGTGGAGAACACCAGAGCTTGGCATGTCTCAAGGTGAATCCAGGAGTACTGCAGTGTTCATCTACCATGGCAACAGGATCAGCTCAAGTGTGGGAGTCAGCTCCTCATCCTCAGTTTCAATCAATACCACTTCCTACTTACTGCAGTCAGCTACTACACCTGACCGTGTATCTTGAAAAAAAAATACAAATGCAAAGAAAGGAACCCTCCAGGACTATTCTGCCTTTAGTCATGCAAGAGAATTGATGCTCTCAGCCTGCCTTGGCTTTGCTTCCTAAATTCCCAAGCTGGTGGCAAAGCATTTGGGTGAAGCCATTTGATTTACTGACTTGTTTCCCGATCTTGCAAGTTGGTTGCTGACAAGATGACACTTTGTATTTCCGCTCTTTATCATGGAAACAGCAGGTAAAACCTGGATTAGCACTGACCTGCCTGTCTGATGGGTCCACTGTCCACGCTGCCACCAAAGCCTGGCCTGTCACAGAACGGGGGGGCCCAGTCGGCCTCGCAGTGGCAGTTCTTCTTGTTGTTGCAGACCTGCAAAACAAGACAAATGGCTGAACATCAAAAGGATTACCCTTAACATCTGAGAGCAGCCCTGGCTGATAAGGGCTTCTAATCAGACAGCGACAGGAATAAAACTCACAGAAGGAAAGATCTGTGTTGGTATCTGGCTGTTGGCACGACTAAGGTGGGATAGAGCAACTCAGCATGGAGCAACAGGGATCCTAAACAACATTATTTATTTGGCAGGTAATCGTTGGAGTTGCCCCAGCTGACAGGATCAATAATATCAGGATAATCGGACACCTCTGAAGTCTTACTCTTTCTTTGCTTCTAGCAGCATTATCTGCCTTCTAACTTCTGTTCCTTCTGCCTTCACAGGAGCAGGAGTCTCCCCACAGTGTTGATGCTGTGAAGCTGCGTCAGCCCACTCCTATCCTATCCTAGGGCTTGTAACTAGCCTGTGTACTGATTTTTCCACCGCTCTAAGATGAACCAGTTGTGAAACTGGGATCAGAGCTAAGGAAACCCTCAGGGAGCTTTGGTATAACACCTGCGCTCTCTCTAAAGATACCGTCCTCCCTGTTCTGGTGGTTTTAATCTGAGTTAAGAAACAGTTTGCAAGGCCTGATCTATCAAATGCCCCCTGCAGAACAAGAGAGCTCCAAAGGACTGGAGCCCATCACTATCATCAGCCTGTTCCTGCTGCATGGAGCAGACAGAGCCAGTAAAGCCATGGATTTTTCCTCAGGAGGTCCCACAGTCCAAATGCTTCTTAGTTCCTTTTGCTACCACCCAAGGAGTGGTTGTGTGGTTAATATAGAGGGTAAAGTTCTGTGCTGAATCGACAGAATACATGGAATCATGGAATTGTTTAGGTTGGAAAAGCCCTCTGAGATCACTGAGTCCGATCATTAACCACTAACCCCATGTCCCCAAGTGCCACATCTAACAGAGCTTTTAAATCCCTCCAGGGATGGGGACTCCACCACTGCCCAGGGCAGCTGTGCCAGGGCTGGACAGCCCTTTTGGTGAAGAAATTTTCCCCAATATCCAACCTGAACCTCCCCTGGCACAGCTTCAGGCAGTTTCCCCTTGTCCTGTCCCTTGTTCCCTGGAGCAGAGCCCGACTCCCCGCCCAGCTCCCCCCTCCTGTCAGGGAGTTGCAGAGAGTGAGAAGGTTCCCCCTGAGCCTCCTTTTCTCCAGGCTGAGCCCGCCCAGCTCCTTCAGCCGCTCCAGCCCCTTCCCCAATCCATTCCCATCTCTGGACACGCTCCAGCCCCTCAGTGTCTCCCTTGCAGTGAGGGGCCTAAAACCAAACACTTGAGATGTCACAGTCACGTACATGTAGACGCTCAAATTGATTTTAAAATGAAGTTTTTTGGCTTAAGGCTCATTGTTAATATGGCCCTTAATTCCGTGCTAACCCTGATCATCACTGATCTACCACTACCACGGAGAACCCACACCACAGATTCATAAATGGGTTTCTCAGTAAGACACAAATCAGTTCACAGGAGCTTGGGTTATTCTGAATATGCATTTTTCTGGCCAGGTCAGCTGGCAGGCTCTCAGAAACACTATCCTGGCTGTGCCTGCAGAGTAGTAAAACATCATTCACAGAGCCCAGATTGGCTGTGGTCATGTAAAATTATAAAATAAAAGATTTACTTTTCAAAGACAAGAAGATAATTAAAATTATACTTTGTTAAGCTTCTCTCTCTCTTTTTTTTTTTTTTTAAATTAAAGCACTACAGGAGTTCTCTCTTAAAATTCCACAAGGTCATATTTTTGCCACTCAGGAGGCACCAGAGGTTCTCCACCGTACAGATATAAAGATGCCAATCCAAGCTGCTGCTCATTCGAGCTCAATGTTGACAGCCAGCACCACCAACACTGCTCAGTTTGTCAAATTCAGAGGGATAAAACAAGTTAAAGCAAATTCAAATCCTTTCTCAGGAGAGGACAGAGAATTTCTATGGCTCTTCCAATGTGGTTGCCACAGCTTTTCACAGAAACAAACAGCTCATCAGCAAATCAAGGTTAATAAGGCATAGCTTGACATAATTAACATTATCATAATATAAACTGGGTTTCAAAACACTGATCTTATTAAATGACATCATCAGATTTTCATCCTGCACCACTTTCATGCCATGAAGCTCATCAATATGGTTTCCCTTTATTTTAATACTTTTGGAAATGCCTTTTCATTTGCCTCTCAATTCAAATGCTTCAAATGCTCAATTAAAAAATTTTAATTTCTCTGTATCTATGGAGAAACTGGGTTTTTTTAACTATTAATGAGAATTCTTCATGATGAAAGGTTAGACTTAAAATTGCTTTGAAGATGACAAAATTCCTTTGTATCACAGACTGTTAATTAAGAGCAAGATAATTGCCGCCTGATAAATATTTCTTGGTCAAATAAAAACAATTTCAGATAATGGACAGTAAAAACAGAAATACATAAGAAAAAATTATTGCACTGACTTTGACTTATCTATTACAAACAATGATAGATCCCAAAGCTATAACTTAAAGTGATTTCTTGCCCAATGGTTATTGACTGATTGTAAAAACAGTGTTTTTATAATGCTTACTCCACGTCCATGGCACTTTGTTGCACATCTGTGGACCCCAAAAACACTCGTGTTCTGGCACCGGCGATTGAGGCAAATCTGCAAAATAAGGGAAAAGGAGTTTTAACAGGGCTGGTGCTTCCAAGGCTTCATGTCCCTCTCTGTCACCCTTCAGAGAGATATATATATATGTATATAATTACACTGAAACAAAGGTAAGGACACCAAGATTAGGTGTCTTCTTCTTCTCAGCCTTTTTTTTGTCTTTTAAATCCAAACCTGTGCAAGTTGAATTCTGCTCTCTCCAGCATCCTGGCCAAGGCTGACTTTCCCACACAGTTCCTCTTTGGTTGGTATGCTGAGCTTGTGTAAGTAAACCCTCACAGCTTCACTGGAGTGGAACTAGTGCTGAGCCCCTGGGGTTTGGGAGGTTTTAAAGCCAATTTAAAAACCAGTAATCTGCATGTTTTCAGGACTAGGAATGCACTGAGCAGGATTCTTCCAGGTACCTGATCTGCCTGAATTCGCGTCTTCACAGCAGCAGATAATTCCTCAAGGAAAGCTTCAGGTCTCCTCATGGTGTAAATTATCATAGTTTTGTTTACAGCAAAATATTTTTCATATTTTTCATATCTAGTACGGAACCTGGACCCAGGGCAGCCTGAATATTTGAGTTCACTGACATAGATATGGGCTCATCATTGTTCTTCGGCAAAACTGAGACCTTTCGAAAAGTTTTTCCAAATTAAACGATTTTTTGGGTGTCAAATATGAGCCAACCATATTCAAAGTTTAATGACTGAAATGGAAATGGAAGCAAACAAATAGCATATGCAAACTAAAGTAAAGAAGTAAACAAATAGCATATGCAAAGGAATAAAACTCATTATTTTTTTATTTTCCAGGCACTACAGGTAAACTTTACTCTGCCAATAGAGCTAAAATTGCAGTACAGCAAGATGAGTGCCATCTAATAATGCCATCAAACAACCAAACAACTGATGAGGGTGTCAGTAGTGAGAAGTTATCCTAATCAAAACTGGAAAAGGAAGATATTAGGACTGGAATAACTGTTCCTATTCTATGTCAACAACAACAACAACCCAAAAAAAAAGAAAAAAAAATCAACCCCCCCAACCCCCACTGCACAATTTTGCTACTGTTTAACTGCAGTGCAGTTCAGTAGTACTAGAAGTCAGTCACAATAATTAGCATTAAGCAGGGAATAGTGTCGAAGGAGGTGACAGGGATGCTTAATCAGGGCACTTATCCCCGGGGGAGAAGGAAAAATGGAAAGGAAATTAGAGTGAATTGGCATCAACATGCACGCACGGAGAGAATATGGTCTGATTACAGCAGCATTCACAATTCAAATATTCACAGTGCAGCAGTTCACAGAATTCTGATCACATTAAAATGGCTGCGTTTCAAATTGTGGATCCCCAGCTTAGAAAACCCAAGAATATTTAAATTCATATTCTTAATCCATAATACAAATGCACTAATGTCCTCAAAGTAAAACATACAATTTCATAAGTATTAGCCTGTGTGTTCTGTAGTGTGTATGTGTATGATTAGATAGATTAGAAAGATTAAATACTCATTATCAAAACATAATGGGGCGCTTTCCCAGCGCTGAATTTTCTTCGAAAAGGCATTTTGCAACAGATTGACTTAGACATATTGAAAGGGTTGTTTTCTGTAACAGAACTGTAGTTTCACGAGGGATGTATTTCAAACCTGTTCCCAGTGCAGGGTGATAATCCAGAGTAATTCAAAAGCATTCCGAAATTCAGAGGCTTACTTGAATTTACCACAAATTATCAAAGCACTTGTTTTTTTCCTTTTTACAAGCAATCCACTGAGGGTATGGAAACCTCCTTCATTTCAATAGCTCTTGGACTTCTTTCCATTCCTCCCCCGCTGTAAACTCATGGCTGTCTACAATCTTTCTCAGCTCTTTTTCTCACAAAAGCAAAACTCAGACAGCCATATGAAATTTGGACTATATTCACAGTGGATAACTCACAAAGTTTGCAAAATAAGATTGCAAAGATCAGTTTTAGTGCCTGAGCATCAATGGCTTTATGTTGTTCTAAGACAGAGATAATTTTTCCTACATTAAAATAAAAGTAATGGAGAGCCATAATCAGCAGATAAAATATAGTTTGAAACCTAAAGTGAAATTAATGACAATTTTGCAATTCCAGAGACACTGGGAAGGTGAATACATTGAACTCAGAAATTAGTAAGCCTGTAACGCATTTTGCTGTACTTATTTTGCAGAAAACCTCAAGTCTACATAGACAGATACTTGGGAATGTCCTCAGACAGAATCACAGAATGGTTTGGGTTGGAAGAGACCATGAAGATCATCTAATTCCAACCCTCCTGACATGGGCAGGGACATTTTCCACTAGACCAGGTTGCTCAGGTTGCTCGAATTTGCATCTGCAAATCTATAATCCAGAACAGTGTCCAAAAGAAGAGATTAAGAATCTGATTCAGCCTGAGTTTGAGAAACAATTATTTTGTGGGAAAAAAAAAAAATCCCAAAGGAAAAAGAAGTCAGTTTAGTACAAAACACTTGGCAGCATGAGGGTGATGTTCTCCTTGTCTGGGAGTATTTCAGAATCTTACTTTTCCATCTTCACACTTGGTTCCTGCCAGCACAAGACCAGGATCAGGCATGTCATCACCCAAATACACGTGGGTGCCACGACACAGGATCTTGCCACCTTCCTGAAGTGGGATATTGGTTTCTATGGAAACGGCGTTGGTACCGATCACAGGTCGGTTTGCTCCTCCTTGACACTGGATTTTTCCACATTTGGCATCCCTGAACGGGAATTAAACAAAACCAAAGATCAGGTAAATAATTTTCAGTGTTACAAGCCCTCTCCCAGCACCGTCTGCTCCTGTGGTTGTAGGGAGAGACCCTACCTGGGTTCACATTTAGCAAAGGAGCTCTTGGAGTCTTTCCCGCAGTTGCCGTAAGGATCACCGGCAGAATTGACTCTCTCAAAGCAGATCCCAGGAGCGGGTTTTGCACCTGAAACAAAACCTAATCAGAACTTTCATCTCATACAAGGTGTTCTTAATAATTTCCTTTGAGCTCCACTGGTGCTTTAGGGGAAGGTGGGATGTGAGCTGCATGCTGATGAAGCCCAACAAAACAGTTGTGCTGGATCAGCATGCTAATGGAAGAGCCTGGATGTGTGGGATTTCCACTGCTATTTGTCTCTCTCGGCAATGCTGAGAGCAACACACAATGCAGGACTCTTTCAGGATTTCTTGAGATGATATTCCCTCTTGTGAATCCTCCCAGGACACAAAAACTTTTAGCAGATGCCAAATCTTGCTTGGTGAAGACAGTCAAAGGCCAGCCGATGAGTCAGCTCCCTTCTTTTTGCAGGAGTCCATATGGTTCTGGTGAGACCCGAAAGAAAATGCTTTTCAAGAAAGGCCTGTTTAAGTGCAGTGCAGAACTAGGAAAAAATCCAGTTGTAAACTGGAGTGCTGTGTGTCTGTAAAGATCTGGTGACACGAGAAAGGGAAATACTCTGCTCTTAACCGAGAGTAATGGACTGGGGAGAAGAAGGAAACCCATCCCCACTTTAACCCTCTGGACATCCACTCGGAAGAGGAAAGATTGACCTGAAAGAAGGGCCATTTCTACCATGGTGGTACAAGTAGGGATCTGGGAAGACAGGCAGCATCTGGTTCTTATCTACTGTGGCCTTTTAGGATGGAGACATATCCTAATGGCAAAGGAACTTCCCTGGTGGGAGTAGGACTGGAAATATCTGTGCAGGCAGATTACTCATCCCTACATTTTAGAAGTTAAAGGTTACTAACAGAACATCTCTTCTAATCATTTATACAGACAAACTGATGACCATTTTCCCCCAGATTATTAGCAACTATGGAATATCTTGTAGGGGAAGATGGATGCCGTCATCTGGAAGGTCAAGGAAGTGGAGGATCTGCTCCCCTGCTGCAACAATTAATTAGCCCATGCATGAGTATTTAATCCCTTTGTTCTGCTCCGAAGTGTGGCTTTTATTTCCAGCCAATAATTGCTGCTCCTTGCGAGATTAAGAGGCCTCTTTTTTAGGGCTCTTTACTACTCCATATTTTCTTTCTGTGAATACAATTAACAGCACAATCAGGTCATTCCCAACATTTCAACTGCTCCAACACGGAGACGGACTTTGAGGAGACGAGGTGTTAAGGAAATACACTGGATAAAACTCTGAGCAGAGATCTGCTAGCTGTGTTTTTGTACTTCTGACAGATCAGCCACACTAAAACAAAAAGAACTTGGCAGCAAATGATGTGATGGCCTAAAGGCTGAGAATACACCATTTCTACAGTGTTCCTGATCTTTAACAGAGACAGAACATCTGGTAGAATGCTCCTTTTTGTCAAATGTTTTGAGCCACTTCCAAGTGCGTATGCCTCTAACTGCGGGTAAAACATGGCATTTATTTAAGCCATCCTGAAGATTTCATTAGAAAGCTTTAAAGAGCCCCAAACTTCTTATTTAAGAAAAAAAAAAAAAGGTAGTGAGATTCCTGGAGAAGAAAATACATATATGATTGTAAAACTTCCAGTCTGTGTGGATCTTTTCACTAATAACTCAGAGATTAAAACTTCAATTAATTATCTGCATTTCACAGTCAGAAGCTTGACTAATACTACATACTGCTGAACAGCAATTTAATGCTATTAAGAACAAAATATTAAAAGTTGGAGAGGCTTAAGATGGCACCCTCTTTTTTACATCCTAAAAGTGGAAAACTCAAAAACCAAGTCACAGAAGGAACAGAATATGAGCTGTTGGTTCCCTGGAGAGAAGGACAAGAGCTTGAAATTCTTTGCAAGATTACGCTCAAGCTTGCTGAGTTCAGAATATTTTTTCAAATCTGGAACTATTAAAAGGGACTCACACAGGATTCTTTCAATTCTTTTCATTAGACTACAAGCAATAATCAAAAAATCAACAAAAGCATCCAGACAAGGCACTGTGCAAAAAGCAAAAGACAAATTTCCATTTTCAGCATGTAGATTCCTCCTCATCTTTCCAGGGCAGGCATATCAGCTATTCAGCTTGAGACAAACATTAACATGTGCATCTACTATGCTAGCTTTGGGAGGGAAGGGAAAAAACATGCTGTGAGCAAGAGGCCAAGTAAAACTGCTTTTTCTAAAACTGGAAAATCAAAATGAAATGAAAAATCAAAACGAATGCTCATGTCCCCTGCTTTGACTGCAAGGGACACAAAGCCTTATTTTAAAAACGGTGTTAAAAGGAGAAAGGGCTCACTGAAATACTGGGAGAGTTTCAGGCATTTATCTTCCTCTTTCACCTGGTTAAACTTTTTTGCATGGTTGATTTTTTTTTAATGTAGAAGTCAAGTGTTCTACAGATGATGAAGAGCAGCCTGCAGGAATAGAAACACATCTGCAGCGTCCTTGCAGGGCTCAGACAGCAAGTTCTAACTCCAACCAATAACACTTGACAAGAAAAAAGATCTCATGGAGTACAAAAAAACTCTCCCCTGCCAGGCTCAGAGCAGTGTGTGTGTGTGGAAACACCTGGTACCCAATGATCATCTGTGGCTTGGAAACCAAAATCCAGCCTCAATTTTTGTCTGATTTCAAACCAACACACGCTGGTGCTTGGGATTCAGATGGCTGTTCCCTCTCCCAGCTGGCTTCTCACAATATTTGGACTTTTTATAGATGAAAACATATCAGAGTGTAAGATGCTGAACAGATGGAGCTACCAAGTTAAAAGAAGGTTTTCAGAGGGTGCTTAAGGAAGGGAATTGTTGTGTTTCTGGAGGAAACTCATTTATCATGATTGTACCACAGAAGCTGAAGCAGAAAGTCCTGTCTCTCCCTATTTTGCTGCCTCTGTAGGCAGAACAAGAACGATTTGTGAAAGATTTCTAGTGGTTATTAAGTGCTTTTTTGCTGGATGAGCAGAGTTTATTCCACTCTGCTATTGGTAATTACAGTATCATGACCCTGTAATTAAGGTCCTGCCAGCCTTTCCACGCCAAGCCTTATTCGAGGGATTAAATCAGCTGTTTGAAGCTGCAGAAGGTCAAAGCTCAGCACTGCCGTTGTCAGCCTGGAGACTGTTTTTTTCCTCCGAATGTGTATATTGATGAGTCCATTTCTTTCCCTACAGACTTGAAAAGAACAAAAAGAGATGTTGTACATCTTGGGAGTGGCTGAGAAATGCTGTGTCATTTCAGACCTGCTGCGATGAGAAAACACCAGCAGGGGCTCCCGAAAGGAAGGAGAGAAATTTCTGACCATGGTGCTGATTCCAAGAAGAGAAACGCCCACTCTCAGGCTGACAGCAGCAAAGGAAGATAGTTCAAGTCAGTTCCCAGCTGTCTGTGGGTGTGGAGGTGAAGAAAAACAACCTCTGAGTAACAGGTTGGAATTCTGCTGCCCAGGCTGTGCCAACCAGCACCACGAGCTACTGTGCAAATAAATATAAGCAGAAAAATACAGCTCTCTGCCGTGGGATCTGGATTTCATCTCATAAGCTTGTTTTACTGTGCTGATGATGCAAAGCAAACTTTCCACAACCTCCCCTTGGCCTCTCTCTCCATCTTGGTGATCCCTGTTATGTCTGTGCAAGAGCAAGATGGGTTTGAGCATTTTTTTTGCATTTAAGGAGCATGATGTCCCCACCTCTGAGAATATCTTAGTATCATTTACATCTCCCTAAGAAAAGGCCTGGCTGTAAAACTGTGATGATCAAAACAGTTCGATTTTACTGAATTCAGTTCTTTACAGTGCTTGGATAATCAGCATTTTTGCCAAACCCATTTTTGCAACGCTTTGGTCAGACAATTGAGATGGGCAGCCCACGTATTTTGTCTATATGGGGTTGTACCTGGTTTGAGGCAAACCCCACAGAGTTCTTGCACCAGCGTCAGGTCTTTCTAACAAATATTGGCATCAAAATTAAGAATGTTCCTGCCTAAACAAATGGCCGTGTCTATGCAATGCATTGAAGTGTGTTCTAATTATTAAGTCGATGCCTGCCATTGGCCCCCCAAAATCATTGCTTTTTTTTCCTCTCGGGGAAATACAGGGACAAGCTTCTTCCTTTCCCTAAAAATCATTTTCTTGTCAATGAGTCTAAAGTTGAGAATCTTCTATTTCTTGGTGATCAATAATTTGTTTGCCTTAAGAAGCTTTATCTGTGTATCTGTTTTTCTGGAAAGTGCTAATGGAGTAGCAGATGTCACACAGAGGCATCACTATTGATGTATTTCTCAGTCACACTCCTATCAATAGGTCACATCAGTGCAATTTGATATTTTTGAATATGAAACAAAAAAAGGTCACAAGCAATTCCTGAAAGTTGCTCCTTAAGGATAAAAATGACATGAATCATGGTGAGAGAGAGAATAGAGAAATATGAGTGCCCTGGGAGCAGACTGGAATCTCCTTGGTCTCTAAGAGGAATTTATGGCTATTTCCAGAGACTCCTCCTCTCTTTCCCACCAAGCTTTCCATGCAGATAGGAAATAGCAAAAGATATTCCTCTATTTGATTTGAATTTATCTGTTGAAAGCAACAAAAACAACCCCAAGGAAATGCAAGTACTTCTTTCTGGAAACAGGTTTCCTATTGCCCAGCCTAATGTAAACAAGCTCTGACAGTGTTCATCATTTTTCTTTAACTAGATCTAAAAATATTAAGATTGACATTTATCATTGGGCTTCTGGACATCTCTAACTTGATGAATAAAGAAAGATATACAAAGGAAGACATTAATAAGGAATTCAATATACTGAATATTATTTTAGGGAAAGTTATTGCATTTTGTTCTGTATGGTTTTCTCCTACTGGGAAGAAGAAAATAAGAATATAATAAAAATGAACCGTGATCTGTTTTTTCTTAATGTGATAGAATTTTGTTTGAAAAAGCACAAAACTATTTAACTCTTGCACAGGCAGTTGTTAAAAACAATTCTAATCAAATACAACAATCTGGTAAAAGGTTCCAATGTATCTTTTTGATATAAAGTCCAGTTTGATACAACATCTCAGAATGTCAAGTCTCTCTTTGAGCTGCAAGCAAGGCTGGAAAGGCCTTTTTTTTTAAATCTGTGCCATGATATTTTTCAGCTGCATGACCCACCTAACCCTCTTCCTACTCATCCCCAGATCTGCCAGTTCATACTTCAACCAGGTGTGTGATAAAGCAATGCATATTCACATCCCTAGGCTTTAAATCCAGAATACAGGCATTATTATAAGTCTCCAAGGCCAGCTTAGATAGGGCTTGGATCAAGCTGGTCTTGTAGAAGGCATCCCTGTCCACAGCAGGGAGTTGGAATTGGATAGTCTTTAAGGCCCCTTCCAACCCAAACTGGTTCTATTTTTAATTTGTATTTCTAAGAACATGACAAAAAGTAAGACTTTCTCTTCAGGTTTGGTCATGTCCCATCCTCCCTCTTCAAAATCCTTATCCTTGGACATTCCCAAGGCACAAAAAAAGAGTATTCCAGTAAAAGTCTGTTTGAACTCTGCTCTTAACAAAATATCTTTCTCCTAAGCAGCTCCCCATAGCCTTGACCACTGGAGACTCCGTGCACAGCATTGCCCGTATCGAACAGTGCCAAGAAGGAAGACAAGGAAGAATTAGGGGGTCCCGGGGGGTTTGGAGGACTTGCTGTGTTAGGAAACAGACCTGGCAAAGGAACTGCAGCAACTCATCTCCCTGACCTTTAGATGAGTATTTCTCAGCCACCGAAATTATTAACAGTCTGACCGAGTAACTTTCCATGGCCTGGGAAACTGGTTCAGGAGCAGATTTTGCTTTATACAAGAGAAAATGTCTCTGTATCCAGGGAATTAAATATCCCAGTCTGACTGAGGCTGGAGGCTGTAATTGTCCATGCCTGTATGAGCTCACATTAACTCTATGGGGCACGTGGGATACAGAGGACGGAATCAGATGGATCGTTTATTCCATGAGAGAAGTTTCATTTTGAGCTGGAACTCCTCCTGAGCATGTTCTTATGCCCACATGGTCAAGCTGACCTGCTGTCTCTGTCAGTGGTGCTAGTTCTTGAGGTGCTTTAATGCTCCTTTAAAGAGAAATTGTGAATGGCTCATGACACTGGGAAAATAAGAGGTAAGCTCTTCAATAGACTTCTGAGGAGGGTTTTGACCAAGGAAACATCTGTGTGTCATTACATTGACAAGTTTTGGAACAGAGTTAAAGGCAGAGAGATACTGAATTGAAAGAGGCTAAAGGAGCTGGAAAAGTTAGTTTAAAAGAAATAATTACATCCATCTCTAAATAATGTTTCTCCTCAGGAGAGGTAAAAGCGGTTTTCAAATTTGAGAGCGGGGTTCAGTGATGCCAGAGGAGACATGAGCTGTGCACAGAAATGCAGGAGGCAACAGCAAGATGCTGAGTTAATACTTGCATTTCAGTGGAAGGGCCACAGGGCTTTACAGAAAGGTGGACAGTTTTCCTGGGATATATTTTCAGGATAATTCAAGAACTCGTGTTGTTAGATTTCTGAACAAAGGAATTAAATTCTCCTGGGAGAATAAAATCCCTTTCTGCCTCAGGGCATACCCTGCTAAAAGTGCTGTCAGGAGGCAGGTTTACAGGTAACACCAGTTAATAAAAATGCACCCAATGATACAAGAGTCTCATGTTAATGTCAAATCCTGAGCCCTGTTTTGGGATGTAGGCAGACACATATGTTTTGCAGATGAGCTATTCAGAGCACAGGAGGAAGCTCACACACCATCTGAAAAGGGATGTGATTTCAACCTACCAGGAGCATTCAGCACTTTGTAGGGTGACATAAGGCCATATCAAAGTCAGTATAAAATGATTTGTCTAAGCTCACCTATCCATTTGCAGCGTGTTGCAGAATGAGCCTAGTTACTGTTGCTCTCTACCTCCTGCTGCAAGAAATGAACACGACAGCAAATCAAGGCTAAAATGAATCACAGTGATTCCCTCATTATTCAGTTCTCCATTTCAGGAGAGAATAGATACAGATTGGCACTGTATAAAATCCCTCCAAATCACATGGTTTATTTCCCCCCCTCCCCCCGCCCCAAGCCTGTCTGACACTCAGCTGTGTTCTCACACTCACCTTGGCCCCAGAGGGTGATGCACTGCTGCTCGTGGGTCTGGCAGATGCCGTTGTAGCAGTACCCGTCCACCCCGTGGCACGTGTGCCCGTCGTGCAGGTACACGTTGGCTGGGCACTGAGGGCTGGCTCCCGTGCAAAACTCTGGCAGATCACAGGAATTACTGGACTCTCTGCAAGAAATCCCCGCTGGTTTTAACTGCAAAACAAACAACAACTTTAACTGCTGCACATGCAACACAAGAGCAGCTCTTTCCACTGGCCCCGCAGCAGCTGACTGCAGAAGACGGTGTAAGGGTTACACAGCTCTTTAAGGACGTTTATTTGACACATGTTGGGAAGGGTTTGGCAGGAAGGAGGGTCACGCTGGAGCTGCAGCTGCAAACTTGGCTCACGTGGCTCAGGGCAGAAGGTAAACGCAGCCCTGGTGTTTTCAGTGTGGCTCCTCCATCCTGCCTGAACACAAGGACACAGAAACACTGTCATGATCTGTAGCACTGGCCAAAAGTCAGCTCAGAGCCCTCTCCATCCATGTGGCTGTAACGGCACTGCATTGACCAGGGCAGCCAACTGATCACAAAACACTGTGCCGTGTTAGGGCTCATGAAGTCATCAGGCCACTCGACTACATATTCAGATGCCTGATTTCTTGGGATGAAAGTTGGGTTGGATGATTTTGAAGGTCTTTTTAGCCTTAATGCGTTATATTTCCTCAAGGAAATGTTACTGTCGTGGGCATCAAGGTCTTCTTTAACTTCAACAGAGACTCCCTCTTCAACAGAGGACTGAGGGGAGAGCTCACTGCAGTTACAACTTCCTGGGGAGGGGCAGAGGAGGGGCAGGACTGAGCTCTGCTCTGTGGGGACCAGGGACAGGACCCCAGGGAATGGCCTGGAGTTGTGTCAGGGTAGGGTCAGGTTGGATCTCAGGAAAAGGTTCTTCCCCCAGAGGGTAGTTGGGCACTGACCAGGCTCCCCAGGGCAGTGGGCACAGCACCAAGGCTGCCAGAGCTCAAGGAGCATTTGGATGATGCTCTCAGGGACATGGTGTGACTCTTGGGGATGGTCTAAGGGTTGGACTGGGAGATCCCTGTGGGTCCCTTCCAACTCAGCCTATTCTGTAATTCTGTGAACGTAATTACACAAGTCCATGTAACTGTTCCTATCCTGTCGCAATTTCACTGAATTAACTGGATTCTTTTAGGACCTGAAGGCATCTAGTAGGCAACAGTGGAACGTTCCAGCCTGAACATTCACTTCTCAACACCAGCCACAAAAGATAGGTGTGTTCTCAGAGCAGCCCTGAATTTTAATCACTTTCCCTTTGGTAAAAAGCAAAGAGAAATGAAGATTGATTTTGCTAAAAAGCATTTGCTCGCTGTGGTGAGCACTTGCTGCTCTGAGCTCTGAGGCAGATGGTTGCCACAGACACGATGGGAACTTGCTGAATGCTTTATTAGCCCGTATGCAAGGCATGGTATGAGAATTCAAGCAGGTAAATGCCTGTGGCAAGTTGGCTTTCATTGTATGTTAAGAGACCACAAGAGCTGATGATCTGCTATTAAAAATACATATGCTGTTGATAAAATTAATATTTTAAGAGCCTTCCCCAAAAAGATGGTTCAGCATTTAATGACTGCTTGCCATGTAAGCATGAAAAAAACCAAAGCATGCAAAAGTTCATGAAAAAAAAAAGAGGTTTTGCATGAGCAAATGAAGTGGCCATAAATAGCACAGACATTTAAAAAGTCTGGTGATCTGCTCCTTTTTTTAAAAATTATTTACATGATACGCAAGTGTCTTATCGCTTATTGATATCGCTTTACTTGCTCTCCATCTGTGTTTACTGCTCTGCAGTTGGAAAATCATGGAATTCTGCCCACACCCCACAGGAAAGAAACATTTCCCAAGGTTCACCTGGCAGTCTTCACAGCAGAGTCCATGCGCACACACTGCTCCTGGTTTCAAGGTGCAGGTAGTTGCGTTACAGCACCGGTTTGTACATTCCTGGATAAATTTAGAGGATAAATTTAGAGCAGACACCCTTCAGTCACAATGAGCCCTAAATCAAGAGGCTGCCTATAGCTCTGTCAAGAAAAGCCAGGCATGAAATCATGAATTATGCATGAAATTCGACAACTTGATCCAAACAGCCTTGTCTGCCCTTCGATTCAACAAGCCCAATAAGTGTAGTAAACCCACAGAAGCCGTTGAGGGAGGCTGGTTTATTCCAGCTATGGCTCTAATCCCAGATGTCACAAACAACTCAAGTACTCTGACACCAATCCTGATTCAGTACTGTGGTGGTTTATTTCCACAGAAAGCAGTGGAATGATTCCATTGCCTCCAGAGAGGATCCAGGACCTGTGTTGCAGTTCTTGAGCATCACGACTACAGCTCTATTTTGTGATAGCTGCTCTCTGGGGCTGCCACAGAGAAAGATGGTGACACTATTCCATGTAATCTCTTATCAGGATACATCAGTAATAGACCTTGGAGAAATGGAATGAGTATGAATTGCAGTCTCACTACCTGATACATCCCAATTTCACACTTATGGATTAGATGGTGCCATGTGTGGGCTTTTGCAAACTTTATTCTCAGTAGAACAAGGTAATAAGGAGTTTCAGAAAATAATGGATTTGTTTTTCCAAGGTTATTCTCACAAGCTGCGAGTTACATCAGCTGAGCTGGAATCTCATCTCTCTAGCAGAAATAGCAGCAGATAAAATTGCTCTTCAGCTCTGTTAAGCCAGTTTGACTTAGCAAGGGATCACTAACAATATAGGGAACACAGGGGAAACAAGTGGGTTAGATCGATGCTCACAGCCTCTTGTCACTTCCTTGGCTTCTGTAAAGCTTTCCAAGGTAAGGTAGGGCCAGCACTGCACTCAGGAGTAAAGAGCAAAATGGTTCTCAGCATTTCACTGTTTTCTTAGATAATATCTTCCTTAGATAATATCTGCCTGGATATACAAAGCTAACTGTGTTGCTCCCAAGCAGTGGGACACAACTTCCTGCCCCTATTTTTGCTCATGCTAGAAGGCAGCAGGCTATGGAAATATTGCTGTGCAGCTGCTGCATTTAAGCACATTTTATAAATTCTCCTTCAAAGCAATCTGAGAAAAGCAGAGTGGAGGAAAGCAGTGTCAGTCTCATTTAGGTCCCTCTGAAGCAGTTAGCTCCAATACCCCATCCTTTGCCCCTGCCCCAGCCATGGAAAGCAATCAGCATTCCAGAGGCAGACTGGGATAAAGACACAGCTCTTTGAGTGATGTTACAGCAGCCACTGAA
The DNA here is from genome assembly GCA_013396775.1 of Cephalopterus ornatus. Lineage (NCBI taxonomy): Eukaryota > Metazoa > Chordata > Aves > Passeriformes > Cotingidae > Cephalopterus > Cephalopterus ornatus. Next base: position 525,093 of record VZRE01009646.1, read on the forward strand.
ATTTCCAATTGCTAACTCACTTATTACTCATTGGAGGGAATGAGCTTGGTAAATAGTTCTTGTGCCTGGGCTATCAAATTGTCAGGAATGGTTTTAACATAAACAGGCAAACAAACAGGAAAGGCTCACAAGCCGTCTGGAGGAAAATGGTTTTTTTAAGAAATGACTGTTTTGCTGTAGTTTATTATCGTTTGTTCTTATTGGAGAAAATAGCAATGATGGGAGGGGATTTCTAGGTCTCCTGGCTCATGAGGGCAACTCAAACAGACTAATGCCAAAGCAATTGTAGCATCACTTACGTGATGCCAGAGACTGTCCTGTAGGCAGGACACCTTGTTTTCACCTTCTCTTTTCTAGGAGAGAACCCACTGGGACAACCTATAACCCTTCTCTCCTTGTATTCCCCTGGCAGCATCCAGCAGAAGATGGTTAAGAACAAGAAAGTGAACAAACACATGAGACACAATTACAATCTCCTGGCTTTTCCTTGGTTCCATGGGCATTTTTATCACTTGTAACAGTCAGTGAAAAGGAATTTGCACACAATCACAGTCATGGGAGCAGCTCCTTCTGTTTCAAACCTGACATTTTCTACCTTCATTTGCACAGTTCTGGTCAGGGGAAATTGCTCCTCGCTCACCTTTTCCATTTTGGCTCATGATTTTATCAGCTTCTGTCACATTTTCCTTAATTTTCTTCTTTTCCAGCCAGAGCCCCTTCAAACTTTTGAACCACTCTATTGCTTTTCTTTCAGTCTTTTTCATTCTGCTTTATCCTCCCTGAGATCAGGGAGGGGTAGGGAAAACCTGCTCATGCAGTTTCAAGCGCAGCAGATTTATAGAGCTCTGCTGGTGCTTTGTTTTGTTTTCCTATTTCTCCCCTAGTAGTTTCTAACAGCCTATTTACCTTTTAGACCACTCTGGAGCACCGAGCTGACATTTTCATGAGACTATTTATTGCAATATGAAGTCTTGTTCCTCTGTGGTCAGAGTCAGCTCTGAGTCCATCATCTTCTTTGTGATTTTTGGAATGTGCATCACTCCTCACCGAGTCCCATTTCTCATCTTAATGCCTGGTCCAGCTGCCTCAGAAGGTTTCTCTGCAGTCCTTCACAGCCAGATTTCATCTCTACCAGCCTAACTAATATCATCAGCAAATTCAGACTATTCTTCTTCCCAGGCTGTTTATGAAAATGCTGAATTGTGTAGTCCCCAGGGCACATCTCGTGGATACATCACAGCAGATCTCCTTCCACTCTATAAAATGGACGATTTATACCTGGCTGCATTTTCTGTCTTTTAAACCAGTTTTTTCCCATGCAATTTTCTCTCATCCTACAGCTGCTTAGTCTCCTAGAGCAGCTTTGGTGAAAGCTTTGGTCTAAAGCCTCTCAGAACTCCTAGTGTTGCAGTGACAGCACCATCCCTTTCCATCCACTTGCTAAGCCCTTCAGAGCACTGAAAAAGGTTTGTGGGACAAGATTTTGTCAGATAAGATTTCCTGGCACAAAAGCCATGTTGACTCACCCCTGGCATGTCACAGCTGTTTGGATACTAACTCTCAATTGAATTTGGAAGCAATTAGTCCGACTTCTTGAGTTACCAATTTGTAGTTCTCTGATCCCCCTTGCAGCCAGTTATAAAAGAAGCCACATTTTCACCTTTCAGGGACCAAGAATTTTTAATTCTCTTCTTTCTTTCCTCCTTCCCCCTGTAATCTACACTAACTCTCATTCCAAAGACACTGTAGCACAGCAGACGTTTTTGGTCATATAATCCAAAATTAAGTTAGAATCATAAAATCAAAGAATGGTTTGAGTTTGAAGAGACCAAAATATCATCCAGTTCCACCCCCTGCCAAGGGCAGGGACACCTTCCACTAGCCCAGGTTGCTCCAAGCCCCGTCCAACCTGGCCTTGGACACTTCCAGGGATGGGGCAGCCACAGATTTTCTGGGCATCCTGGGCCAGGGCCTCACCACCCTCACAGGGAAGAATTTCTTCCTAATATCTTATCTAAATCATAGAATGGTTTGGGTTGGAAGAGAAGGAACCATCTAATTCCAACCTCCCTGCCATGGGCAGGAACGTCTTCCATCAGCTATCCAGAATGATATTTAATTCTGATCCCTGATAAAATACAACCAGTGTGTGTTATTGTTCAGCTTTCCATGCAATAGAATACTGCAACGCTATTGACAAAACTCAGCTGGTATAAATGACTGGGCAGTGAATTATTAACTAACCACATGGGTTTTCTGGAACCACTCAGATTATAGCAGTAAATCCCAAATAAATTTAATTGCAACCGGGCTGCAGTTTTCCAATATAATTAAAAAGGAAAAAAGATAGAAAGAGGAGGCAAATCAAGTCAGGGATTGCTGACATTAAGTGGCTTTGACTTGAAAAGGTATCACTAGCATTCAAAAATGAAAACAAGAAAGATAACTGGGTTAGAAAGACATTTGCAAGCTGCTTGCACTCTATTGACTTTAAACAAGAAGATAAGTCTGCTTCCTCCAACCTTGTTACCCTCCAGAATGAGTGAACTGTCAGGAAATCCTTATGGCTTGTATAAATCCAATACACTCTATAGACAGGATGCAGCAGTATCTTGCTGTTTTAAGTGCCCTCATCTCTTTTGTCTGCAGACCTGTATTTATCACAGGAAACAAATCCCTCATCTGCTGATGCATTTAATTCAGATAATCGGAGAGAGGTTCGATACGGCCAATGAGGAAGGGATGTGAAAGGGATAAGGATGTCAGCTCGGATATTATTTGACCCCCAGGTTTTGCCTCCCTCCTCCTGATCTGAGGAGGCCTCTGGCACATTCACTAAACTAAATGGAATGATCTTTGAAGTAGCAGCAATCTGTTTGGGACGCAGGGAAAGCTATTTCTGTTAGTAAGGTAATTGGCCAGTGGGAAGAAAAAAATAGTGAAGGAGAGAAAGGTCTGGTGCCTAAAAGCTGAAGCTTCAATGAAAAAAAAAATAGCTCGTATTAATGTTTATATTTATATAGTGTTATATATAAGGGTGGTGAGGTCCTGGCACAGGTTGCCCAGAGAAGCTGTGGCTGCCCCATCCCTGGAAGTGTCCAAGGCCAGGTTGGATGGTGATTGAAGCAACTTGGGATAGTGGAAGGTGTCCCTGCCCATGGCAGAGGGGCTAGAACTAGATGATCTCTAAGGTCTCTTCCAACACAAACTATTGTATGATTCCACACTTTCTATGGTTATATTGATATTAATATAAATATACGAGTGGCTTTTCATAGATGGAAACAAACCTTCAATTAACGCATGGTACAGTGAGAAATTTGGGCACAATTTGGGCAGGAATTCCGTTCACAAATTTGAGTTTAGATGATTAGCTAACACTTAGAGGGATTTCCCTTGTTAGGAACATGATTGCCATGGCCAGTCTGTTGGACAAGCCATGAGAGGGTTTGTTCTCTAAGGATGATCCAAACACTTTCTTAACTCCAGCCCTGACTGAATTCAGCAACCCTAATGCAAGTCAAGAGAAACTCCCTGCACTTCTGAGAACTCTGAGGTTTAAGCTGATGAAATAGAAGCAGAGAAGGGGGAGTTCTGCTTGACACCAGATTTAAACTTGCCAGGCCAATCCTCCACTGTCAGAAGCCGAAGGCGGGAGGTGAGCAGTGACTCTCAGGTGGTGTCTCACCTCAGGCTCGCCGCAGTCACACTCCTCTCCATCTTCCACATAGCCATTCCCACACTTCTGGCCACCAAAGGACTCCTTGACCTCAGGCAGGTTAAAGAGGCACATTCCCACTCCTTTGTCCAGGCTGTTTTCCAGGTCCTTTCTGCTGCAGCTACTGAATACCATGGGAAATGGGTAGCTGGAAGAAAAATACATGGAGACAAAAAGTATTATCAAGTGAAAACTCCTCTCTCCTGTCACACTGGTGACCTTTTAGCACATCTGTGCACTAACCAGAAGATTATGTTCACTTTTTATCACCCGTTAACACAAGACTGAGATACAACAATTCACTGTAAACTGAGCAAACCCATTTATAATAATTTCTGACTATGAGTAAGGGAATTTCCATCTTTATCACTTCAATTTGTAGCTGCTGTTAAGCTCTGGAAGTGTTCACATTTGAAATTCCTTCTCCCTCTTTTGCATATGGAGTTATAATGCAAATTTTGATCATGAGCCTAAAGAAATGCTAGGCTTGCAAGTAGTATTCCTGTATTTCCAGGACAGCACAACATCCTACTCCTTCTTGGAAAAATCAGCCTCAAATGGCAAATTCAATCATCTTGCTCTGCAGAATAACAAAGTTCCTGCTCTTTTCAGGAAAAAAAAAAAGCAAGCAAAAAACTACTGTTACTTGATAAGAGCCAGCTTCTTCAATTCATCAAAGTTGAGCTTGGGATCTGCATGATTAAAGAAAAGACAATTCTTATTCTAAATCAGCATGACTGTAAAAGCACTACTGAAAATACCCACATTTTGAATTCCCACTGCTGAGTGAAGGACTGGGCCCTGCTGTGCAGGCACATGGTGGCTTTGATTTCCTTTGCAAAGCACACAGACCATGGTAACAAAATTATCCTGTGTGGTACAAATTCCACCAGATAATTGTTGGTTTTTTTGTTGTGTGTGTGGGGTTTTTTTGTTTGTTTGTTTGGGTTTTTTTTTTTTTTTGTTGTTGTTGTTGTTGTTTTTTTCTCTTGGGGAACTTAATTCCATCTCTACTAATGAATGTTTGCAGTTTGACTCACAGACATGAGGCAAAGTGACACCTGGGTCTGGCCACCACTGTGGTGTCCTAGAGGCTGCTGTGCCCTCTCTGCACTGGGATGTCATGGAATCCTAGAATGGTTTGGGTTGTTAAAGATCATCTCATTCCACCCCCTGCCAAGGGCAGGGACACCTTCCACTATCCCAGGTTGCTCCAAGCCCTGTCCAACCTGGCTTTGGACACTTCCAGGGATGGGACAGCCGCAGCTTCTCTGGGCAACCTGTGCCAGGGCCTCCCCACCCTCACAGCCAAGAATTCCTTCCTAATATCCAATGTCCACATGGTTACATCGAATCTGTACTGCAACCACAATGTAAAACATCACCTCCCCTAAGACTTGATACCTTCATCACTTCCGATCCCTGGTCCAGCAGCAATTCAACATTTTGGCAGCACAGGAGCCAGCCTGGTAATTTTATTTTACTCACTTTACTCACTAAATGCTTTGTGTCACCCACGTGTTATTAGGACTATTATCTTTACATACAAGCAAGGTAATAGATGGAAATTCTGCACTGCTGAACTTCAGACTTCGATTAATCTCCTGGTGTTTCTAATATCCTGAAATGAAAAGCTTGTTTTGGGGATGATGACTCCTGTAGGTATCAGAAAAGAATAATTTCTATTACAAAGAAAGAAATGTTTGACAACTCCAAATGCAATAGAACTTCCTATGCTGGCATAAGGAAGTTAATTAGGATCTTCTAGAAGGTTATTGGTACCTTATAGAACAGAATTTATTTTGTGACTATTTAAAATTACCTCTTTTACAGTTCCTTTTGCAAGAAAACAGCCAGCTCACTGGAAAAGAACATAAACATGACTCTGAAGAAGAAAATAATTTTCCTGTGTCACTATAGGGCTTGTCAAGTTAAACTAAACAGTCTGGAGTTTCACTGACACATGACTTCAGAAAGTTAATGGGCATCTCCACTTAAAAGGCTGATTTCTGGAAAATATCAATGATTCAGCAAAATGTCAGTCTAAGATAAATAAAGACATTTCAGAAGAGCATGAGGCAGGAGCCAAGCTGTGAGCTCTGAGCCCTGAGGGAGAACAGGGAAGGTACTCAGAGTAATGGAACAGAAAATAAAGGCATTTGGAAAACCTCTTACTGACCATTTCATATTGAGCAATAGGGGTTGTTCTTAACAGGATACCGCAAACTTCTGTCCTACCCTTAGTCTGAGTGGAAAGAAAACTCACAAAATTCTGTGTGAACAAGTAGATGGATGCACAGTCCTGAAAACACAGAGAAAAATGAAGAAACCCAGACAGATCTGAGTGATAAATCCTGCTGAGAGCTTGATCAGACACGGTCCTCATATCAAAGTATGAATAAATGAGTATTGAAGCATCCAGGCAAGATCCTTCCCTTCAGTGACACAGAGTTACTTTGATATCCACTGAGGTGACACATACACAACTTACATGAGCTGAAATCCATGCAGGAACACAAATAATGCAGTTTTCCATGTGATGTCTCTCAGCCACACATGGATCATGAGAACAGCTCAGCAGTCAAAACTGTCAACATTTTAGGGCTGTTCCTTTGCATCCATGGATGCTCAGAATCATTTGAACGGATGTGAGATGTGTCTGTCCATCAGCAGGAGGACAGAATCTTCAACTCTGTAACAGGGGTGAAACAGTGTCATTGCTAACGAGGGAGGTTTGTGTTTTCCCCCAAAGGAACTTCAAGCTGTTTCCTATTTTGAACTCAGTCACCCATTCATCTTCTGGCTTTTCCTGCTCTTGACACTGATTTCCTCAGCTGACATCAGTGCAGCACATGTTATGTGATGACGCTTTCTGAAAATACCTTGTCTTTACCAAGGAAGCTCAAAATAAAGCCATGCAAACCCAGACACGAACCCAACAAGTGGAAACAGAGCAACTGAAGGGTAACCACACCATGTAAGAGAAGATCCCACATCGATTGATGCCAATTGGTATTTCATTGGAAACTCGATTGATCTTTAGTGCTGTGATATTCTGATACACAACCACTCTTTGGTTTTTTTGATCAAAAAAAAAAAATCCCCCATAACAGCCATAGCATTTGATTGTTGTCATTTTAGGCTACATTTTGGCTGTCTTTGCAATTTTAAAGCTGTTTCATCAGGAGCATGAAATCCCTGGCAGATGGGAAGGGAAGCCATAGACATCTCTAGGAGCATGAGGCACAACGTTTGAGTGAATCAGGTTCGTGAAAAATGACAAAGAGTGATATGAAAGAAACTCATTCTCTGGACAAATGTCATGAGTTTCCTTCCACTACCCTGTCAAGAGGCTTCTGACCTCACCTGGAAAGAACTACCTTTGGGTGGGAAAAGGGAATGGAGACTCTACAGTAAAGTCAATCCTTAATCTGTCTCCAAGATTTCAGTAACATGCTAAACAGGAATGTTTGTGCTTTCTGTGGTAGCTCAGACATTTATCTTATTGGAAAACCCCTCAGCTATCAGCTCATAAACACCAGTGGAGAACCTTTCAGAGGTAAAAAAAATTCGTTAGCAATCTTTTTACTCCATTATTCTTCACTCAAGACATTTTCTTTTACAGATCATTATTTTTTTCTGCAGTTGGAAAGAGAAAGGAAATTTCAGTCCAGCCTCATTCCTATTCTAAAATGCTGTGTATCCCACATGTTTTTTACATGCTCTTTGAATCTGTGGATTTAACACAGTATGGATCATTTTGTCAAACTGTTCTGGCTGTGGGTACAACTCTACAGAACTCCAATTGTGCCCAGCACTACCATCTTCAGTGTTTTCACAGCAAGGAAAATCATTTCAGTCTTTCCACCCCTCTTGAATCCACAGCACTTCTCGGTGTCTCCTTGGTGCTTAAAAGACGGATGTAATCCCCAGCAACAAATATCCTACTTCCCAACAAAAGTAGCTTTGTCTGCTCCTGAAAATGAGACCTTCCCAGTAGTAAGAGGACCCCTGTTAAGCAACTCCTTTGGAAACAGAGCCTGGGCTTGTCCCATTCATCTATATTCAAGCATTCAAGCCATCCAAATGCCAGGTTCCTTTATGTAGTTTTGCATTTAGCCTGTGGTAGATGGTTCCTTTCATTAACTAAGTGAAGTGACATCATCACTATGTCAAGTCCCATTTAGGACCAGAGGATTCTTTGTACCAGCACCTCATTGCCCAGTACAGGCTTTTTTTGGCATGAAGTATAAAAGCTCACCTCCATCATCTCCATTTCAGAGGAATTCCCCTTCCTAAGAGGTTGAGTAACCAGAGAGTACAAGCACAGGAACAGAGTCACTGCCCCAGAAAATTATAGTCTGGAGAGATGAGACAACCAAAGCGTTCAGGAGGAATGGAGGGGCTACTGATCCATGCAAGGTATCCCAGCAGATCAGCTGCACATCCAGCACTGGCATCACTGCTGAGGCTGATGGGACGTATTCCCATCACTGTCCTTCCCACTGCTCCATCTGGGAAATGCCTGGAGGGACGCTGACTTGGACTGCGGGAGATGTGTTCTCCATTCCAAACCCTACCCCTGCACTGCAGCAGCACCTCAGGAAAGTCACCTGAAGTGAAACTCCCTTGGTTCCTCCAAACATCATCTACCTACACCTTCAGGTGTAATAAACATTTAGTACCTTGGATCCACCTCCTCCATGTTTCTCCACCATAAAACACAACTTATTTTGCTGTTTGTCAAAAAACATCCCTGAAGAGGTAACACCATCACTGCTTCTGGCAATTCTCTGTGTGTTTCACAGGAGGATAAACCACGGGTTCACCATACCTTGAAAACTAACATTTTGATTATTATGATTATCACTATCCAATCTCATATTTTATTTCTTATTCAAGAGCTGTAGGATTTTTCTGAAGTAACTGCCTTGTTCTCTCAAAAATGTTGGTGTATATACACACACATACACTGTATGTATTTACATATCTATTTATAGGGTTAATTTATTCCAGTTCATCTCACAACCTGATTATTCAGCATTATGGCAATGTTTATACAGAGCCTTTTACCAAAAGACCCTGAAGTGTTTTACAATTATTCACTCAATTAAAATGCACAAGAGCCCCAAAGAGCTCTATTAAGTACCACCAGGCCTCCCTCCCTGAGGTAATATGATAATTGGAGATTATATTAATTTTAAAAGGGACGTTTTGATTTTCTGGAGCATACTTACAGAAAGAACTGTTGGCCAGCTAATTTCCAAAGAGGCAGAAAACTGGGACTGGGCTTTGTCCAGAACTCTTGAAAAATCAAACCTGAGAAGCCACATCTGGAAATAACTCAGGCATGAGCTGTGCTTTTTAGGAGCATGAAGGTGCTCACAGACAAGAGGGGTGCTGAGTCCCAGTGCTCAGAGTCACAATTTCACTAGTCAAACACTTGAATTTCCAACACCTTCCACGACAACACCTTGTCTGAACTGAACATCGCAGTGACTTTGTGTCTGTCCTAACCCTGGGACCCTTTGAGAGTCACAAATATGAATATTTACTCTCCTTAGTCTCCAGAATTCTTGATTTTTGGCTGCACAGTGGCTCTCTTACAACTGGAGAGGAGGAGAGCAATGCAGAGCCTTTTACTGGAGGATGGAAGATGTTCAGACTCCATAGAATGTCTTGTACAGAAATATGTGGGTTTCCTGTTGCATATCCCAGTTTTACATAGGTACGTAAAAATAGGAGGGTTTAACTTAAAAAATAGAGATAAGGGTTTTTTTTAATATAAGTAATTTTTTCATGGGAAAAAATGGCAGCACTAGAGGGAGTAGTACAAGAAAAAACCTCTAGAAGGTAAAAAAAAAAATCAAGCAACATTTATGTTTCTAGACCCAGTGAAGTGTTGATTTCAAGGAACTGTGACAACTTTCCAGCCTCCTCTAAACTCCTGATCTAATTGACGTAATTCTTTCCCACTAAAAAGCATCCCCCTTGGTTTTAACCTTCTAGACATTATTACTGCTCTCCATCTTTTGAAAACAACTTTTTATGGTCTCCTAAGAGAGATGAGCCTACCAGAATAAAAGTGAATTTGCTATTAGATGACATTTTTTGACACTCCAGCTCTTCTGTACAGCATGTGTGTTAATGAATTAGTAAGCATAAAGAACTTCACAGAATTAGGTATCAAGCAAGAGATAAAATCCATTTTTCTTTGATATTGAAATAGGTGTTCAAATACTACAGGTCCCTTCATGTATCAAGTTCTGTCATCACAGGTTATTTCATACACCTCACGTTTTAGTAGCAATTGTTTAAAATTAGACAAGTGCCATGATACAGAAGGACTTTTTAATCTATTATTTAAACAATGTCTCAATTTCTAAGTACTTTTGAGGGAGAAGGACACAAATGCAGTTTTAAAGTAGATCCCAAAAGCACAATAAAAGGGTGACCTCAAAGGTGTCTGCAGGATGTCTCACACCCAAAGTTTTTCAAATGGCAAATACACAGGGAAATTGGGAGGAGGGGGTAAACTGGAGGACCTTTTGGGCTCCTGGAAGATGTGTGAGCATCACATGATAGAGCTTGTCCAAGACACAGTCCCAGAACTGATGGGGCACATCTTTTTCAGCAGTGTTGGAAGGATTTAGATAAAAATAGTTTTATATATGTATAAAGTATTCAAATGGGAAGTTTGCTTCAAAAGGCAGTAGATGTCTGACAACTCATACTTTTTTTTCTAGCCTATTTTTCACTCTCTTGCTCCTCCTTTATAGTCTTAATCTCTAGAGCATCAATAAAGTAGAGCACGGAATTGGGCCATGTAGTTATATGTGATATCAAAGCTCTTGCTGTCTGAGTTCATGGTCAGTGACTTAAAAACAAGCCTAGATCTCTCCTACAGCTTTTGTCGTGTTCACTACATGGTAATTTTTACACTTCCAATAAATATCTGTGATTATATCACACTGGTGGTTAATTTAATTGATGTGTAGTTGTCTGGCTTGTTGTGCTACAATGAAATTTCCAGGGTTATTGAAAAAAATGTCTTTCCAAGTAAATGTTTAAATTTCACACACAAATGCTTTAGGTTTGTGTTAATTTGGCCCTGGGGATGGTGCAGATTCCCAGAACACATTCCAGTAATCTCCCTTCAGGTTCCCAGACTGGATTGTCACAGCCAGAGCTGAGGCTTGACCTCTCCTGTTCCATGGAAGGTGAAAATTTAACTACCTGAAATATTCAAAAAGGCAGATTTATATTACTGGATGTGGGACTTCAGGGCAGAAAGCAGTGACAGAACAAATGGCTGGATGGTTCCCAAAAATATATTCTGCAAAGGAACAGCACTTAATGGCTTTATACAGTATAGACTGACATGGCACCCACAAAACTGCCAAATAAAACATTATTAGCAGTTACTTTCCCTTTGACAAATGGACAGTCAGAGAAGTTTTTTCTTGTTGAGAGGCCTGTTGTGACTTTCTGGGGGTGAAGCAATACTAAACCAATTTATCAACTCTGACAGGATTCTGACTATGCTGGAGTTATCTGCATTGCAAAACTCCATGGGAATTGAACTCAGACAACTGTTCTTCCTGTTGGAAACCAGACAGCCAAGGAAAGTAGCTGTAATCACTTCAAATTTGCCTCTGGCTCATCTTTTGCTCTGTTTCCTTTTAGACCACTACCTCATTAATAAAAATTCACTGTATTGCTGAGAGTTCAGGTTTCACAATCAACTACTCAGAATTTGAGGCTAATCCAATGCTGACTCCAGTAAAAGTGAAAAGGCAAGACAGAGCAGAGGGAGGGATGAAAAGGCCAGGTCAGGTCTGGTCCCAGGCTAAGGGAAAAGCTGCTGGCAGAGAAGGAAACTGTAGATAAAGAGCACAACCAGAATGCTCTGAGTTTAAATTTGTCACACAAAACACATCCTCAGCACGTGACCAACAAATAAAGACAAATTGTCCATGCCCTTGCTCAAAATACCTTGCTGAAGATCAGCTTCCTACTGATTCTTGGTCAGGGAAAAGGCACTTCATTTAGTTCCAAACATGACTGACAATCTGCTTTTGTTTTAGGCAGTTACATTCTGATTTTCTTCCTTGGAAAACCTTGGAATTGTTTTGGTTTTTTTTTAAATGTGCCAGGAGCGGATCAGGAGGGGAAAAAAAAAATCTGACTTTGGGAACCAGCTGGATTTAAAGACCTCTTAAGGTCTTTAAAGATACTGTGGGTTCTTGGCCTGGGGAGATGGATTTGGGCGTGGATGAGCCTCGGCATGGGTGAGCAGAGCAAATGACACCAAGAAGGGGACTCCAAGGGGGCCAAACCCCACCAGAAGGAACCCAAGGCAGGGAGAAGACATTTCACACAATCATAGAACATCCTGACTTGGAAGGGACTCACAAGGATCATCAAGTCCATCTCCTGGCCCTGGCCAACCCCAAGGATCAGCCCCTGGACAGGGCACATGAAGAAGCTGCTCCAATGGGAAGAGCAGTAGCAGAAGCACTGAGAAAACTGGGAATGCCAGTTGGTGAGATGTGGGTGCTAGAGAAAAACATCTGAGCCCTGCAAAGAGCTGAAAATAACACATACTTGGGGCACGGGCTCCTATTGATTTCACTTAACATCTGTACTGCCTGGTGTCTTCATAAATCAGGACTAAAGGCAGGAGTGCCTGACTTGCAAGCAGCTTTGCTCAATTTTTTTTCTTTGAGAAGATCCAAAGGAAAGATAAGTGAGAAATAACAGAGCCAGAAATCAGACTGCATTTCCCCAGCATCTCCACCATTCCTTCTTCTGTTAAAGGAAAAATGCAGTTTATCCCATATCACCTAAATCACCTTGACAAATGGAACTGGAATTATTTTTAAAAAAATCATAAATATATAATAACAAGAAAACACTTTTTTCCCCTGTAGATTCTCTTTTCTTTTTCACAGAGCTTGGGCAAAGAAAATACACTAATTAGTAGCCACACTGTATGTAATCATTATTTCAAGCCATGAGAAAGAATGGATCCAGCCATGGTTTAGGACTTAGGGATCATTAAGTGAGCAAATTAAAACTTTCTCTCACAGAAATGAAAGACTTCTGATAAATCTAAAAAACCCCATACATATCCTGGTGAAATCCTGGCCTTATTAAAGTCCACAGGAGCTTTCCTATCACCTTTGAGAGAGCCCGGATTTCACACTTAGTGGTGGTCGGCTGCCAGGAGATGGACACAATTCCATGCCATAAGAAGCAGCCAGAAAGGCTCTGTAGGACACCAAAGTTATTTCACCTCTTCATTTTCAGTGACTTTACACTAAAATAGGTGGTTTCTTATCCTAATTCACCACTGGGGCTGTGTCATTCATTTCAAAATGCTGAAATGAAGCCTCCCTGCAATTCTGCCACCAGAACCCCACAGCAGATGTGTCTGGGGCTTTGTAATTGGCTTTGACACTAGACAAGAAAAAGAATGGCTTTGCAGGAAGGAATTGTTGGGGTAAAATGGACATCTTCCCTCTTTGAATTTGAAACATTTTGCACATCTATCCCAGGCACAAAAGCCTCTGTGATTCCCATGACAACTACGGCAAATGCAGCTGAAGGCACCACTTAATTACAGTGATTCAGCCTTCCAAGCCAACACCAGTTCCTTCAAGTGCTCCTGGCCATACAACACATGTTCAAAAAGGAGCATTCATGTGACCTTAAGAGTATGCCCTTGAAAGTATGTTTCCGTTATTATGCTGGGAATTTGGAATTCATTAACACCAATTAAAACTGGACGCTGTGTGCTTCATTCTCCGTGCACTGCACCACAGATTTATCCCTGCAGGTTGAAAAGTTTGGTTTTTGGTTTGTTTTTTTTTGATGAAACAGAAAGCTGAGATAAAGGGAAATGTCCTTATATGATTTGTTCTCATGGGTCATGGCAATAACAGCACTGCAGGAGAAAAATGTCCCTCACAGAGCTATATTTTCTGTGGATATTACAACAGCAAGACGAAACGCAGCTGAGCTCCCTCGTTCCAGCATCCAGTAAAACTGTTCCCATTCTGGATACATCTCAGAGTAGGAACCACGGCTTGTCCTTAAGTATCAGCTATAAATAATCCCACCAGAAGTAAAACATGTTTTCATTCGAGAAGTCACCTCTGTCCTTGTCAGCTTCACTTACAGAAAAGTCACGCTGTCAATCTGCACCAGTTCTCCTTGAGAATACACCAGGAAAGCCAAATATTTTCGCTTCGAACAGCACATCTACCGAAGTGGGAAAGACTGAACTAAAGAAAAAGCAAATTTTTTTAAAAGACCTGCCCCATAGCTCTGAATGCTAACTGTTGCCAGTGACCCCGTTCTGTAAAGGACAGGGGGGAAATTAAATCTGTTTCAACCAACGCTACTAATTCTTCACCGCAGATCTTATTTATCACAAAAACTAAAAATATGTGTAAGGTATGGAAGTTATTAACAAAAAAGAAGGCCAAATGCACTGCAGATATGGGGCTAGTTGGAGTGAAGGGAAAGACTGACGTAAATCTATCCTGTAATCTCGTGGCTGCTTCCTACTAAAGGAAGGACCAGAATGCAATGTGCTGAATTACTGGGGCAGAGGGATACGTTGTTTAAGGGTGTTTTTTTTAAAAAAAAGAAGTTGCACTGCTGGCACAACAGACCTAACTCTGTCACAAGTAATTTATTACATCAGTATATCAACTTTATTAAAAAAAGAAAAAGACAACAAAGAAGCCTGTCTTTGTGCCGAGCTCAGCTCAGACTGGTTTGGAAACATAAACAGCTTCAGAGTTTAATTAGAAACTGTTTACATCTGAAAGATAATTTCATTTTCCTCAAACTGTAACAGAGGTAATTCCAGATAGTTCTGCTGACTCCATAGTTTAATGTCTCTGAGATGCCAGACTGAAAAATGCAAAGTGAGGTCTGAACAGCTGAGAACTGACTGAGAGGGGTCAGGAAATTCTGGGCTAAGTACTAATGGTTTGATTATCCGACATTTAACAGCTCTGCAGCTACAAGATATTGTGAGATGTCTAGAAGGGAAAAAGAGAACGAGTCAGCAAACTGAAGTGTCCTTTCCCACACTCTGTTTCTGATTTCTGTCCCATTTCCACCATGACCTTTTGCATTTTTTAAGCGTTATATATTTATTTATTTTTAAATCTTGTGAAGTGTTGGAATAAGTGTTTTCTCCTTTAAGCTGACTTGGTAGCAAAGCCAAGATGCTGTTTTTCCATGGCATTCCTGACTGTCTTCTGAAGACAGTGAGTTGCAAATCTCTGGAGGGTGTATATTTTCATAGCCCAGATCTGTAAACTTCAGTTCAGGGTTTGAATGACCAAAATGATGGTGACCTGATATCCCGCTTCCTTGAGATCATTTTTCAAACAAAAGAAAAGTGATCGAAACGAATACTTTATACAACAAACGCCACAAGTGATTAGTACTTTCCTAACTTGTCCTTAATAGATTTTAACTATGTTTTATTTATTTAACTGCATGTTTATAATGTAGTTCAATGTATTTTCTTGTATGGCAGTTCAGAAATCAAACCAAAGCAGATGACAAAACAACAAGGCTCCCCACAAAACCCTTGGAGAACCAAATCTACCGAGCAAAACAGTTCTCCAGGAGGCATCAGCCCCCCCATCTAACACGCAAATATACACTTACGGAGGATAAAATCAGCATTACTGCTACTGGCCTTCTTTTGATGTGCAGTCCTAAAGCTCATTAATGGTAATGGGTGATACACGAGGGAAAAACAGACCTTCAGCACCATCAAAGGACACCAGTTGTGTAACACACTTTGCTGTTCCCCCAGACACTACCCTCGGGGGTGAAGGCAACAGAGAAGCTGCTGAGCATCCCCTCACCCTGACCCAGTCCTGCTGCTCAGTTGCCCCAGTTGCGCCAGGATAACTGGACAGCCAGACAGACCCCAAAGAAATGCTCATTAATATACATTCCTCTGCCTCCACAAGCCTTGCTGTTAATTTGGACGACTTTCACCATGATTACCACACGGCCCCACAAAATGCTGTTCCAGTTCACCAGAGATGGAAAGCAAAGTGCAGCACACGAGCAAGCCAGCTTTAGATCCACAGGCCACTTTCTCTGCCCAAACCCATATTTCATGTTGTTAGCCAGAAATATCAGATGACTTTTGGGTAGGGAGCCTGTACACAGATCCCACAGTTCACACACTCGTGACCTACCATTTAACAGGGAGAACATGGACCTAATTCAAGTTGTGACCCCTCAGTGGCTCTGGGGAGCATTTCCAGATGCATCCTTAGATGCCAGCAGTTTGGGGAAGAGGGAAGACTGGACTTCTGAAACAACAGCTACACGTGAATGTTAAACCTTCTGCCAACCCTGCCCCTGCACTGAGCAAGAACCCCAGAGAACTCTTCAAACCCTGAGCACTGCAGAAGTTGAATCAGAGCATTTACACTGGGAAAATCAGTCAGACCTTCAACAACATGAAACAAGCATGAAATGGGGGTGGGAGAGGAAGAGAAAGCAAATAAATGGCTATTTTAGATGTCTCTGGTAGTATACTTGCTACCAGAGGGGCTGCCAATAGAGGGGAGCCAATAAAACCAGGGTTTCTTTGCCAGCAGAAATGGATGTTTATTTATATCACAAAATAAAGTGTAATGCACCTCTCCTTGGCCACTGAAGTTAACTCATGAAAGGAAAGCATCAAATGTAACTGTTTCTCTTCCAGATTATACAGCACCGCACTTCCAAAACAGTTGGGAAATGGCCTGTGATATGCAACGAGAGAACAAATGTTTCCTAAGCTAAACCTTGGATGTCAGGACCTCTTCTACAATGAACCCATGGATCAGTTCATCACCAATGAGGCAAAAAGAAATGTTCACATTCATGCTCTCTTCTGTGCAACTTACTCAGTGTCACTTTTTAGCTACTTACAGGCATCTGGTACCATTACTCTGGAAAAAAACACTCTGTTTCCACTTAAATATTTTATTTAGCCTTAATTACAACTGACATGCTCAGTGTTCAGTGCAGAATATCTAATTGCTCCTGGAGGGAATTAAAATCTACTGAGTACCAACGCTTTTTTTCAGTGGTATCTGGAAGAAGTCCACCTGATGGTCCTTCCCATCTTTAATTTGTCCCCATTTCTCCTCAGCAGTTCTTAGATGGAGTCAATTAGTTTAATTTGGGGCTGTCACTTAGCTGATTCTTAACAGATCACATTTTGCTCTCTTTGTCATTCACAAATATGCTGCTTCCCATTGGCTATCTGCTTTAATTCTAACAGAAAAAAACCACTAACTGATAACAGTAGGGTTTTTTTGAGTGGTTAGAAAAATGTCCTCTCCAAATTACAACAGTAAATGAACCAGTGTTTTACTATTTATGATTTCTACTCTGTGCTCTTTCTGTGTTCCTAATCATTCTCCTAGCCCAAACTTGGCCTCCAAAAACTCAATAATTAAAGGGAAATTGTGTTCTGAAAGGCAATTACTCAAAATTAGCTGTTCTTTTCTACCATAAGGCACAGCTCCATAAAAATCCTCTAAAATAATGATCTATATCTGAGAGGTTGAATTGATCTCATTTCTCCTTTCCCCTCACTTGTGATCATCAACTACACAAAACACCAGCATTTCCACCAGCAGTGGCACAGCCCAAGCACCACTTCCCTGTAACACAGTTATATTTATCTGAGTAAATTCAACTTAAAATCTGACTGAATCAGAAGCACAGAGTGACTTTAAATTCTGGCTGTGAGAATGGAAACGGTAACACAAGATCCAAGATAAGAATAAGAGGGGAAAACGGGCAGACGTAGAGGAGTTCAATTCATTCTTGACTTTTCAAAAGGAACATCACACTAAAGAAACACGACAAAGGGGAGTTGCTATGTTGAGAAATTCTCCAGAGAAGCTGCTTCCCTGTTTATGTGACTGGCCCAGCCCTTCCTGTGTGGCACTGAATGGCTTTCTGTCCCTAAAGCTTCGTGCCATCACTGGGATGCAAACCAGAAGATGCCTTGGAACTCCTGGAACAGAGGAAAAGCTGGTCTACTACGGATCTAGATTATAATAAAAGTTTCCTAGGAGATACTCTTTCTTTTAGAACTCTGTTAAACAAACAGCAATGGCCAAGCCCTCTCTCACACATCAAGTTTTACACTTCTTACATATCTGCCACTTGTTTCATGTTTTGAAACAACAGCCTCTGCAGTATTTTCTTTTCCTAAGAATTTGTTATTTTAAGTTATTTTGAATTTGTTTAATCTTTTGTCCATCACAGTCACTGAGGAGAAACTTCCAGGTCAGTATGAAGTGGATTCCTAGTCTCTCATTAACACCTAAATTAGGAGGGAGGAAATGGAAAGATGTCAAGGAGAACTTTCTGTGAGAGGGAAGGAAGAATAAGTCTCCAGTGTGTTCCGCTTCCCTGATAACAAGTTGGCTGAAGAATCATCCATATATGAACTAGCAGAACACACTAGTGGCAAGGACACGGGGATCTAGGTGAGGGGACGTATCAACCCTTGGGTTTACAGGAGAGGAAAAGACTAACTATGAAAACCGTGTTTCCCTTATGGCTGGCAAAAAAATATCAAGCATATCTGAACCCTTAAGCTTTCAACTACTTGGGGGGAACTCACCTGATTTCCACTCCCATGGAGGTCCCTGTGCTCAATTTTGATGAAGGAGGACAGATAAAAAGTACATTTCCAAAATGTTAATTGGCAGCATTTTGCTCTGCTGTGCTAAATCCTGCTGATAGTTGCAGTGGTATAAACCTAGACCAATGCCTTGTCTTGCATCAGAGCTCTGCTGTATTTATCTAGTTGTCAGGAAGAATATTTTCGCTCCTAAGAGTGGACACTTCAGGGAATACTGAAATGGCCTCATTGGCACAGCCTTGTCCCTTAGTTTTCAGATACTTTGACCTCAGTATAAATATTCACAAATCTCTAGTATTCCCTATATCCTTCTTTTTCACTTGGAACAGTCTATGGTCAAAACACTTTAAAAAGCTGGAGGAATATCTCTAAAACATATGCATAAAAAAGAGAATAATGTGTTAGCATTAAATATTTCCATATTGATACTATTTTTACAGCAACCTCCCACATTTCTACAGAGGGATTTGTGTGATTTTCATAGCAGATATTTGAATCTCTAGAAGTCCTGGATTGACATAAACTGTGGGAGTTTTGTACCTAATTTCATATCATAAAAATATATTTTGCTAAAGTAGTAGGTCTTCAGGACTTTGTAGTTCACACACAACTGATACACATCTTGGTGGTATCTTTCAAGAGTAAAAGCTATAGGAAGCTCATTAAAAGAGAGATCCAACAGAGTTTAAATACCACAGTGACCTCTGGAGATTTTTTCCCACCATGAAGTAATTTCCAAAACCTCTTCAAAGACTGAAACATTAGAACCAAAAGAAATTACAATAATCGATGAAATCCCGTTCAAGTAAAAAGCTTAAAAACATTCCCTTTTGCTGCATGACCACACCAATGACTCCAAAGTTAAGTTCACAGAGGCCTTTCTGTTATAACTTAGATATTTCCTATGCTTTTAGGTCTCATATAAGGACTTCTCAGTGCTTTTTACAGCAGCTTCAGCCCAAAGATTTTTTTTATTGCACTCATCAAATCTACCTTAAAACAATTAAAAGAGCACAGAGTGAGTGCAGTGAGTAGACTGAGAGAGCAAGCTGTCTCTCTAAAGGGATGTGGCCTCCCTGGGATGCTCTTTGTTTTGATTTTTTTTGCTATTCTAAGAGTGTATTTCAGGTAGGGAGCATTCGTTTGGACTTCCCTTAACAAACACATACTTCCAGAGAGGAAAACTCTTCAGTGCTCCTTGATTAATGGTGCTCAGAGGAATACCACTATTGGTCAGATGCTGGGTGAATAAATATTCAAAGTGTTAATTTTAAATGGGTAAAATGCAGTTTGGCTTAAGGCGCAAAGTATTCTCCTGGAATGTTTGCTACAGATCGACAGCACGATATGAAGGTAAAGCCTAAGGCTATAAAACTGGTGTTAAAGTTTCCATTTATAAATCAATAATCACTGCAAACAAACCAGCCTGCTCAGGCCTGTGAAGGCCACAACTCTTCCTCGGGCACAAGTTTGGTAAAAATCCCAAGAGATGCTTACAAAGTGTGACTGACGCGTCCTCCCCAAAGCTGTGGGGTGCTGGGGGTGGGCACAGGGAAGCACAGCCTGCAGAAACCCCAACAGGTGAGCTGAGCTGCTTGGAGGAATGAAGAATGAAACTTCCAAATCCTCATATCCTGAGGAATACACGGAGTGGGTATAACCTTGCTGTGCCCTTGCCCCGAGCCAACCCAGAGCCAGGTGTCTGCACTTGGCACATCCAGCACCGAGGACAGTTCAGATTCACCCAAAGGACTCAGGTGGGGAGGGCAGAACGAGGGAAGAGCTCTCTAATGTCACCTTCAGCAGGTGTGTTCAGAGAGCATCCAGAAATTTCTGTCCTGAGAGCATCTGTGTGTTTATTCCAAAGTAGAGTAGCTGGATGCTGAACTAGTAATTCAGCTGAGATGACTAAAGATGGGATGCACCTTCCAAGAGCTCAGAGCCCAGCCCTATCTGCCCACTGCTTACCAGCTATCACCTCACCTCACCTCAGAGCCCTGTTTCCAACCTCAGTTTGTTCCCACAGTAGGTACATGAGCCCTGACACGCTGCAGAACACAATTCCATATGGATAATTAATACCTATTGTTTCAGAAGAGCCAAGCTGTTTTTCTTTTCCAAGCTGTGGAAATCACTCTCATTCTCCTCCACGCACACAACTCTCTTTTGTTTGTCTCTTAACTTGCTGTGCTTGGCCTCTGGCCAGAATCCCTCTCTCTGCCCTGATGGAGAATGACAGCTTGCCTTTGAAGGAAGGCCAAGGCTGCTGTTGGGCTGACCAGCAGGGAGCAATCCAGCCCTGGCCTCTCCCAGATTGCTCCCCTTCTTTCCCAGAAACATGCAGTCTTGGAAAAGGCAGAGGTTGAGCCAATCACATTTCCCAGAAGAGGTTTTTAAGCAACAGATGAACTTTAATCACACTCAGAGAACACTGGAGCTGGAAGAGACATCAGACGATCATCTAGACCATTCTCTCGCCCTAAGGCACACCCAGCTGTACCTGCACTGCTGGCAGGTATTTGCCTGACTGATTCCTACTGGCTTCCAGTCACAGGCAGTACCATTTCTGCAGGCAGTCCAGTCCAGCACATCACCTACCATCAGAGAGCTTTGGTAAATCTATTCTCTCTTACTTTAATTTAATCCTACCAGTTCTAGTCTGAATATGGACATGGAACAACTCATCCATCATACCCTTCATTTCTAACTGGAGTTTAAAATACAGCAAAGCAAACTGTCACTGGTCACTCTGATCAGGGTGCCTGGACTTTTAGTGTCTACAAAACTCTACCCTTCTCCCTTGACATAGTGCCTTTACCATCAGCAGAGCAACCCTCCACTATTGACACAGAGAATCGTGGAATATCCTGAGTTGGAAGGGACCCACAAGGATCACAGAGTCCAGCTCCTGGCCCTGCACTCAGAGAGATGACCACAGGTTCACTGGCTTTATTTCCCACAGTGCCTTATCTCTTTTCTCGGAAGCTCTCCCTCTGGCTGTGGAACAGCCCTAATCCCACCGACTTCACTGGTTTAATTTGCTCACATGCTAAAACTGCTACACAGTGAAATGCAAAAGCTTACGCAAAACTAAACACCTTCCCTGCATGAGAAAAAGGCTTTGCAGAGAGTCTAATAGTGTATTTCCTGCATTACTGTATTTCCTACACACTCATCATAATCTTGGCCTGGGGATGTTTCTCATTTCCTCTTGTGACTCAGTTGGCAAGATGAGAAAAGGTGAAATTCTGATTTTGTTTGGCTGGGGTTAGTTTTTTTAATTAACCACTTGCTGACAGCATTTTTGTCTCTCACACTAGTGACCTGCAAATGGAAAGGTGCAGTGGGACATGTTATGCTCTGATAACACATTTAATTGTTTCAGCTTAAGGGAGATAACTGTGAGAAGATTCGACAGGTGCTGAAAATCTTTCCTTTTTTTACCTTTCAATATTCCTGAGACACAAAATGAAACCACAGATGTCCCACTGTAACTGTAGCTTGCCAGTCCTACCCTTGCACTTACCCAGTAGAGGGGTTCATGATGCAACCCCCTTTATCAGTAGATGCTTTGCAGTTGCAGCCCCTCTCCAATGTATCATGATTCATCCCAAAATTGTGCCCCAGTTCATGAGCCAGTGTGACTGCTGCACCCAGAGGGTTTTCAGAGTGATCCTTAAAAAAAACCCACAAGAGAACTAGTCAAGTTAACATATAAAACCAATTGAAAATACACACTCCCCCTCTGAGGTCCTACCGCTTGTCCTTTGAAGTGATTTCTAAACTTAGCTGCAGTTACTCTGTTGTTAAATCAACTCAATTTTAAATTCATCCACATATACCAAGAACAAACTGGGAATTTCAGGACAATCTCTCTGGCCACCCAGTTTCCCCAGCACAATGGACATTTGAGACCATTGAGCAGCTCTGAACATCTGGGTCACCTCTTTCTTAGGGCTTAAAATCCCCTGTTCAATAAATCCCCCAAACTCCCAAGACATGGAGTGTTGCAAAGGATAATCATTTGTGGGTAAGGATGAGTGTGATGAGGGAAAAGTGAGAAGATCCTTCATGTCAGGAGGTAAATTACAAATGCAGCAAGAGATTTCACTCAGTCAATTTAAAATTCTTCACCCTGTTTCTTTAATATCAGAATGTCCAAGATTTCACAAGCTTTGAAAGAAAAACCAAGTACCTTTGGAAACCTCCTTATTAAAATGAAAGGCCAAAGCAGGTTAAAATCTTCCATGGCCTCTCATTAAGAATTATGAATAAATATTCTAAATGTTGCAAGTGTCAATTTGAAATATCAGCGTTAATCCTTGTTGAAATGCTGATTTTGGGGACAATTATTTCTGAGATATTCACCTCATGATCTGATTACAGGTTGCTGATCAAACTGATGTTTTGGTTTAACCACTACGAGACCTTTCCACATTGATCATTTTCCTTGAGGGAAAAAAAATCCACTGTACTTGTATGAAAGCTTTCCCTAAAGGCAAAAACATGTAATATAAATGCATGATCCACTATTTATCAGTCAGTAAATGGAATTACTATGTACAGCTGCCTGCTCTAAAAGCTTGTATGAATAAATTCACTTTAAATAACTCTTTTAGTATCCTCTAAGCAAAACTCCAGACTAAAAAGACAGGTAAAACTGTCTGAAACATTATCTGTGTATTAATGGAGGCCTTGATACATGACTTGGGGTAGATTTAAGAGTTTCTTCTTTCATCTGTCTGGGCGAAATTTTTTTTAGTAAATCATTTCTCAAACAGAAAACAAAATGAAAAAGAGAATACAAGGAACTGCTCTTTCTGCATTTGCAGTAAAATCAAAGTTTCTCTTTTTAGTTTCTTCCTGAATTTTAAAATCTTAATATAAAATCTTGTGACAGCCACTTTGTGGGCAGTTTGTCCTGCACATGCCTACATATGCAGATGTCTTATCTAGGTACTGCTCAGATACAGATGGATTTATCTTTGTACACAGTAATTTATGGAATATTTAGAAAATTCAATGTCATTGAACCTGATGTCGTTAAAAGCGAACAGCCTCTCGTTTAACTGGAAAAAAGTGCATAAAGAAAGATTAACAAAACAGTGAAATAATTCCATATAATTTACTGGTGGCAGTAAATTACATTGGATGATGCCTTGAAATTAAGGCTATCTGGTCAAGACAGAAACTCCTCTAAACGTTGAGCTACCCAGACAGACAGCAAACTGAGCTCAGATTTTATTTTTCTAGTATCTCCTCTACTTTCTGTACAGTGATTATATTTATCTGAATAGTCTAAAGCTGGCAATTAAAAATAAAAACAAGAATTCACACGGTCCACTCCAGAAGCAGAGCAATAAATGATGTGAAATGTAATTTGGGACTTGAAGAGGCAAACAATGATTACAGCCATGAGGTTCTCATTACTTGCTCAGATCCACTTGGAATGCAATTTTATCAGCTTCTAGAGGGGGTGTTTAAAAGAAGGAATGTGATGCCTCAGCAAAAGAGGTTATTTGAAGACAGCATAAATGAGGATTATCAAAACAAACAGTGACATGTCCCATTTGATACTGAGACCGTTTAAGTATCACGAGGACTAAAGAAATGAATAGCAATGTGACTTTGATTTATTCCACCAGGGTCTTTTAAAGTTAACTTGAGCAGTAAAAGTCATTACCCAACAGTTTCACAACCACTGAATAAGCAACCATCTACTGTTAAGACATCATAAGCTGTTGCTCAAAACACGCAGCTGCTTTCAGCTGAACTCTGCTTTATCCCACTGAGATTCGCATCAAATCCTAATAATTAAACACTGTCACCTACAGCTACAACAGGCAAATAGTCTGGTCCTGGTACTTTCTGTGTTCACTCAGGTCGTAGAGACAAAGAATCACAGAATGGTTTGTGTTGGAAGGGATTTTTTAAAGGTCCTCTTGTTCCACCCCCCTGCCATGGGCAGGGACACCTTCCACCATCCCAGGTTGCTCCAAGCCCCATCCAACCTGGCCTTGGACACTTCCAGGGATGGGGCAGCCACAGCTTCTCTGGGCAACCTGTGCCAGGGCC
This sequence comes from Cephalopterus ornatus, assembly GCA_013396775.1. Classification (NCBI taxonomy): domain Eukaryota; kingdom Metazoa; phylum Chordata; class Aves; order Passeriformes; family Cotingidae; genus Cephalopterus; species Cephalopterus ornatus. The sequence goes on from VZRE01009646.1 coordinate 549,587, forward strand.
TCACCACCTTCATAGTCAAGAATTTCTTTCTAATATTTGATCTAAACCTCTCATCTATTAATTTAAAACCATTCCCCCTTGTCCTATCACTCAATGCCCACGTAAAAAGTCACTCTTCCTTTTTTTTATACAGCAACTCAGAAATATTTTACTTTTAAATCCATGAATTCAGTAGGCAAACTTTTGAAACGGAAGAGTGATAACTGAATCATGTGTCAAAGACTTGCTTTAATATCCACTTCTCTTTGGTCTTTCTGTGATACTACAGAACCATGACAGTGAAACAAAATTATAATGGTCTTGTTAAAGCTTCTCCCACTCCAATGACTGCTCTCCCCACTTTGAGTTTGTCTTAAAATTATTGGGAGACCGGATAAGACCTACTGAGAGAATTCAGCCCCACAGAAAAGTAGAGATAGGCAGGCTCTTGGAGAGGTATGACAGAGGAATTCCGATCATACAATAGAGCTGACTGACCGCAAAAAGAGTCGGGAAAATCAGATCAGACAAGAATTACTCCAGATTTTGCATTCAAATGTCATTTCTGATGTAATCTCTCATCTCTTCTTTCAGCACAGTTTTTAGAGCGTGGGAGCTGTTGTGTTGAGTGTTTGGGGTGGGATAGGTTGGCTGAATGATGAAGTTGGCCAAATGTTCTGTTGCCCAGTGTTGAGACATTTGAGCACCTCAGTTTCCCAGGTTAACAGTTGTTCATTTTTTCACAGAATCATAGAATCTTTTAGGTTGGAAAAGACCTTTAAGGTTAACAAGTCCAACCATTCCCCCAGCACTGCCAAGGCAACCACTAACCCACGTCCCCAAGTGCCACATCCCCATGGCTTTTAAATCCCTCCAGGGATGGGGACTCCACCACAGTCCTGGGCAGCTGTGCCAGGGCTGGAAAACCCTTTTGGTGAATAATTTTTCCCTCATATCCCTCCTGGAGCAACTTGAGATGGTTCCTCTTCATTTGTCTATCTTCCAAATGCAGAACTCCCTTCTGTAAGGTACCAGTATATATAAATACTTTTTGTATACAGCTTGATCAGCCTTTGTTAACTCAGAGGGGAGGTTGGACAGCTGCACATTTGGGTTCTGGGGTCGAGTGTTTGCTTGGTTTGTATTTGGCTCAGTTTTGAGGACTTGCTTGAAGAACTGGGAAACATTTCTAGTTATTCTGTGCAAAGCTAAAGTTAATTAGCACCTCAAAAGCTTAAATTCACTGAAGTGGGAGTCTCTTGGTAACATCATGCTTCCCTTCATGACCAAATCTGCAGGATTCACACACAGACACTAGGTTTCTCCTGGACATATAAATCAGCCCCTTCTCTGTCAGAGCCTCGAGAGCACTCTAAAGAAATGTTGATTCTTGTTTTCCTGTTACTGGAATGAACTATCTGTAATTTTTTCTCTTTAAAATGACAGTTTCTAGAGTGAAGAGGACTGACTTGGCAGTAAATTACACTGTAGAGTATTTTAAAGTTTATGCTAAAAATTAAAAGGAGAAAAAAAAAGTCATCATTAAGGGCATCTCTGACTGCAGATAAAGCCAAAGCAGTGACTGCAGCCCTGAGAGTGAAATGGGTAGAATGGGGCTGCCTAGTGCTAGTTAAGAAGGAAGGAAACGCAGGAGCTTCAAGGGATGGTGTCTCTGGGATTACCCTGCCAAGTGGATTGCCTCAAGGCAAAAGCCTCAGTGTCCTGGGCTCCAGGTCAGCCCACGAAGCTTTGAAGAACTGGGAGCTTTGGGACCGTGCAAATGCCAAGTGTTGTGTGTTCCTGAGCTACCACCTCATTTAGGGAGGATCTGCAGCTCAGGTGTCCAGCAGAGCTGGAGAGACCCACCACCACATCAACTGAGGTGCTGGAAGTCCCAACAGAGCTGTAGAAAACACAAGGGTTTTCATCAGGTGCAAGCTGAGCTCAGACAGTATTTAAGGGGGGTTTAGGGAGTCCACATCCCATTTTATTTAAAGTACTTCTATTTTAAAAGTTAGTTAATTAAAACCTCTTCTTGCCTGACTTAGCACAAAAAACTGTTTAAAATAAAGAAAAATTAAAATTCTGAAAGAAAATACTCCAGAACTACTTCCAAATATTGGCTAAGGTGCATACTGGTATGTTCATCATGTCTAACATCTGACAACAGCATTACCAGTAACAGTCTGTGAGAGACTCAGGTGGAATAAATGCTGCCACGGCTTGTTCTTGCTGTCTGGCAATGCAATAAAACCACTGCTGCAGAGATGGAAAATAAGGCCTAACACAGGAAACTCTATAAATATAGAATAAAATCAATATAATAAAAGATTCAGGACAGACTGTTGTTGCCTGTAACACAAGTATACCCAAGTGTACAACAAATACATCTTCTGGTTCCCATCCTTCCCAGCACCTCAGCACCTGATTCAACGACAACTGGGAGTATAAACTCCTTGCAAAGAGGGCATGATGTATTTTAACGCAATATTTTGATTTTTTGCACTATGGAAACTATCATTTACCAGCAATCTCAGTGGAGATTTAAACAATACTGGGACTGAAATCAGGACAGAGGGGGCTGACTTTCTGGTTCAGGATGCAGTACCATAAAACCTGATTAGGTGTCACACCAGTTGGGCCGGTTTGGAGTGCTGTGCTTTTACCACTTACCATGACAACTCCTCCAGACTGCTCTGCAGTGCACATGCTCATGATGGGTGCCATGCCAATGGTGGTCCCTTGGAAGTACACCCCGCTGCAGGAGTGGGGGAGAGGAGAGGAAGAGCCACAGAATCACTATTCAGTGCCAAGATACCTCCCTGTTATTTCCCGTCGCGTGTTTCTGCCAATCTCAAACAAAGATCCCATTTCCAATGTGTCAGCTCCTCACATTTGCAGGTTTAAAACAATAAAAGCACAAATTAGCTCCCTGAACTGACAACAACAGCATCCCTGCTATGAGGAATATCCATTTGCTCACTGTCCTTTGGGTTTACTGCTCTTTCTTTCCCCTTTCTGAAGCTGGGAATAGAAATACAAACATAAAAATAACGTCTCCAGCTCGAAGAAGGGTTATTGTAATGCAGTGGGAAGTTTATATGCTACTTGTTTTGATACACAGCCTAGAGTGTAATAATTCCAGACAAAGTATTATTATACATAGAGAGCAACCAAATATCTCAGGAGAGACAGTTTGGAGGAGCTCAATTTATTCTTACACAGCTAATGTAAGAAGTACAGAATTCCTTTTAATTACTAAGACATCAGGTATGTTTATCTGTTTAACACAAAGAATAGTTAATCGATCAAAATAACACCTGATTGAAGAAAGAGGGTTTCCTCTAATTTTTTTTTTCAAGAGTGTTTTTACTTTCATAGAATCATAGATTGGTTTGGGTAGGAAGGGACCTTTACTCGATTACTTTAATTCAAGAACCAGCAGCAGGATAAAATATGCATATGGTTTAATTTCTATGTCACAAATTGAAATGAAAGTCCAATTTAGGCTGCATTTTAACGTTTACTGACGTCTTTCCACTAAGAAACAGGCTTCACACCGAGGCCTTTCAACTCTACATTTGGGTGAGGGGCAGGACTGCCTTTTTCAATAACAATTTAGACTGAGACCAGTTTAAAATGCTTATAATTTCCTATTTAGTAGCTTATTACACATCTACTGTTCTACAGCAGTTGTGTTCAGGACAGGCTTTGAGTAACAGGGTATTGCAGAGCTGGGCAAGGAAATTCATCTGCTGAGGGGTTTTTACGTTCGACGTTTTTATGTTTGATGTTTGCAGAGGGGAAAGACGAACCCCCAGGATCACAGGTGTTCCTTCCAACAGTGTAGCCTGTGGGGAAGGATTGAGCACATCTATTCCCAAAATCCCGGTATCAAGGATGGTGCCAAGTCTACCTTATGAGCTGGGCATTGTCATGGGGTTTACGAGGTAGCAGTTTTAGCTTTCTCCAGTCCAGAAACTCATGAAGGCTGGTGAAAGGGTCTTGAGAAATAGAGCACTTATCCATGTCATTCCATACTTCCACTCCGACCAGGGCTACCCGGATATTTAGCGGTCTGTAGAACTAATGAGGAAAGAAGAACAGAAACATGGCTCTTAAAACCCTTTTAGACCACACTGGACGAGAATATTTCAACAGAAACATAATGAACCTTTCTTGTAGAGGTTAAACCAGCGTCTTCTCCATGGCAAAAGCAAACACCTGACAGGACTTACTCAGACAAAGTATTTCCATGAGTTGCAGAGGGAAGCCAGGCCAACATTAGCAACAGAGCTGAGATAACAATCCTAATGTGAGACTAATGTGAAGAAGGATTCCAGAATCGATAAAGTCCAGATTTGGCTGACAGTCTGAGAAAAACATACACTAGATCTCTGTCTTGTTTCTATGCACTACAGTCATTTGGATAACAGAGGCATTTGTTGAGCATAAATTAAGCATGAAACAAAGAATATATTGCAACATGCAAAATTGGTTTTGAACAGGTAACATATAAACATCTGTCCTCCAGTAATAAGTCAGCCAGACAATTATGGTGAGGTAGAGGTGTCTTCAGCAGCTTGTTTTTAATCAGGAATGCTTCTCCTTGAGCTATTGCCCTCGAAGTATCACTTGATCAGTTCTCAGATAAATTAAGACTCTCTCAGTTATAATTTCACTACTGGACTCCTAATGTTTTCTGGGCCTATGGCCCAATAAACTCTAATTTGCTCAAAAACCACTGTAGAGGACTCTCAGCGTTTATTGTCAAGAAATTACTTCTGAACAAAAAAGAATCAGTGTACGCCTCTCTCTTATTGCTCTCAAAAAGAGCCATCAACTTCTGCTTCCTTAAACACTGCTTATTTTTAATTCTGACATTTTCCTTGGATTTTACATCTTATTAACTGTGTCTGCGTGGGTCCTTTGTTGGCCTTACAGCTGGACCTTCCCTTGTTGCTGCAAAGGACTTTCTTCAAATTTCTCCTTAAAATAATCCTCTTATTTTCTATAGGCTTCTCCACAGGTGATTATCACCACCCTCTTCCCAGGTGAAAACAATTCTAGCTCTAAATTGTGCATCTCTTTCGGAACAGTGGTTCCACACATCCATGAATCCCATTACAGCAGAGCAGAGCTCGTGGCTTAGTATATTCAAGGGCATACAAAAGGTTTAAATTTACTCTTTTGATTTTACTGGTTGGAGAGAAACACTGCTCTGAAGCACTGGAGTATTAGGAAAGCTGCAGGGTTAGCTCCTTGAAAGGATGAGTGGACAAGGTTGTGAAGGGTGCTGATCTGAGCACAGTGTCTTTCTTAATTTACTACTAGAAGAAACACAGATTTCACAGCAACATCCCTCAGAAAGTGTGGTAAGGTTGGAAAAAGTGAAACAATACCTTATCAACGTAGTTTGCAATTTCTATCAGCCTCTGCTTGATTTTTTCCACATCTTTGCCTTGTCTCTGAAACTTTGAATGTAAAGGATCAATGTACCAGCAGCACAAATATCAGAGTTTCCCCCAACGGCCACCTGACTCTGCCAGCACATCAGGGGTGTTTGGGAATTACACGGTGCAGCCAGAAGCCATCAGCAGACTCCTGTTGGATTCATGGGAACACAGGCTGCCTCAAAACAAGCACAAGCTATGGGATAGGACTTTGGATCTCATGAAAAGGTTTTAAAACCTCTAAATCTTACATAGAGATCTTTCAGGGAATGATGTTTTGGGAAAAACGCCCTTCCCTTAGTGGGTCTCGCAGTAGAATGGTTGCAATTCCCTGACTGGCAGTGTTCAAATACACAAAAAAAAAAAAAAAAAATTAAGGAGCAAAATAATTCAAACCAAGATTTAGATCTTTGCCTGCCATTCAGCTCATGGGAACATTTCTACAGCCAGTGCCTTTTCCTGGCTTTGAAGCTCTGTGTGCAAACCATCAGGAAGTCAGTTGTGTTCCATGAACTGTGATGGTAAAGTGCTGCTTCAAAAGCACTGACAGCCCCACTGAGGGCAGAGGGAATGGTAATGGGGACTTAATTTGCTCAAGAAGACCCTGGACAGTGAATTAATATTTGGCTCGTGTTCAGTACTGACAGATATCCCTGTTATTTGAGAGTCAAATTCCATGAAGTATTGCAAGACATTTTACAGTTGACTCAGTATTGTCCTGTCTTAATAATTCCTCCCATTGCTTAGTCCTAATTAGGGAAAATTATTTACTTCTGAAAATCACTATATTATTGGCTGAGGCACATAACCTGCAGCACCATGGTAGCTGATCTGAGTTAACCATTTCCTAGCCTTGCTTCCCATAACTTTTTATTTTTAAGTTCCTTACCTCCCGATTATCTGCCACAATAACAAGCTCCACATACTTCGTTGTCTTCAGAGTCTCCCTCTTGTACTGTCAAAAAATCAAGAAAATTGTATTTTGTTTTCAGCCTCAGTACAACAAAGTGCTTGCAAGAGGAGATACACAACATCTCAGATTTCCAAAGATTTCCCTACATATGAATTTGTGTTGTATTCCTTCTCCTCATGAAAGTTTTCCTTACTTACAAAAAACCCCAGGATTTGATCACAGAAAGCAGGAGAGTGGTGCAAGGACTCTCTCAACCTTTCAGCTTTCTGCAGTTGAAATGTTTGAGTTATCATTCCTCGCAAGAGATTATCACCTCTAGCAGAAAGACCTTTGCTGTTTCCAAGGCACATTTAAAGAAGTGATGAAATAACTTCTAACAAACATTTCATACAATAGACAAACTGGCTACTAAGAGAAATGAGAGATAAAGGGATATTGAGTGAAGCAGAGAAGAGGTCAAGAGGTCAACTGATAAATTATGTAGGAAGAAAAACCCAAGAATAAAAACTGCAGAAAAAAAGCAGAACCAACTGTCAGTGTCTGGGGAAGCAAATTAATACTCTAAAAATGGAAGGCATACATTGAATTTTGTATCTGCATATTTATATAAAAGAGCTGGTCATGATACCTGCAGTTCTAAATGCAGGTCTAAAAGAATCACAATGTTTAGCTTTAAAAAAAAAGCACTGAAGCAAGTGAAATGATTTTGCAATAGTACAAATCATAGCACAGATCCTCTGCTACCCTAAATTTAAGTGACCTATTAATGCCTGTAAAAGTTTTGATTTACAGCAGCTGAGCATCGATGCTGTCATGTGTCTGGAATAAGACAGAGAAAAGAGATCTCAGCAGAATATCTGATCTTCGTGCCAGAACTTAAGGGGCTTAAACAGATGTCTGACCTACTACTGACCATGATGTCTTGAACTAAACCAAAGCTCTGTAACCTAAAACATGACTAAAGCTTTCCAAAGAAAACTGTTCCAAGGCAAACTGTGTGAACCCCTAAGCTCAGCCAGTGTTGGACACAGCCTTCCAGCCAAATTTCACAAAGTTTCCTTCACATTATCCTTGTTATCTGCAGATTAATGATTTTGGATGTTTGGCAAGAAACGTCGTGTTTAGAGGAAAGTGGACAATGTAATCTCTGGTAACTGAGTTTTAAACTCATATTTAATAGCATTACACAACCTTCTAACTGCAATAACTGGAAAGTGTTAAATTCCATTTAGGGGGTATTTACGAACAGAGTGAGGAGTAAAAACTCTTGTTAATGAACTAAATACAAAGGATACAAACCCTTCATAGGATTACACTTATCAGAGGGGTCTGTCGAATGAGCTGAGGTAGGTGCTCTCACAGCTTCTGGTATTTGGGTTCTCTGTCCCTTTCTCGTGCTCTGCTGGAGCCCACTGTCACCTGCGTGGGGTCGTGGTGTGTGCACAGCCTTGGTGCACATGGCCCTGCCTTGTCTGCCACACAGCAGTGCCCAGTGATGAGCTGGCTGGAAACCAGGACACCAAGAGGGCAGTCTGTCCCCTCCTGGAACAGCAACAGGGGCTGTGCCCTCCTGGAACAGCTACAAAGGGTCTGTGTTGTCCCAGAAGACTCGAGCAGAACCTACAGTGCTCTGGCAGAGCTTGATTTCATAGGATCACAGAACGATTTGGGTTGGAAGGGACCCTAAAGACCATTTTGTTTCAATCCCCTGCCACGGGCAGGGACACCTTCCACTAGCCCAGGTTGCTCCAAGCCCCATCCAACCTGGCCTTGGACACTTCCAGGGATGGGGCAGCCGCAGCTTCTCTGGGCAACTTGTTCCGTGCAAAATATGTCAGACATGAGTGAGATGCCACATGAGGCAACTGACCACGTGGGTTTGCTTTGTGATGGAATTGATCTCTCAGACACTGAAGTCTGACATTGTCCTGAAATTTATTACAAGATCCTGAAGAGAGATGTACCCCCAAGGTGCCTCCCACTCTCTTCCAAATGAAGAAGAAAAGATGACGCAGGAAAATCCAAGTACGAAGATACAGGAAGAGCTCTGTTACATCAGTCAGTTTAAAACATTTACTTCTTACCAAGAGTAAAACTGTTTAGACTGGAGAGAGTTTGCTGCAGAGGAATTGGCTAGCAGTGTATCATCACGTAAACCTCTGGTGACTGCCTGGCATAACAAGTCTGTTCCTGAGATTTACCCAAAGGCTACGTGCATTCCTAGGATACAATATTTATTTATAAAATATACCCAATTATGACCTTTTTCAGCTTGCTGCCTGCAGCCAACTGCATCAATGCAGAGCCCACTGCCTGAGCTAATCCCTCAGAACTAAAATGAAGAGTCAATAATAAAGCCATGGTAGATGTACAGATGGGGGACGATGTGCTTGTTCTACTGACTGTCATCTTTCTCCCCTGCTTCTACCACACCTCATTCTACCACAAAACTGCTATCCCATGCAGCTGTAGCCATTCCTCATGCCTCCCTGCCTTGGAATAAGCATGGCCTGGATTCACACTGCGGTGGTGTGTGACTCTTTCTCTGTGACCCACTTGCCCCAAATTACTCACCTGCCTCATCTGTGTCCACCAGCACCACCACCACAGCTTTTTGTGGCTACAGAGAAAATGCCAGATTGCAGGGGCTGTCCTACACATTGGCCTTGCTTTCTGTAGGATCCTATCTCAATGGAGCTCAGCTGGAAAACACACTCCCTGCTGCAATTTGAGGGTCCACTGAGTCATGAAATGATCCAGTATTTATAGCACCTTGGCTCCAATGGGGCAAAACGTGTCTGCAGACATCTGTGCACCACCTGAATTGCTCTGTTGAGGCTCATCTTCAGACCTGGGAAGCTGAGTCTGCTGCGTGTTTCATCATTTATCTGTACTTACATCTAACCCAAAGGTTAGACTAACTTTGTGATGCATTGATCTCACATTTCAGCTCTGCTCAATGACGATTTAGTGTGGGTGGTTAAGTGAAGAGTCAGGGGAAAGCAGTGAACAAAAATCCCCCTCTGAACTAAAGACTTGGTTTCTGCTTAATTCTATTACCCAGTGGAATTTGGAGCAGCCTTGTGCCTCCCTGCTTTGCAGGTCATCTTTATTCAGTGTGTCCTGACAGTCTGCTTAGCTGATGGCAACACTGAAATATGAAAACTCACTCCACACATTACATTTGACAACTTTCAAAATTCCTACATTAGAAGCGTATCCAAGACACTCATTATGTATATTGTACCTATCCATATGATGTGGCTGTTGACAGGTTTTATAATTATGTCCATTGAACCACAGCAAAAATAGTTTTCAGATATTTAAAGTGAATTCTGGGATGTAGTTGGAGCCATCAACAAAATGTGAGAACCACAAGGGTAATAATAAGTTGCTCTGACTGTATCAGCTTGTTACGTGCACACATTTTATTTCAGTGTTGCATTGGTTACTTCAGTGAAATTCAGTCAGAAGTCCTGAAGAATTTGAGGAAACCTTAATACAGTTCTAGTAAAGTTATGGAAAGTACTTTTCCAATGCTTTCAACCTATAGATATTTTTAGAAATGCATTCTTAAAATGGTATATGCAAAGGCTAATACTTTAGATGTAATATTTAATATTCCTAAAATGTAAAATAATTCTACTACACAAATAATATCTAGGGATGTAATTTAGGTTGCTTTCCTTAACAACTGATGCAAAGGCTTAGTCCTACATGCAAGTACAAATCCCTGTACGTGACATTTAATAAATGCTGAGGGCAGATTTGTTTCGTTATATAATTCCTGAACACCTGAAGCAGCCTTTTCTGCAATCCTCATCCAATATATAGACAAACTTATTTCCTCTTCCTGATTTTTAGCTCATGTAATTTCCTACAGTTTCTATTAGCATTTCACATGAAGTGCACTTCTGCCTACATAAAAGCAACTACAATAATACATCTGTAAAATAATATGGTGAGCATTTGTTTTGTCTGCATAAAAGACTTTACTACCAGAATGTAACGTTTCAAAACCTGATATTAGCAAAGCATCACAGCTGTCATGTTCTCCTCCACCTCAGGTGGGCAAGAGCTTTTCCAGACCTTGCTCGGTATTCTGAGAGGGTCTTAAATTCTGTTTATAATCATGCAAGAAGCAAAATACATTACCATAACATGGTGAAAATATTATGTTGAAAAGAAAGGAAAAAGCAAGTTCTGCATGTAGAATGCGAAAAACTAATAAAGCTTTAACAAGTAATTGCAAGCCTGCACTTAAGCAGATGACACCAACATTTGATGATTGTGGGTTCGTGGTTTGCTCAGCAGAGACTCTTTGTAACAGAGTTTTAACAGGCAGCAATATGGAAATGCTGCCAGAGATGTACTCAACCAACCAGACATATAAAAGTGCATCATCCACCTACCCTGCCAGCTTGAGAATGGTGTGATGTGTCACTGTCATCAGTTCTCGTGGCAGAGATGTCCAGCTGGTGGCCACAAGATCCTGGGGCTATTTTCAAATTCTCTGCTCGGTAGATCTTGTGTTCGCTTGTAGCACCTTCTAATGGCTCCAGAATGTAGCTTTTGTTTCCAAACACAACGATTCCCCTGGGACAGAGGAGAGTAGAGTAAGATGCATGGTTTGGAACTACAACAAAGTTACAACAGATTTAATAATGATGGAGTATGAGAAAGCAAAACGCTGATTTACAATGTCACGGTCGAGTGGAGCAGGAAACATCAAAGCTGTATATTTGTCATTGCAGCACACTATATTTTAAAAGAAGCAATGGCTCACAGAAAATCTGTCTCTTCTGAAGTGCTGCACTGCAGAGCAAAATTATATTTGTGTTTTATTTGTTTTCCGTTCTCCCAGCGATGCAGTGCCATTGCTGAGGGAGTCACAGAGCCTGTGCTTCCGAGGCCCCGTGGCAAATGGGAACGAACAAAAGCCTGGAGAAATGCCTTTGTAAGGAAAAGTACAGCCTGAAACCATCCATTATGGTCTGCAGTGAGCATTACACCTTTAGACCAAATACTAATGGGAGCATTGGCTCTGCCAGATGAAAGAGGCATTGCGGTGTCAGAACGGTTATTAAATATTGCACAGTGGGGCAGCAGAGGGAAGCTCAGACATATTAACAGTGGATCCCTGTTTAACTCATTTTACTGCCCAAAATAATAATTTTGACAGCAATAGCACCTGCTCTCTGAGGATCTCAGATTTTCCATCCATGAAAGAGCTCTTCCTGCACTACTTTAAGCTGAAAAGAGGAAAGTGGGGTTAGGAAGAGAAACAACGTGGTGCTCTAAGAAAGATGCGGAGGAACTTAGGACTTGTAGCAATTCTGGGTTTCGTGTGCTGCCTCCTAACCAAAAACCTCTCCTCCTGTATGCTCCAGACAACTTACCAAATAAAAAAACATTCTTTGGTTCTTGTGCTGGGTCCTGGCCTGTTATTCTAAGATGCTACAACAAAACAAAGTTGATATAAAGTTGGTCCTGTGACAGTCTGAGAGAGTTGGGGCTGTTCAGTTTGGAGAAGAGGAGGCTCCAGGGAGAACTTAGATCCGCTTCCAGTGTGCCTAGAGGGTCTCCAGGAGAGCTGGAGAGGGCCTGGAGGGATAGGACAAGGGGGAATGGTTTCACACTGCCAGAGGGAAGGGTTAGATGGGATATCAGGAAGGAATTCTTGGCTGTGAGGGTGGTGAGGCCCTGGCACAGGTTGCCCAGAGAAGCTGTGGCTGCCCCTGGATCCCTGGAAGTGTCCAAGGCCAGGTTGGACAGGGCTTGGAGCAACCTGGGATGGTGGAAGGTGTCCCTGCCCATGGCAGGGGGAGGGACTGGATAGTCTGTAAGGTCCCTTCCAACCCAAACCATTCTGTGATTCCATGAACTTTCCAATTCCAAGGAAGCTGCTCGTTCAGCCCAGCACAGCAAACACAGACAGTGCAGTGTGGGAGTCCACGGTCTGCACATGCTGGAATAGGATTTCTGGTGCCACATGACACAAAGTAGGATCATCTCCAGCAAGACCTCTGGAATGACTAATTATAACTGCAACTGTAGACCCCAAAGGAAGAGAACTCTGGTACATCAAGACTGGCACAGCATTAGAAGGCATGAAGTAGTTTTGCAGACAGGGCTCAGGTAGAAATTACTAAGTAAGGAAGGAATTTAACATTCTGTGCCTGATTTGCATCCTGACCACATTCTGCCAACCACACAGGAGGGTCCTACATAATTCCTACATGAAGCTGGACATCAGGTTTTTTGGAGTACCTGTGTGACTATATAAAAACCCTCTTTAAAACACATTTCTCTTTACTAAACTAGGGATCAACATTTTTTTGTGAGGTGGTGTAAAAATTTATCAATTAGACATTACACTGGACGCTACATTTCATAATTAATTTCTTCTCTGTCTTTAAATTATGAAGGTTTTGAACCCTTAAGCACTGGCAAAGGTTCAGCAGCAGTAACTACAATGTACCTACCTGGTACTCCATGAACCTTTTAACTGGCCAAGGCATTCTTCCTCAATTCCTTCTCTAAACTGCTCTATACCATTTATGTGTTATTAAATAGAGACCATTTTCAGCCCAAAACTGGCTGTATTTTATTAGTGTGTCTTTTTAGTGTATTAGAAGTGTTTTAGAAGTTATTTCTGTCTGTGTTGCCACAAAGGTAAGATACTACAACCATTACATGTCACTGTACAATTCTTCTGCAGAAAGCTAAAAAAAAAATGACAAGAAAAGAGAAAGAAGAAGGACCCAAAAGAAGGCTAATGACACCATAAAGACTGATTTAAATATACAAAGCAGTATTATTGGGAGAAAGCTGCCTTAGCTATTCTAAGATATGATGAAGAAACTCAGTCTTTGGTCTCCTAACCAGTTAAATGCAATATTCATTCCAAGTTGCACAATCTTGCTACAGAACATCATTAACAGCAGTTCAACCAAGCCAACAGACAAGCATTCCACTGTTACTATAACAGCTAAAAGTCCAAGAGAAAAGAGGACACTGGAAAGCCATGATATTAAAGTCTGTACAACAGCATTTAATGATGTGAACCAAGGCTCAGGGGCTGATAATTCATTTCTAGCTTCCTTAGCACCCGTGGCAGATCAGGTAAGATATATTCCTCAGCCATCACACAGCAGGCTGTGGGTGATGGATCGCAGCTGGAAAAGCAGGACTGATTTATCACAGGGCCTTTGCAGCTCCAGCCAGGATACAAAGAGTATCCATGACATATGAGAGACCTCTGAGCAGGTCACCCCTGATTTGAGTAACCTTACACCCCACACTTCTAAATTATTATCAGACCTGCCTTGTTCCTTGGAGAATTTAGGAAACTAGGACAACGTATTCCCTTTACTCCAATAACCAGCAACTCTGTAATCAGCACAATCAAATAAGGATTGTTGTCTTTGCCTTGTGCAATTAATCATTTAATTTTGGAGGCAGCTGGAATGAGCATTGGAGGCAGGAGTCCATTAGTCACTGTTTGAAATGGGCCAGCCCTGTACTGGCAACTCAAAACCAATATAAAACCATGAAGAGTTTTATTTTTAACATTAAACTTATACTTCTTAGAACATTCCCTTAAAACATTTGAGACTTAAATAATTTTCTTTAGTTATAAACACACCAGGAAGAGAGACTTAGAAGTATTTTTTTACTGGGTAGAGTTCTTTCTATCTTTTTTTCCCCCTATTTTAAAGCCAGCATCTTTTTTCAGGAGTTCATATCCAAAACACAGCACATCAATGCCAAGTCTCCAAAGTATCCCTTGAATGCCCAACTACTGTCTAAAATAACTAAATAACCATATCTTTACCCCTCATTTTCTTTAGTTGAAGAAGATATGGACAAATGATCATATACCAGTGATTAATTTTGGTTTTTACTGAGCATATCAGACTCAGGGCTGTCTGACTTCCAACCCAAGCACGAGCCTTTAAGGACAGTTCCACCTTTGCATGTGGAGCACTCCCACGGTAAAGAAAATCCGCAGATTCGGCATAAAGGCAAACATACTTTTCATTTAAGGCACACTTATCCCTTGAGTGCTGCCTACAGGATATCAGCACTTGGCTTCTAACCATCTGTAATAAGATAATGAATATCAAATATGAATTTTCTTGGCCAGCTCTCTGGTTTTGACTAATTTTCTTTTCCTAAAATTGCATTTCCCCCCCATTGACCAGTGCCAAGCACAGCACCTTAAAAATGTAACAAGTCAAAAGCTATGGTTTCTTTCTTTCTTTGGTCTGAACAAAAAAAATCTACCAGTCATTCAGTACTAAGAATTTGATGCAAATAAAATAAATCCATAACTACTGTTTCCCTGCACTTTTGTCTGGTGTTTCAAAGAAGCCTCTGTTACTCCCTCACCAGTTCTGTGTCTCCCTCTTGAACACAGTTCTCCCACACGTCTGAGTCATCCTGCAGCCCCCAAAGTACAAGATGGTACAACTTCTCTATTTTTCAGGAAGTATTATTGTTAAATAATATGAGGTTTTCCATTGTGACAAATGGTCGGTATATTAAATTACAGATCCCCAACCAGAAGTCATACAAGGAAGCCCAAAGGGACTTCAGCAACCCTGTGAGGACTCAAGAAGTGGATGGTCCATAAGACCAACTTCTACTGAAATCTGTGGGATTTCTACCAGTACTTCTACCAGGCAAAAAAACCCCTACCAGAATCCCCAAGCTTATGAATATTTGGGGAAAAAAATACAACGTAAAGTATTCAATTTTTGGTCTCCAGGTGTCTAATTCGTGCCATCTGAGTTTTCCCCAATCCCAAACCAAACTAACTCTGGGAAGTCAGAAAGATCTTGCAAATGAGCTGAGCAGGAAAGAAAGGAGACAATCCAAACCCTATCAAAGCCTATCACTCTGTCTTTTTCATCACTGGTAGCAGAGAGGGAGGAAAAAAAATCTCTATACCGTACGGCATGTCCAGACAGTGGTTCACAGGCTCCAGGCCAACTGGAAGCAGCTCCAGTGTGGTCTCGAGCCTGAGCTAATTTTTTACTTTGCCTCTCAACAGGGTTTGATTCCTGCTCATGTCTGGGGGTCAGCACCAAGCCAACCCCATCCACACTGCTGATGGTCAGCTCTGCACATGGACAACTAATTGGTCTTTGCCTACTCTACTCCCCTATACAGACACATGGGGAATGTGTCTATGAGATGGAAGAACTCTCTCCATCTCAAAGAAAAAGAAATTAAAGCATGACTTATATAATTAATCTGCTATTAATTGCTATTTAACTTGCCAGGAATCTCTCAATCAGGGGAATGTAATTTTAATGGAATAATTCCACCATTTAAACTGTCGATAAAGTCAAATGTGATACTTTTTTTTTTTTCTCTTAAAAAGAAAAACCAAAACAAAAGCTAAAGCAAGACCAGCCATATTTCATAAATCAACAGGCTTTAGGAAATCTCAAAATATAAATGGGATTTTTCTTTTCCAACTTGTCAGCAGAAGCACAGGCCCTGCCAACATAAACCATCAACACATACTTGTCTGAGAAATTGTGATGCTGAAGTAAAACTTGGCTAAAACAGCATTATATGAAACTATTATATATTATTCTGCTGCACTATCCAGGGGAAGTTAAGTCAATCGATAAACCTGAGATCCACAAATGCAACTAAACATTTGGTTTTAATGAAGCTCACAGTTATATTCATTTCTAAACAATAATAATAAAAAGCTCTATTACCACTGGAAGAGGAATGTTCTCAGTTTGCAAGGAATTAATTAAGGGACTCTCATGCTCCCACACCACACACTCACAGGCACAATGGAACCTTGCAGTGCTCATGTGCCACCTAAAAACCCGCAGGATCTTCATTTCACATTTGATGCCACAGCTTCAAAAGGAAAGGGGCTGATCCCACAGCTGTGCCACGGATTTCAATGAGTTTTAGGTGGAGAGGTACCAAAATTGAAGCCTTGCGGCTCTGGAGTGCTGTTCTCACGATGCTCACGGTGCAGCAATCCCTCCCTGCAGGGTTTCTCTGCAGGCACCGTATCAGGAGGGGATCCACACAGCGAGAGGGCATTTTTGTTTATTTTTCTTCTACATTCTTCATTCTCAGGACTTTGTCTAACAAATTCCCAGGCAAGTAAGCAGGCAAACAAATAAAAGAGGAAGAAAAATGAAGTGGCGAATGAAAACTTCACTTTTAGGCTGTTTTAATAAGTTGCAGATGAATAAGAGTGGGATAAATGAGCAAGGTGATCTATTGACTGTTTTTCTAATAGGATAGCTGATATTTAGATATTTTCCAAATGGTTTGGTCATGCTTTAACTTTAAAGGACTGGGAAATACCGACTCTAGAGGCAGAAGTACTCCTGTCTCCATCACTGCCCCTGGAAAGGCAAGTCACCTCTTCTGCATCAATTCCTCACTTTTAGAAAGGGGTAAATTTTAGTAACCACAGACAATAATTAGCTATTGGTGAAGAGCACAACACAACAGACAAACAAACCTATTACCCTCCTAAACTGCACAGCCAGATTCCATTAAAATAACCATTCTGACCCAAAGCAACATCTCAAAGGGAGGTGAAAGCAGTAGCATTGTTTTTTTACATGTTGCAGGAGTGGTGGAGGTGTCCTCACACGGACACATCATTACTCACGTGGTTGTTTTTTTTTCCAGCCAATGTCTTTCATTGACCTGAAAATATATTCTCTAGCGCAGTGTCTGAAACATGGTCATGGCCAGAGACTACTGTAGCACACACTTAATCCTTTCTCAGTGCAGGACAGATCTGTGCAGAGTGAATGCAGACTGGTCTGCAACTCTGATGCCTGGAATTTAAGCAAGGAGTTACTTGAATCAAAGGTGATAAATGCAATCTCATGTCCAGCATTTGTGTTGCAGGAAACAACAATTTTGTTGTCACAGAAAGTGTCACATGCGGGTTCAGCTGGGAGGGTGACAAATCAGGCCAAGGGAAGCAGCGAAAAATGAACGAGGAAAGAGATGCTGGCATTGGTGTCAATTTAGCGAGCGGGTTTCACAGCACTGTGCAGGAGACAGTGTGGCAATAAAGGGTTGATTCAAACTTGCACATCACATTAAGTGCCAGAACCAGACTGGGTGGAGAAGAGAGAGGCTCAAACAGCCAGGCAGGATCATCCCTCATGCCTGTCCTGGCAGGAGCAGTGATCCCTGTGCACGTGGGGACAGACTGCACACAGTGGTCACAGGACGGATGCACTGTTCATGTCAGATCCCAGAGGTGATCGTGATCCAGGAGCTGTTCACCCCTCCAACAGACAGCACTCAGAAGCTATGAAACACCAGAAACTGAATGGGTTTTAATGCTAAGCTCAAAATCCTCCAGTAGTCTCATGGTCAGATAAATTACAAACCATGTGGGATGTTTATGTGAGCTAAAAGCTCTTCAGAAATTATGGAGGAAAAGCACACATCCAAACCAGTGCTTTTCTCAACTGCGATTTTCTCCTAACTTAACTCTTGGATGAAATCTTCCCTTCCATGGGGAAATCATGCTTGAGAAGTCATGAGGAATTTATACTTTTCTTTTTCTCACCGGTTTCCTACTTCCATTCCTTTTTTACATAGTTGATGTCTGGAGTGTCACATTTAAATCCCCTGTTCAGCTGACTGTGTCTGGGACACAGTGAGTTCAGCCAGACCATTTGAAAAATGGATGGCTCTGGTATTGGCAGCCTCATGTACCATCACTGTGTAATCCCAGGGAAAATGAGCATCTATTCCCTTCTGGGGCCTTATCCCATCCCTGACACTGTGGACACAGACTCTTGCAGCTGCTCCTGAGGCTGGACAACAACTGAGTACTTTCTGAGTGTGTGAACGGGTTTATGATCTAGGAATTGGGTAACTTTGAGGGATTCTTAGGCTATTCGAAGATACTTTAGATATTTCAGGAGGAAAAGGCTTCCTGTAAGATTCATGTTTTTAAACTACTGAGGCATTTCTGAGAGCAAGCTCCCCCCCCACAAGAGGTCACTGCAGATGCCTTTGTAGCTGCACGTTGCTGTGCGAGAGTCCTCTGCCAGCCCCTGGACCAAGGAGATTTGTGCTGCAGTTTTCTCTGTGTTTGCTACAATCTGCACTCACAGAGAAAGTAATAAGGGAAAAATCATTCAAGTCTAAACAAATTTATCACAGAAGATGTGAGTGGTGGCCACAGGCCAGAATTTTTTGCTAAAAACTTGAAGGGCCTCCAGGCTAGATAAACAGGAGAGTATTTCCTGAGGACTAGGAAGGAAAGACTTGACTTCATGATACCTTCACCTTCCCACAAGCCTTGACATTCTAACTGGCTTTTTTATCCAGATGAAGGCACCAGAAATCCTGATTACCCATTGTTCCCATTCCCTGAATTCAGCATTTACTGTATCCTCTCTGCCATTCAGTCCTTCCTTCTCCGGAGGAGCCAGCAGGATACAGATTATGGCATGATTATATTCTCCTCTAACCTGCATTTTAGGCAGCTATCAGCGTCAATCCAAGTATTTAAGCCATTGTTCCCCTGTGTGAAACAAGGAGCTCGAATGTTATGTCTGTGAGGATGTAACAGAGCTGGAATACCTGTGTGTCTGTGTGTGAGAGAGCCAAGCCTGCTCACTCATCTTTATCTCTCACCCCTCCATCTGCCTGATAAATGTAAACTAGTCAAACCTGTCTTAGTTTTCAGATTTCACACTTGATTCTTCCTCATCACAGAGAAATCACATCATGTTTACAACCTAATAACACGTCTCAAATGCTCAACCATGTGGTTGCACTGTAAGGGAGACCCTGATGGTTGCAGTAGGTCAGAGCCACATTCCTCCAGCTCAGCACCTCATCTCTGGCCTTGGCCAATAGCAGATATTCAGAGCTGAGATATGAGAACATAGCAGAGCTCCCCTTGTCAAATTGTCTCAGCTTTTTCGAATATACTGATACTTTTTTCATTGACACCCACCTGTGACAGTGAGATTCAGAGCTTCATTATGTGGAGAATAAAAAAAAGTACTTTCCTTTGCTCTAAAGTGCCATTTGATGTCTCCTAATTTTGAGGCTATGAAAAATATTCATTAATTGTCCCCTCTTCAGCATGACATTCATCGTGCCCCTTTTCTCCGTCATCTCCTTTCAAAAGTGACAAATCCTAGTCTATTTTCTGTCCTTGCATAAAAGCTGTTCCCTACCTTTGATCATAATTTTTGCCCTTCTCTCTACCTCTTCTGGATATAATGCCTCTTCCTTTTTATGAGATGGGGATGGGGAGAGGAAAACAAGAACTGCATGAGGAATGCAAGATAGGAGTACCCTATGGATTTATAAAGTAGTAATGAGGGGTCTTGTTTTATCTTCCATTTCTGTCTCGGTAATTCATATGATCCTTTTTGCTTCTTTGACTACTGCTGAGCACTGAGGCTTTGGAGCACACTAAAGTGGGGAACCTTTTCTTTACTACTTGTTTCATATCTTTTAATGAACTCTCCTAATCCAGAGGAAAAAGACAAGGTGCCTGTCTAGTAGGAGTGGATGTTAGTGCTCTGGGATTTCAGGGAGATAACACAGCCTGCACTTCCTTTCAATAGATGTTTTTCAGGCACTTAAAACTCCAGCACCATGCAACCGCTGTGTGAGGTGGGTAAAATCATTAAATGAATTTCACAGATGGGAGAAACTGAGACAGAGACATTTGTCTGATTCACTTCGAAACTGTCACGAAGCCAGGAGCAGATCCTGAAAGTGAGACCAGCCTTTCCTTGCACCGGCTGCCACGAGTAAAAGGGCTGCTCCAGGGACTGTCCTCACCTGGGGCTCCATGGCCACACATGTCCCTACTCCTGGACCTTGCAGGCTTTAGCATGCCATGGAAAAACAAGAGTCCCTGCTCCAGTACATCATCCCATCCCATCCCATCCCATCCCATCCCATCCCATCCCATCCTATCCTATCCTATCCTATCCTATCCTGTTCCATTTCATCCATAACTATTCTTTCAAGCTAGCCAAGTTGCCAGCAAAGTTGCCAGCAAAGTAAGCCACAATGTACTTTTGAACTGTCCTATTTCTCCTCATATTATTTCAGACTGGATCACGTGCAATAAATCACAGAATCAAGGAATGGTTTGGGTTGGAAGGGACCTTTAAAAGCCATTTAGTTCCAAGCCCCCTGCTATGAGCAGGGACATCTTCCACTACATCTTTCCACCTAGATTCTCAGGGGATGCACTGCCACAATAGCTTTTGGTGGCACAGGTGAACTGTGGGCTTGATTCTGGAAGATGCTTAGTGCTCTCAGCACCTCAGTGAAGCTACTTTGGGATCTCACACCACCTGGGCTTTTATTCCTGACTGGTTTTAATGAGAAGGCCTGGATGGTTCATGGAGCTGACAGTGCATTATGAAGCCTTTTAATAGATGTCAAGGGCATGTAGTGATAGATTAAAGGACAAGTGCAGTGAGAGGACAAGGAGAATGGCCTTAAGCTGAAAGAGGGAAGATTTAGCTGAGATATTAGGAAAAAATTCTTTGCTTTAAGGGAAGTGAGGCCCTGGCACAGGTTGCCCAGAGAAGCTGTGGCTGCCCCATCCCTGGAAGCGTCCAAGGCCAGGTTGGATGGGGCTGGGAGCAACCTGGGATAGTGGAAGGGACATCCTATTTCCAAACCTCAGCAGCAAATGCAGCAGCTAAATGGGCACAGACGCTGAGGTGTATCCTCAGCTGATCTCCTGCTAGAACAAAACATGCGTTGCAAAGAAGACTTCTGAAACTTTGTCTTGAAAAAGATGCTGCTCCATTTTTTCCTGTGGAGAAGAAGCCTAATACTGTCAGCTTGCACTCTGGGGATTTGTCTGCAGTAGTGCCAGATGAGAGAAAAGTGTCACTGCCAGCATATGCTGCCTTGACATATCTGACTGCCTAAAACTGGGAAACAACTCTGTGAGCTCAACAATTGTAAAAAGAGCACATTAGAGAAGAAGGAAAACACTTCTAATGTGGAGGAGAGTATTTTCTCTTGAGAGTTATGAATTTTTCAGGTAGCTCTGAAACAAAGACATCAATGCAGACCCTGTCCCACATGGTGCAAGTTTTTCCCTGTGGACCTTACAGCACTCTGATCCCTTTAACTGAAAGACTGAGAGCACTGCATTATACTTTTATATATGATTTTAAATTTTGCATATATTTTTACAATGAGAATGCCAGGTGAACACTGACTGCCACGGTCCATGCAAGGGGTTAATTAGATAAACTTGTGGAAAGTGCCAGATGCATAGTGAAGCACCCATAAAGCCCCTCTCTGTGTGGGAATGAGCCAAAGGAATCCCATCCACTACATCAAGTGGGTCATTCCCACAGGGAGAGCGGTCCTGGTAACCAACTGTTTGCTCTCTCTGCTGCTGTCAGTCCCAGAGCTCCCTTATAAAAGCCTTGACAATGCCATTATTGCACAAAATGCAAAATCAAGGGAAAAAGATTCCAGCTACTCATGCTGTTAGTAGATAAATTAAACACAGAAAAGGCTGAGACAGCTGGAAATCTGACAGGAAAACTGGGTTTTCCAGGGAGAACACTAGAGCCAATTTACAGTTAATTACTGTGATTTGGAACAGCTCTGTGAGTAAATACCAGTCTCTGATTGTCCAAGCAAGGAAGATAATTGTTTCCTGAACTGTGTCCATTGTGTACTTGAAACGTTGTCAGCCTGTTCCTTTCTCAAACTCGGAAGAGGTTTGGTTTTTGGTGATGGGAATCTGCTACTCTTCTGACAACAAGCAGTTAAAATCCTAATGCTGAGCATCATACCTGCCGTGAAAGCAATTAATAGAACCACCTCTCCTAACGATGAGGCTGATGGACTTGCTCGAGTTCACAGCTGCAAAGCAGCCCTGACATCACTGGTGAGACAGTTTTTGGGGACAAGGAGGACTGGAAGGCCACCAGGCACTGCCAGCCCAAAAATGCGCCAAGCACCACATTGTTACAAAGGGCATAGAGAGGGATGTGCAGCAAGAGAGAAGGGATGGCTCTCAGAAAACCCCCCCAAAGTGTGTCACCTATTTCTTTTTTTTGCCTCTTCAGAGCAACCAGAGGGAAAATGATTTGTACAGATTTGGCTAACATTTGAAAAATTAGCAGAATCATGGAATTGTTTATGTTGGAAAAGCCCTCTAAGACCACCAAGTCCAACCATTCCCCAGCACTGCCAAGGCCACCACTAACCCATGTCCCCAAGTGCCACATCCACATGTCCTTGAAATCCCTCCAGAAGGAGTAAATCTCTGCCCTGGGCAGCCTGTTCCAGCGCTTGACAACGTATTCAGTAAAGAAATTTTCCCTAATATCCAATCTAAACCTCTCAACACAACTTGAGGCTGTTTCCTCTTGTCTTCTGACATGTTACCAGAGAAAACTCCCCCGAGGAAACTCTCAATTGCAGAGAGCAAGAAGGTCCCTCCTGAGCCTCCTTTTCTCCAGGCTGAGCCCCCACAGCTCCCTCAGCTGCTCCTGGTGCTCCAGACCCTTCACCAATATTGATACACTAATTAAAAAGCAAAAAAAAACCCCACCAACATATTACAGGGTGTTTTTTTAAGGAGAATTAGTGAAATATTGGCTCACCTGAGTCCAGAGCAGGTGCTGAGGCTGACGGAGGAGTCAGGGTCCCCTTGCACAGTGCCATGGTAATAGCAGTGACCCTGATGGCAAAAAACAGCGAACACTTCAATAGTCATAAATGCTCTTTGCTCTCTATGTTTTTTACGTGCTTCTATCCCTTTTGTTTCAAAAGGATTATCAATTTCAGGCTGCAGCGTTGAGAATCCCACTGACAGCACCTTTCATGTCCCACAAAATATTCACTGTACTTTATAGGCCAAATAATTCCTAAATGGAAACCTTTATAAACCCTAAAAACCTAAAGATTTTTTGTTTTGTTAAAGTCTGGGGTTTTTTTTAAGAGGATCAATGGTGTTTAATTCGTGTGACTGACCACTTTTTTCTGCATTATTTTATTTAAAGCTACAATATGGAATATTTTATAAAATTAATCAGATGAAAAAATCAGTTGCCACATTTCACTTCTTTCTATAGACACTTATTTTTATTTAAGGGCATTTACGCCTACATATCCACATAAGGGATAAACATGGATAAAGGAAAGAATAAAAAGACAATCCCAACCCCATTATTTGAAAAAAATCACAGAGCAAATGAAGGGGCAGGGAAACAGGTTGGAAAGGAAGTCTTTTATTGAATTACCCAACCAAGTAGCTGCATGTTATTAAGAACAACCAAGAATAAGAAGGTCTTCTATTTTGAGAGGCAACTGTCCAATTTAATTTTGTGGCTCGGTTATTGTATTTCTTTCATAATTCACTGCTTGCAAAAGGCACCCACAACAGAGATAGTTTCTGAACACATACACATATCTGTCTGGAATCAAGGCTAATTTTATTGTTGACTAAAGGTTATATTACATTCCCAATTATGTGACTGGCTGGAAAGCAATGACTCTGTCCCGTCCAGCATTTCTTTTCTCATGGCTCCTTTGAATGCCACCTGGAAACTGAAAACACTGTTTAAAAGGTTCCTCTCTTATTAGTGCAAAGGAAAGTTATCACTCCTGCTTCAACCTGACAGCCATCTCACTGTGCCTTTTTATTACTTGGTCCATTCACATCCATCCAGCTGCATTAATTAACCTTTTCAGTTTGGGGCCAGGGTTTTCACTTACAGAGCCTTCCAAAGTCCACCTTGATTTTGGTAAAGAAAGCAAAAGCCATAAAAACGCTGGGCAAGATGGAGTGACTCGGATGTGAATTTTCTGCAAATAAGGTTATAACATGAGAAATGTTTGTTTGGAGCATCTTTATTTCTAGCACGAGCAACTGAACACGGAACAGCCACATCTCACTTGCTAAATACAAATCTCAATAGTTTTCTCAGTGAAAGAAACGGCAGAAACAGGGTTATAGTGTTTCATTCTTGGGTGTATTTTTCATCAGTCCTCATAAAGAGTTAGTAACATATTACCAAGGGTAAAGCACAATGGAAGGGAAGGGAGTCATAGACTGAATTTTTTGGGGAGTATCACTTCAGTCACAGTTGCTATGATGGTTAAAATTTTCAGTGTGAGTGCACTATTTCACTTTCTTCCAACATTATCAGTTACAGGCATCCAGTTGATAAGACAGAGGAAAAATCAACACCCCTCGTCTCAGCTCTGACTCGTACAGTCACCCTGAAACAGGCTAAACCCCAAAATAAATAGGTTTGTTCTGTTGCCTAAAGTAAACACAAGGCAGAGAAGCAGTTCACAGCTCCTAAGAAAGCAATCTTTCGGTTTAGCATCACCAGCACAGTCCCCAGTGAGATGGGGAGGGTGAGCTGATATCTCTCCCCTCACAGCTGCTGCTGCAGCCCAGCGTCTTTATCAAAGAGTCAGTTATGGCAAAGGTCCTGATTTCTTTCCCTCTCCACATACAACTTGTCATTTTATTAACTCTGAGCTCCTTGTTGTGGCCCATTTCACAGTCTCTCTGAGATCCACAAGCTATGTGATACCAAAGTTCAATATCGAAAATGTAAACTTATCAGACCATGGCCTGCAGTGGGACTGGTAGAAAATTGATTTCTAGCTCAGTAACTCCACTGAATTGCAGGATTACTTTTTCCTCCTATCAAATCTTTTTATTCCTGTAAACTAGTATATGAAATGGATGACCCTCTAAAAATAATTACCAAGGCTGATTTGTCAGACTTGAAACAGTACCTTGCTCTTCCTTGAGATCATCTAATAAATACCAACTTTTGACAAATTTTCAAGTGCTATAAATCAGAAACACAACCCGAACACTGACTTGCGTGCCAGAGAACCTCCCCAGATGACAGCCCCACAGACCGGGCTTGCTTTGACCTCCAAGCAGAATTTGACTAAGCAACTTTTTAATGGAAAATTGGATTTGGTTGCAACTCCAGGCTCTATTGATGTCCTCAGTGAAGAAAAGATATAAAAATAAAATCACAGAGACTTATCTTTTCTAAACCATATTACAGCACTTGACGAAAAATGAATTCACTCATCTTTCTCAAAAAAAAACCTTTTAGGCAGCAAAATGCTCTGTCATTGTTAATCAGGACTCACTGCCGTTATGCAAACAGAGACTTTTTTAGTGAGGAAAACCTATCATGATCTGTACACATATTTCTGTTAATACTGGTAAACCTCTAAAAGACTTGTGTGCTTCATTTATTCCCTTTTACTTCCTTCAGGAGTCTCTACAGCCTTCCTGTTTCTGAAACAAATGACTATTTTCTACCAAGCTGATTTTGAAGAAGATATGAGCATCCGGCAGAATGAAAGTACTGAAAGCTTTCAAAATGATTGCTTTACCTGGGAGGTCTGGAGCTATAATGAAGATGCTTTTTCAGAAGTAAGATGTTATGTGTAGAAATAATTCTTTTCACTGATACCAGCAAAGCCCATTATGGATGGGAACACAAAGCACAATGGCTCCGCTGGCAGAGTCAATAAATAAATACCATAACATAAACAAATATTTTAGAGGACTTAGGCAGATAAAGGATTAGCTTTGTAATTAAAATAGCTTGTTGCATTATTTCTAATTAAGGTGTTCATGCTGTCAGAGGACAAAAACATTACTGCCTTAAAGGGTTTATTATTTATATAAAGGAGGTTTGAACTACTTATTTTAAAAGGCCATGTTTGTATCTTTTTTATGTGTGTACGTAAATATAGACATATATTTATATTATTATATATTATTTATACACACATATATACGTGTACATAATTATACACATACATAAATACATATGTGTGTATAAATTATGGTGTGGTTTAAAAAAATAAACCCAACCAAACAACCCCTCTCCCAAATCCCAGCCATGGCTTTCCTAGTGAGGAGAGACACTCAAGCCTTCAAACCTCTGACCTGAGCCACTACAGAAATCAGATATTTAGGGTTATTTTCCCGACAGAACCAGGGTTTTCCTCCATAACTTATCAACGATGGCTGCAATACCTATCAAATTTTATTAGGTATATTTCCAGGAAGCTGAACAAATCTTACAAATTTTAAAAGTCGCCTGGTGAAAGCCCCACGTCTTGCCTTCAAAGCCTCTCTCTGAAAATTCACTGTAGGATCACAGCAGGTAAAAAGACACCGAAGGCAACAATAGAAAAAGAGATGACACATCAAGCTGTTTCATCCCAGGGCTCAGATCCTGACAGGGAGCGCTTTGGATTTCAATGCTGAGGCCTCGCCTGCCCGTGGAACACCAACCTTACCGTGCGATTGCGTGCCAGAACCACGTCAGTGCCGTCCTGCAAATAATGGGTCTCCGTGAAGCCACTGCTCAACAGGCCCCTGGAAAAAAAACCAGAGCACACGGAATATTAAGGCCACGTCCCCTTGACTCTGTCCTTTAGAGGTTCTGTTTGAGATAGAGATCAAAGCCAGGAATTAAGGACACAGCGAAGGAAAAATAGAACTCCAAATATCGAAGCCGCAGGACACGAGCACTTCCTGTGGTAATCGTGAAAGGGCTACGAGTTTCCAGAGTTTTCTCTTCCAAATGAGGGCTGTGTGCCAGTACATTTCAGCACTGAATCTTCCGTGAAATTTTCAACACATTTTACAGTAAATGGGAAATGCGAGAATTTGGAGTATTGTTAAGTGATGGTGGTTTGTTGAAAAGGAAAATGTTTTGCCTGTGTTCATTATTTCACAATATAATCTGTTGTATTCATCAACAAGTGACCACCCAAAGACTAATTTAGCTCTTGGTGAACGAAACAAACTTCTTCCATTGACACTCAAGGGAAAAACACTTCATGAACATCACAGAAGTCAGATCACTGGATTTATTCTGATCATCTGAAAAGGATATTCACAGATGGAAATCTAACAAAATGATGTACCAGGAGATGGTGAGTCTATGTCTGTGATGAGGTATTTTGTTCCCATTCTTTCTACACTTCCCCTCCTGCCTTTGGCAAGGAGATAAAAAATTTTGACTAGCAATTGTCATTTCCCAGAAATCTCCAGCGAGGGGAGTGTGTGTGACAACTACGAAAATTTCTCTTTTTGTAGTAAAATCATGGAACAGGGAAAGCTGCATCTGCCTTTATTTTTTTTTTTTTTTAAAAAAAGAAGTCTTGCTACTGATCTGTTTTTCAACTCCTTATCTAAAGAGCATTTCCAACAAAGTCAGAAGGAAGAATCCTCATTCACATTTACTCCTAACATAGGTCTTCAGCTGTGCTCTTCAACAACATGTTTGAGTTTTGACAAACATGCTGGTGAAATGCAGAAGCACATTATAGGAGAAACAAAAGATAAATGCCACCATCACCTTCAGAAAAGTGGAGTATTGAAAATCTTTGGCTCTGCATTTCACAATGTTCTCGCTGTTCCATTTCAAAGATGTGTTTCTCCCCTGGGTTGTTCATTTGAACAAACCAGGCCCTTTCTTTTATATAAAGCTGGCTAACGCTTCACTCTTGCAAATATACTGGTGTGAACCATTACACAGCCTTGGTACACATATCTTGTGCTTTGTATAAACAATAAAACTAGAATGTAAACAAACATTTGGTTTTTGTTCCTCGTTAATTTGCAACACATTAGCATTTTTGCTGATGACACCAAGCTGGGAGGGAG
>VZRE01009647.1:8885-33416 GCA_013396775.1 Cephalopterus ornatus
TTTAGGTGTTACATGCGTCCGCTGACCTTCTCCAAAATGGATTTTAGTCAGAGCAGTCTGTTCGGATACATAGAAGACCTGCAGGAACTAACTATTATAGAGAGGCCGGTACGCAGGAGCCTGAAGGTATATACCTCAAAATAGAACGATGCTTTAAAATCCGTTTTACATTGTGTCTGTTTTATTTATGCACAGCTAAGTGAGAAGAGAGTCCATTTTT
The DNA here is from genome assembly GCA_013396775.1 of Cephalopterus ornatus. Classification (NCBI taxonomy): domain Eukaryota; kingdom Metazoa; phylum Chordata; class Aves; order Passeriformes; family Cotingidae; genus Cephalopterus; species Cephalopterus ornatus. Next base: position 9,106 of record VZRE01009647.1, read on the forward strand.
TTTTTTTTTACGACACCAGGATGCTAAACATTGTTTTCAGTCATTTTTGGAATAAACAGTCTTGAATACTATAGAGCAGGGACTTAATATTTCCAGTTACGTTAAGCTGGGAAAAAAACAGACTAACTTCGGTCTTTAGGTTAATATATATGTGATTTTACTTTAATAGTGATAATGCCTGACATGTAACTGTAGTGCTCTAACATTGCATTTTTTCCTGGTGAAAGATTTATTTGATTGAATTTGAAATGTTGGCTAGAGATTTCATGGATAAATTCAAGTTGCTCATGAAACTGGCCCTGGATATGTGGGGAGGAAGGGCTTGTTTTAAGAAGCTCAAAATGGTGAAATAATAAAGCATTGGAAACTCATAATCTCTTTCACACTTGACAGACACCAGAAGAAATAGAAAGATTGACAGTTGATGAAGAACTCAGTGATATTGAAAGGGCTGTTTATCTACTCAGGTATTTCCTAAAATATTGCTCTGAAACATTGCTGACCATCATGTTTGCATAAAACTTTTTTTTTCTTGTCTTCCAGTAGTTTTTTTTACCTTCTACTATATTAAACATATAGGCAAGATAAAAATAGGTACTGTAATTTGAAAAAACCACCCTGGAATAGGGGGTGTGTGTACATGTGTAAACATTGCTGACTTTTTAATATGGCCCTCACCAACACAGAGTTGTACTTAATCATCTTTTTCCCTGCAGTTGATTTTGCAAGATTCCGTGAATGTTAACGTTAAAAATACCAATCATTCAGGGAGTTCATATTCCCTCTAAGTGAATATTCACTCATGAGCAGTTACCACAGGTGGAAAGCAGAGCTGTTCTAGCGTCCTGTATATGTTTGGACTTTCAGAAGAGAAAACTTGAGATTAGTTTTATAGTTCTTAGGAATTACTATAGAAGATATTGTGTTAATACTTCTCTCTGTTCTGGTTTTCCATTTTACCACCTCCTTCTTGCTGAAAGTATTGATTTGCAGCTACTGAAATAACTTAAATTTTGATGGTTTAAAATACGGATCTTTCAACTACTGTGTAAGTCATCTTTGAAAGTACAAATGTTTTGAGGGATTTTGAGTTGAATATGCGTTTTTAAACAATACCTAGTAATTGAAGAACCAGCTGCAGCTCCCTCTCAGTTTGCTTATTCTGCTATATTAAGTGCTTTTCTGCTCTATGCCTGCACTCAATGTTTAGAGGTTTGGGGTGCGTGGCATTATTTTTAGGTAAACATTTTTTGTCCACTGATACTACTTCTGATATTGAGTTTTGTTTATTTAGTTTTTAAAATCTGAAATTTACTAAATAGAGGATTTTAAAACTTGCTATGCTATTAGTTCCTGTAATCAAAGCAGTCTGTTGACTCTAGGGAAATTCGGAGAAAACAGTTTGTGGTGCATATCATTGAAAGGATGCATATCAATTTTGGTTTTTACCTCACAACAATCAATATAGCTGACTTTTTTTCTTTCCCTATGTGGCAGCAAATTTCTTTGCTCTTTTCCCAATTAAAGATCGTGTTTCCAGCAATCTGTGTTAACTAGATCATTGCCTTGTTAAATGGTAAATGTTCCGCTTCATATCTTTCCTCTTACCAATTGCTTTTCAACCTGCCTTTGACCTTCTCCTGACATCTTTATATGCTTTCTCTCTGCTCGAGCAGCTGTTCTGGAGACATAACCTTCTTATTCTTTTGATGAAGCTTTCATTTTTGCCTCTGCATTGTTCTTATTGCTGAAAGGTAGCTTCAACTCTGCTTGATAGCGTTTTTGTAAGGCAATCACTTGCTGTCCAGGTATGTTAATACAATAATCCAAGGGAAGCTTTTGCTGTTCAATAGTAAATTGCCTTCCTGTTACTTAGTAGAGTAAAAACAGTTGAAAAGCTGCCTGCAACACAGATAGTATCTTTTACATAATGTAAAAATGTATGAACTTCTGGCTTGTCAGGAATTTTTTAATCTGTTGTAATAGAATATCCCTGCCTGTTGCTGTTTGACAATAATGTCAGTCTGGTCTTTTTGTAGCTTATTTTCTCACACAGATGCATCATTTGCTGGCCTTCAGGTTGTCCCTTGTGTGGGATGCTCCTTGATATTATCCAAAAAGCCACTGCCTTTTCTGAAAGTTCAAGTATAAAAATAGCCTTGATGAGATTGAAAAGAATTGTTAATGGTAGCTATGTTATACCCCATTTGAAAAGGATGATGTTATCTCCATATACATTAAAAATATTCAAGAACAGTATTAGAAAGTAAATACCTTACCTTTAAATATCTGCAAATAATATCAAAATACTACTTGTGTCACAATGTCATTTATATTGTCACTTACTTGTGGAAGCCTAATCTGCAAGTTGAGTCAGAATCACAGAATATTCTGAGTTGGAAGGGACCCACAAGAATCATCCAGTCCAGCTCCAAAGTGAGTGGCCCATACAGAGATCAAACCGAAACCTTGGTGTTAGCACCACGCTCTAACCAACTGAGTTGAAGATGTTAAATTTACAGAGAATATCTTTAGTGTTGCTTGTACAGTGCAATAGAGCTGACTAATACTGAGTGAAACTTTTGTATGCTACAGCAAAACCAGTGTTTACTAATGTTCTTCTGTTGAAGTTCAGAAAGAATCCACACATTTTAATGTCTTTCATTGTGAACGAAAAACCCCAACCACTTTCTTCTCTGTTCATATCCTTTCTCTTTAAAAGCTGTCCCCAGCTTCTCCTCCCCACTCCTGAATTTGGATAGTCTGGTTTGCTTATATGCAGAGTTGTTCTGTGTTTACTAGGTACTTGTTTTTATTAGAGTTTTGCTCCTGAAGTCTTTTACTATTGTAGTCTGAAAATGGGTTGACATCTGAGTTGGAGAGAATAGTTTTCTTTTTTTTCTAGTGACTGATTCTTGCTTTGCTGTGTATATGAGAAGGCAGAGATTTCCCAGCTCTCACTGTTTTGTTAGTTCATTGTTCTTTTTTGGCTTCTTGTGTTCACTTCTCATCTGCCAGTAATCCTGTGGAGTCTCTGGCATGGTCCTCTTGATATTGCAAAGTTAATTGTTTTACTCATCTGAATGTTTTTGGCTCATGGTAAGTACCTGGACACGATAATCCTGTTTAAGATCTCACTTTCATAGGACATGGTTTCATTTTAATTGTTTTTTATTGTTACCTATCATAGTTTGATTTCACATTCTAAAGTGATAATAGTAATTTTGATAATCCTAACAAGTTTCTCTCGCTCTCTTTATTATTTTTAGTGGATGACTCTGCTTTCAGTCTTCCCTTTTCTGCTAGTACTATTTTTCGGATAACTATGTAATGAGGTAGATTGCTAAGATGGTCTGGCTAAGGCTGATCATTTTTAGGGACATTCATTTTCAGCAAAATCAACTTCTTGATTTGCTGCATCATGTGGATATAGAAACAAGCAAAAGGAGAGAATGTAGTAGCTCTCCTGGTGGCTAAAGTCACTTTAATGCGACATGAGTGAGAGTGAACTTCTGCTTTAGATCACTGATGCCCAGAGTACTCAGTTTTAATTAGGTAACATTCTGCACTTAGACTGAGCAAATCCTAATTTAATAAAAATGTGGTAACAAATTGGACTGTCATCTGTTTTAATCTCAGTTAACCTTGATTCTTTTTGAGGAACTGGGCTTCCTTAGACCCGATTGTCAGGGATGTTTATGAACTTGCCATGGAAATCAAATAGATTTAGGTACCTAAAGAGGGAGAGGCATCTGAATGTCTAAGATCTATGTGAGTTTACCTATGAGTTTGGTGGTTTCTGGAGGGTCTAACAGGAATCACCAAAGGGTTGTATTCTGCTGGTGTTTTGCACACTGCTGGCCCAACAGAAGAACAAGGACAGCAGAATAACTGTGTATCTCAGCCATGTCAGTGTCAAGATTGATGGCTTATCGTAAAGCCATCAGCAGATTAAGACAAGATGCCAGACCACACTGAAACAAGTGAATAATTTGCATTCCACCTCAGGGCATCGTGACCTCTACCTCTAAGCAGCTTGGGGACAGTAATTTTTATTCCTGCTGTGAACTTTTGGCTGTAATCTTAATTTCCATGTTTTCTGATGTTTGATTCATGTTATTACTTATATTAATTTGTCTAACTGCATAGGGTATACGGCCAAAGTTATGTATTCTTTGCCTGATGTGAATCTGGTTTTGGATACAAGGATGCTTACCTGCATGTGCACTGCAGTGTTGTTTGTTTTCTGAGGACTTTCCTGATAGATTTCCCCAGGGCTTTTACATTGTTGCATTGTATTATTTTGTATTTAGCTACTTTTTTTTTATTTGCGCCTGCTTAGTGTTAAAGCTTCTAGACCTTGACATTTCTGTCATACTCAGAATAACAGGGTAATAATGAGTTATCAAGGTGGAAGATTGAATTTTCCAACCTTTTGGGAACATAGTGTACTTTGGGTTTGGAGAGATCCTATCTATTGGTGTAGAAAACAACACAGTCCCTCTCCAAAACAGTTTTTGAAGACACAATAGATACTCTACCTAGACTGGAAATTATTCAATGCCTATAAACTTAGCACGACTTAAAAAAACCCCAACAACAATAAAAAAGTTGTACTTTATTGTAGCCATGCTTGATTAGCTAGACTGGTCTCAAATTCTAAACATCATTTAATACATTATATATAGTTAATTGTGAATGTCAAAACCACTACTATTTAAAAGTTTGGGGGTTTATTTTTTTGTCTAGTTTTTAGTCATCATGTTAGTTTTGGAAAATTTCTCTGTAGGCGAAGGCAACTCACCTTTGATTTTAAATGAAAGCTTTCATTTAAATGTAAGTTTAGGAGCTGATTGTCTACATTATATAAGTTTTTTTGTATTATATAATCATGAAAACTGGCTACTCTATTCTGATTATACAGCTTCTGGTCCTGATGCAAACATGGTATACTGGAAGATCCAGCTATAATGCTAAGCATATTGGAAAATAATTCTTCTGTCTATAGTGCCAAGCTGTAAATATAAATGTAAAAAGTATTTCTTCAGTCTTCTTTTCTCCATCTTTTATTTTGTAAATTGCAACTTAAATTTTATAAAAGTTTCATTTGCTTGACATCGACTGCGTTAATGCAAATAAGTTAATGTATATGAAATTGATTCTTTCACCTTAAAGGGAAAGGTGTACCCGCAGACTCCCAAAGTGTTGCGAAGTCACATACTTTTATTTAAATTTAGATTTGTGCAAATACTTCTGTTAATCATATTTGCTGAGTTGAAACTGCAGCTGAGGAACCAGCTGTGAATATACAGAGCAGAGTTAATATAGTGCTTTGAGAAGCCTGGGGAAAAAAAAAAAAAAAGAGAGGAAAGAGAAAAATCTACATTTCAGTTTTCTTTCTCAGGCCCCAGTCAGTGCAGGAAGATGGCAGTGCCAGTCCTCTCCCTTTTCTAGTGATTGTGCTATGTTTGCCCTTGTGCCTGCACAGCGCATTGGGGAATTTGTCTGAGGCAAACCCTGGAAGTGATGGTTAGTTTTAAAACAGATCGACTGTGTGATCCAGGACTTTGTGCACTTCAAAAAAGACCAGTGCCAGCACAAAGGAATTGAATAGCAGCATAGGAACAATGCTCGTGAGTGGGTGAAATGTCTTTGAGACTTACCACTTAGTTTGGCTGGCTTATGGTATTTATGAAGCTACAGTTTCCTGGTGTCTAGTTTCATAGTCAGTGAAGCTCTTCCTGTATCAGAGAGGAACTCTCCTCTCCTCTCCTTATGTGACTGCATGTTCCTGCTGAGTTTTGTGTACCAGCAGTAGTGCTGTTGCAGCCACAGTCTCGGTCAGATTAGAGAATTGATGCTAATTCTAACATTTTTCAGATGCTTGCTTCCAGCAAAATGTGGAACAAAATATAAACAACTGCTCGTGCAACGGTAAGGGGGAGCATGAGCAGAGAAGTCACAGCTGATAGATGGCTCTCCCGTGAATAGCAAACTGGATTTAGTTCTGCTTACTCTAATTTTGAATGTGTACTTTGAATTTTTGAAGTCAAGTACTGGTTGAAATGACCAGAGAATATGAAGTATGAGCTGTAGTGTATTTAATGAGCTCTTTGACATTAAATGGACTTTAAGAATCATTAAAGTTGGATGAGACCTCCAAGATCATTCAGTCCAACCTTTGACTGAAGACTACCATGTCAACTAAACCATAGCACTAAGTGCCATGTCTAGTTGTTTTTTAAACACTTCCAGGGATGGCAACTCCACCACTTCCCTGGGTAGCCTTAACCATCCTTTCAGTGAAGTAATTTTTCCTGATGTCCAACCTGAACCTCCCCTGGCAGAGCTTGAGGCCTTTGCCTCTTGTCTTGTTGCTAGTTGCCTGGGAGAAGAGGCCAACCCCTACCTGGCTACAACCTCCTTTCAGGTAGTTGTAGAGAGTGTCCTTTTCTCCAGGCTAAACAACCCCAGTTCCTTCAGCCGCTCCTCACAAGACTTGTGTTCCAGACCCTTCACCAGCCTCGTTGCCCTTCTATGGACACACTTCGGCACCTCAATGTCTTTCTTGTAGTGAGGGGCCCAGAACTGGACACAGGATTTGAGGTGTGGCCTCACCAGTGCCGAGTACGGGGGATGATCACTTCCCTGGTCCTGCTAGCTACACTTTGCTGATCCAGGCCAGGATGCCATTGGCCTTCCTGGCCGCTTGGGCACACTGCTGGCTCATGTTCAGCTGCTGTCCGTGAGCACACCCAGGTCCTTTTCCGCCAAGCAGCTTTCCAACCACTTGGTCCCAAGCCTGTAGTGCTGTCTGGGGCTGTTGGGACCCCAGTGCAGGACCTGGCACTCCACCTTTTTAAACCTAATACAGTTGGCCTCAGTCCATCAATCTAGTCCGTTCAGATCCCTCTGCAGAGCCTTCCTACTCTCCAGCAGATCAACGCTCTCAAGCAACCTGGTCGTTGCTTGAGTCTGCAAACTGACTGAGGGTGCCCTTGATCCCATCATTCAAATCCTTGATAAAGATATTAAACAGGACTGTCTCCTGAGGCTGGGGAGCCCCACTTGTGACTGAATGTAGCACCATTGACCACCACTTTCTGGGTCTGGCCATCCAGCCAGTTTTTAACCCAGTGAAGAGTGCACCTGTCCAAGCCATGAGCTGTCAGCTTCTCTAGGAGAATGATGTGGGAAACAGTGTCAAAGACTTTGTTGAAGTCCAAGTAGACAAACTGTCCCTGGAGCCTTCTCTTCTCCAGGCTGAACAATCCTGATTCTCTCAGCCTTTCCATATAGGAGAGGTGTTCTATCTGTCTAATTGTCATTGTGGCCCTTGTCTGTTCTTGCTCCAGCAGGTTAATGTCCTTTCTCTGTGGAGGAACCCAGAGCTGGACGCAGTACTCCAGGTGAGGTCTTACCAGAGTGGAGTAGAGGAGCAGAATCACCTCGACCTGCTGGCCATGCTGCTTTTGAATCAGCTCAGGTTATGGTTGACTTTCTGGGCTATGAGTGCACATTGATGTCCAGCCTCTCATCCACCAGCACCCCCAGGTCCTTCTCAGCAGGGCTGCTCTCGATCTGTTCATCCCCCAGCATGTATTGATACCAGGGGTTGCCCCGACCCAGGTGCAGCACCTTGCACTTGGTTTTGTTAAATCCCGTGAGGTTCCAGCAACACTCAGCTTGGTGTCGTCAGTAACTTTGCTGAGGGTGCCCTGGATCACTTTGTCTGTCTCATTAATGCAGACACTAAATAACACTGGTACCAGTACTGACCCCAGACCTCTGAGGGATACCACTCATCACCTGAGCCAATCAACCTCTGGATGCAACCATCCAAACAATTCCTTATCCACTGAATATGTTTTTGTTGCAAATTCATTCTGGTGTTTTGAGGACTACTTTATTGTAGGCATGGGAAGTCCTTCACATGTCGTGGTGTGATGCTTCCATGGCCTTGCACTCTGAGTCCACTTCTTGTTGATGCAAAGAAGAAACAGCAGTTAGTACTGGTCTGGCTACTCTTTCCCTAAAAGCAGTACAGTAGCATGTCCCAAAAATCTGAGTATTCTGCGACTCTTCAGAAGAATGGTTCTAAGCGCTGATACACCACACACTTTTGTGTTCAGGGCTATTTAAATACTCTTCTGAATCTCCACAAGGCAGAGCAGATAACACACCATTATCACAGAATTGTAGAATATGCTGAGTTGGAAGGGACCCATATGGATTATCAAGTCCAACTCTTAGCTCTGTACCCCTTCCCAGGAGTCACACCGTATGCCCAACAGTATCATCCAAACGCTTCTTGAACTGTCAGGCTTGGTGCTGTGACCACTTCCCTGAGAAGCCTGTTCCAGTGTCCAACAACCCTCTGGATGAAGAACCTTTTTCTAATATCCAACCTAAACTTCCTCTGACACAGCTTCAGGCATTCCCTCAGTCCTGTCACTGGTCACCACAGAGAAGAGATCAGTGCCTGCCCCTCCTCTTCCCCTCCTGAGGAAGTTGTAACTGCAGTGAGGTCTCCCCTCAGTCTCCTCTTCTCCAGGCTGAACACACCAAGTGCCCTTAGCCACTCCTCACACGACTTCCCCTCAGGGCCCTTCGCCATCCTTGTTGCCCTCCTTTGATCTCTCTCTAATAGCTTAATATCTTTCTTACATTGTGGTGCCTAAAACTGCACACAGTATTCAAGGTGAGGCTGCACCAGTGCAGAGCAGAGTGGGACAATCTCCTCCCTTGACCGGCTGGCGATGCTTTGGACAGGACATGGTTGGCCCCCAGGACATGGTTGGCCCTCTTGGCTGCCAGGGCACTGCTGATCCATGTTCAACTTGCCATCGACCAGGACCCCCACATCCCTTTCCATGGCACTGCCTTCCAGCATCTCATTCCCCAGTCTGTACAAACATCCAGTGTTGCCCCATCCCAGGTACAGAATCTGGCATTTCCCCTTGTTGAACTTCAAATGTTTGGTGATTGCCCAGTCCTGTAGTTTGTCCAGGCCTCACTGCAGGGCCTCCCTGACTTTGAGGGAGTCAACAGCTCCTTCAAGTTTTTTGTCATCTGCAGACTTACTTAGTGTCCCTTCCAGTCCTGTGTTGAAGTAATTTATGAAGATGTTGAAGAGCACAGGGCCTGAGATGGAGCCCTGTGGAACCCCACTAGTGACAGGTCACCAGTCTGATGTTACCCCATTCACTGTTACCCTCTGTGCTCGACCCGTGAGCCAATTGCTCACCCACCACATGGTGTGTTTATCCAGCTGTGTGCTGTATCTGTTCATATTGCAGCACTTTATAAACTTTATGTGAAGAGAAGATGTTTTACTGAGGTGAAATTCTGATTATAATTTAAGGACTTCAGGAACTAGGACTGCAGGCTTGGGCTTGTATCTGTGCCTCAAAAGATATGCTATGACAAAATAATTTGGCATGAGACAAGAAATAGCTTTGTTGAGATTTAAAATTAATCCTGTTCTCTGGGGTAAACTTGTAGAATTCTTCATTTAGCTATTTTTAGAGTTAACTTTAGTAATATTAATATTTCTGTCCTTTTTCTACTGGCTGGTACTCTAAATGCCAACGGTGAGTTACACTGGATTTTGTCAAGCCTTGGAACCCAAAGCTTTATGTCACAGAAAAAAAAAAGGATTATTTAATCACTTAAACAGAAATTTTTACACTGGGGAAAGAGATGGGGAATGTAGACAGTTCTGGTGACCAAGCAACTCAAGGAGGTCTCCATTGAGAAATTCTCCAGCTTTGTTAGGGGCACCTTATTTAGTCTTTTAGGGGCTATTTTTGTTTAAGAGAAGTTCTCTGTAGCTCTTGAAGACAAACTGAAAAGGAAATAGAAGTTTCTGTAGTAAGGATTTCTATAGTCTGGCAAAACCAAAATTACAGCTAAAGAACCAACTGTTTAAATTCTGCAGAATTATAGGCCTCTGTACCTGAAAAAGAAGGTCACTTCAGATTCCAAAACTGAGACCAGAACTAGCATCTCTAGCCAAAGACAGTTATGTCCTCAGGGAAAGATTTTTGAAGGTAGACCAGTGAAATGTAAGTGCAATGACAAGAATTGTATGTAATTGAGTGTTCTTGAAACCCACCCTTTGAGAATGAACATGCCACTGACATTCTTACATCTTGATTCTCCTCTCCTTCGCCCCCACCCCGCCATGTATATTTAGCTTCCTAGATCAGATTGTGTATGGGCCTTTCCAGTCTGAACAATAACAGTATCCTTTGCAGACTTGGAAAACAAGGATTCTGTAACTCTTCCGCATCAGTCTCTTAAAACTAGTTTTACATGGCTATCACATTCACCGCAGGTTTTGAAGTTGCTCCTCTCTCTGTGGCCTTGCTGCTCTCATGGAGATGCTTTTTGACAAGATGGAGTTTTTCCCATTGAATGCTAATTCCCCAGAGCCTATCAGATGAACACCCTTGTATACGGAAGAAAAATGTCATTCTGCTTTATGAGTAGTAATTAAACAGAATGAGGTAAGAGACAAAGACCCAGTGGGAAACTTCTGCTAGATTTCCTCTATACATCTGTCTCAGACATGCTTTATTGCCTCTGCCTGATAATTTTACAAAAGTAGAAAAATATACCATATGTTTCATACGCATGTGATTATTTGAATGGACTCTTGATGATGCAGGTATTCTTATTTAAATTCTTCAATTTAGCTTCTTTTGCATTCAAATAGATGTTTCTCTTTGCAAAACATTACCCTACAAGGAGTTAATGTTAAGGAATAAAAATACCAGGCTCTGGATATATGTCTCCATATCTTGGTAGAGTTGTTTTAGCAGCAGTTTTCTTCATTCCATGTTACGTGATTCTGGGTTCTGAGAATTTGTACAACTCTCATGTACAGATTAGCTGAGTCATTCCTTGTCAGTCGTATCAATTCAGAGCAGGACTGAGGGGAATTGCTGTGCTTTATTGAACTCATTAACTACTGTTGGAAATGTCTTGCCCATTTACCCCTTAATGGGATTTAGATACCTACCCCTTTCTAATAGAATGTGCATAGATAGTACTTCTTAGTCATTGCTTAATTCTAAAATTACAGTCACTTTGTTTACAGAAACATGCTACAGTGTGATTTTAGCCCCAATGTTTCTCTGTAATGCCTACTTTCATGTTCTTCCACTGTTCTTAAATTTACTATAGCATAAGAAAGTCAGATTCAGGCAGCGTATAAGCAGGGGTAGATGAACTGGCATGAATGGAATTGCATCATTTTGAGTGTGTATGAATCCAAGTTGAGTATGGTAACTAGGGGTTTGTTTTACTGACTTAATATACTTAGAGTCGCCAGGAAGGTGTTTGTAGGACTTCAAACATTTTTTTTTATAAAGATGACCAGAATAAGTCAGAAAAATGTATAGTGATGAAGAAAGACTGAAGCCTCAAAGAGCATAGTCTTCCATGCTTTTTAATGGGGAGAAAAATTACTCTTCTTGTCCTTATCTGTTTTTCAATAATCATCCAGTTTAAGAGAATACCTCTGGCTTTGCGAATAGATCAATACAGACATTTTTTCCTGAGGCATTTTTCTCATAGGTTTTTAAAGTTAACTCTATTTGATTTTTTTTCTTTCCCCAGTGTATCTTAAACCAGAATGATATAATTTGTTTTTATTTCTTTTAAATGGCAGTGCCCTGTAACTTTGAATAAAATTACAAAAGTTACCAAAGGGTTTTCCATGACAGCCCAGGAGTGTGAGAAATTGTATAAACGGAAGATCTTGGTTTTTTGCTTATGGGAATAGCTTTGTGTCCAAATTGTCAATTATGGCTCTAGTAAGAAGTCTGCGTTTCTTGAAGTAAAAGCAGTGAATCAATTTAGGTAGATATCAATTAGCTTCTTCCCCCCTCCCCCCCACCTCCAACCCTGTGATTATTATTGAACAGCAAAGAACATTAAGCAGTGGAGCCACCAGTTTATGCTATGATTAAATAAAAGTTATTCAAAGCTGCTTTTATAACTCCAAAACATCCCTCTTTAAGAGGAAGAGCAGGAAGGTTGGATTCAAGCTGGATTGAAGCATTTGATAATGCAGTTGATATTAACAGAGCTGCACAGCAGAAGCAATGTTTCACTCACTAATACCATTGCATTTTGCTTGCTGTGGTTTATTTACAGAATGGGATAATTTACTGTTTGCCTGTGCTGTGTGACAAGTGCAGCTGACCACCTTGTGGTCTGACTTTCCAAAGTAGTATATATTCTTTTCTTTTCTCCTCCCTAGTGAACTTCTGTTACCAAGAGTATATTAAAAAGGCTGGACTAGGAACAGGAAGAAAATGCTTTAAACATTATAACTATGTTTGTGTTGTAAATAGAAATTGATTGTATTGTCTCTGACAGAATAAACATATGTAAAAGAGAAATGTGAAAGGCATCTGCTTTAATATGCTTATTTACATGGTAATATTATTTACATTGTTGGGCAGGCTTGGAGATAAAAATGCTGTCTTTAAAGGGAGAAACAGAAAAGATGCCATTTTCACTGCTGAAATTGTAGCTGAGCTTTTTGAGGGGGAGGATTTATGTCCATATTAAATAGCAAAACATGAGTCACTGCCTCATTGCTGCTTGCACCAAAATTCTTCTGTTATAAGCAGTTAATCTCTTTTATGTAATTTCATTTCAAAGCTCAGGATTAGGATACCTATTTCTCTGCCATTTGGGAGCTAGAAGTTAGATTATAGTCTTCAGGGTGAGATTCAAGTTTATTTTTGGTTTTCACAACTGCATCAAGTGCTAACCATTAAATCAATGGAGAAAACAATGACTATTTAAAATGAACATGCTTCTTTACTAAAGGTTTTAACCCAAGAGTATGTCTATTTCCTTTTATTTTTATGACCATGTAAAGCCTGTTGTAGGTGTATTTTAAGGGTTACTTGCATGATTGTTGTTTTCTACACAAAGAAAATACTTGCACCATGAGTTTGTAATAAATTATTAAGTACATACTGACATGGAAAAATCAACTCTAAGGGCAGATAAATACACTTGTGCTTTAATCACTTAAACATCCCACCTAGTGAAAATTATTTGTGAGAGAGTATATAAATCAATAACATTAATATCCAGATCTTTCTATCTTACATATTTATTGCTAATTATGAAGTTATTAATACTTTTCCAGTGCCTCATCTTACTTCCTGATTAAATTAAGGTGGTTTCGGTCTTTTTAAATGAACAATTGGAACGTTTTTGGATTTACTGGGTGTAATGCCCCACACCTGTAAGACCTGTGAGTTGAAAAAGATTCTAAGTAGATTTTAGTACTTAATAGGTCATTTGAGATGTTCATGACTCACTTAACCTGCTTTTTGGTGAAGGATGCAAGTACTAGGGTTTGTTTTTTTAATTCTTTTGCTCCCACTTGTTAAGTCCACCATACAAAAGACTGATTTTTCCACAAATGCTATTTCTTCCCTTCCATCTTATTTTCCTTTCCTTTGCCCTTATCCCTATGACTAAGGGTTTGCCTTAAGTTCATCATCTTCAGGACACTACACACTGGATACCAGTTGAGTTGGTTTGTGTGACATCTGTGAAGACTGTGTTGGCCTGTGGTACTTGTACAGAACTTTGGAGTTCTTTATGCACTTTATACGTTGGCATCTTGAGCCCTGTGGGCTGTGTTTAATGTGAATTCTGCCAGTAGATACCCACTTGCATGGGTGCCTCATCAGATACCTAATAAAAGTATTGTTCATGAAAATAATATATTGTGTTAATATTCCACCATGGGTTTATACTAAAAATTTACTGTCTCACACCTTTCAGTTAATTCTGTTCTTCAGTTACAAACCATAGGGAGGAGGAAGGGGGAAGGGTGTGCAAACGGTACTGCTTCAGTTGTTGCCTTTTAGTGTAATTTTCCTTTTTCCATGTAACTTTTTCTTCCCCAGAATGATATTGATGCTAACATAGTAAATAGATAAGCCAGATATTCTGGTGGTTAACACTGAATATATGCTGTGCAGGATCTATGCATGAGCACATTTGACATGCATTCAAAGGCAAGAGATATTCTTTTCTTCCAGAGATGATTCTGTACTAATTTTAGTAAATGTGGGTGGAATTACTGGTAAATGCTTTTATTTATTCTTTCCATTGCAGAATGTCAAACTCTTTTTAGGGTAATTGTACCATTAGAAGTAAGTTAAAATATGAGTATGTGAGGAAAAAATAGTCTAACAAAAGACTATTTAAGATTATTGTAGTGATTTTGAAGGTAGGGACCATTATTAGGATTATAATTACTTAAACATAATTGAGGAGTGTCATGGTTTAACCCCAACCAGCAACCAAGCCCTACACAGTCTCTCGTTCATTCCCCCACCAGTGGAATCTGGGAGAGAATAGGAAAGGTAAAAGCTGAGATAAAGATAGTTTAATAAGGAAAGCAAGAACCTCAAACACAAGCAAAGAAAAATAGGGAATTAATTCACAGCTTCCCATGGGCAGGCAGATGTGCAGACATTTCCAGAACAGGGCCCCATCATGCGTAACAGTTGTTTGGCGAGACAAACACCATCACTCCAAATGTGCCCTCCATCCTTCTTTTTGCTCCCACTTTATATACTGAACATGATGTCATATGGTCTGGAATATCCCTTTGGTCAGTTTTGGTCAGCTCTCCTGGCTGTGTCTCCTCCCAACCTCCCATGCACACCCAACTGCCTCGCCAGCGTGGCAGTATGGAAAGCAGAAAAGGCCTTGGCTCTGTGTAAGCCCTGCTCAGCAATAACAAAAACATCTCTGTATTATCAACCCTGTGTTCAGCACAAATCCAAAGCACAGCCCCATCCTAGCCACTGTGAAGAAAATTAATTCTACCCAGCCAAGACGAGCACAGGTAGTCAGGAGGATTTTGATGGTATGCTCATAATGATTTTAATAGGAATGCAAATACAGATGAATTATCTGTATATATAATGTTCATTTTTATCTACTGTTTGAAATTATTCTGCCAGAGAGATGGAAATTTGAAAGACTTGTGTCATCACTTCAATTTGTTTATTATTTTAATTGTATTTTCTGGTTTGATTGTCTGTCCACTCCAAGCTATATGGAACAAATCTCATGTATTTTTGAGAGACGTGACTCTGACTCTTTCTTCATTTTAATTAAGTAGCTGAATTTCATCCTAATTCCCCAAGTGAACATGAATCAAATAAAGCACTTTTTTGTTTGACAGAACATGAATCAGCAACAGCTTGGAATTGAAGCAATTTTTTAGTTATTTACATGTTTACCTCAGAAAGCTGGCTTTGATCGATGCTTGCTTCTAATGGATGAGAAAGCAGCACTAGAGTTACCTTTTTGAATTGTAATGCTGATGCATGTAACTACATCAGTCTGAAGTAGATATCCAATGCTACTTGAAAATATGAATGCTACTACTATGACTACAACTTGAATAATGAATAGAAGGTGAACCAGCAAGACTGGTTCTGATTTCTCTAAAAACTAGTTCATATGAGGAGTAAGTTCACAGTTTTGTGTTAATTTTCTAATTATTTTTTTCTTTTGAGTCACCAGGCACCTTGAGTATGACAGCAGTAATTTGATAAAAATTTAATATTAACTGTTTGAAGTAATTCTGAGCCCACAGTTTTCAAGATTTCCTTGATTGGGAATAAAGCTGCTTCTACTGCTAGAACTTCTTAAGAGTCTAAAATTTCAGATATATTTTTCAGTGCTCATAGTTTTACTCCTGTATTTTTCAAATTGGAACATAAACTTAGCTTACATTATTAGATATGATATCTATCTACTTGCAATATCTAGATATATAGATATATATACAATATTTAAGATATCTAGATATGTTTCTCTTACATGAGGGAAAATGCTGTGATCAAAAGCTTTAAACCTTTGGTTTTGGTCTCTGCCCTTTTTTATATTGATTTTCCTTGAGGCTTTTCATTCATTCACTGTACTCATACACTGTACTTTCATTCTGTACTCAGAGTAATGTCTGTATGGGTCTTTTACGTTTGCATTTTCTTTTGATCCATTGTGTGTGATTTTGAAAAGGGCTGGTCAACTCATTTATGAAGTATGTTTTATTTACCATTTCTCTGTTTTACTGTTTGATGCAGCAAGTTAGATTTTTTTGTTACAGAATTTATAACCCTATTCTAAAAGTTTGAATTTTTTGAAAGACAGTTCTACTTGTACTTGAATTCTTAGAAGGTTATGATTATTTCAGGCTTTTACCGTGGTCTTCGAAGTAAAACAAGCTCTTGCTTATACAGAAAAGTCCTTCTTATGAAGCCAAACGGATATAGGCAGAAAGACCAGGAATAGTTGTTTTCCTGATCTTTAATGTGCTTTTCTCAGTGGTGTGCAGAGAAATTCCTAAAGGAATTAGTATAGCATAATTTGTTTTTAAATGATTGAGGACACTCGTAGCAAGGGTTGAAGTGAAAGAAAGTGATAGCTTCTGTTAGAATTGTCAATAAATCTTGAAAAAATAGACAATTGTTTTAGACGTGCAAGACTTCATACTAAAGGAGAGGTTGAAATACACAGCTACAGCTTTCTGAATCAAGGACCTTTAAATATTTTTGAGAAATTCGTGCCAGCTTCCACAACTATTAGAGTTGCTATAAAAAAAATATGAGATTGATACAAGATGAAATATGTTATGGTCAGAAAGGATGAGAAGGCATGATAGAAAGACAAACAGAGAGTAATGAAGTCAATCTATTGTTTATAATGCCCCACACACATAAGACCCACAAGCTGAGGAAGACTCCAAGTATATTTTACTAATTAGGTCTTTTAAAGTTTTCATCTCTCCAATGCCACAGATAGGTAACTGTGTGCATGAAATACACTGGTAGAAAAAATAGGAGTGAAGAATGAAGACAGATCCTGTGTCTAAATTACACTATAAGAGAAATAATTTACCTGTCTAGAATTTGGTTAGCATCTGCGATTTTTTTTCCACTTTCAGTGTAGAAAAACTACAGGCCTTGTACTTTTTCAGAAGCCTTCTATCACATAATGCATGTTCTGTAATGACAAATAGTGTTGAAAGTGAAAACTATAAATTCTGGGTCAGTGACTGAGGACTGGCAGGATGAAAAATAATACCAGCTGCTAGCTCATTTTTGCTGTATTGCCTAGGAATGGGAAAAAGGATTATCTTGATCTTGGAGTCAAAAGTTGATCTTGATTTTACTTTTCAAATTCGGAGTCAAGATAAAAGATGCCAAGAATTCTACCCAGAGACCATACAAAATGCAATATGTGTTGTACGTCCTCTAAGGAAGAGGAAACATTTATCTTCTAGGAGATTGTAACGTTGATACGTTGATGAAAAATGTCTTCCTTCGAGGCACTTCTATATTCTTGAAACTTTTTTTAAAATTTAAGGGAGAAAAGCTTAATGTTTACTTATAATAATTAGTGTATAAACTCACAGAAACTGATGATATTAGGAAGAATGAAATTACTCTGTTATTACATCACATTTGTTTTGGCTCAGGAACAGAAAGGAGTATCTATATGAATTAGACATTCTCCTTTCTCTCTTTGACAGATGTTCAGCAGGCAAACAGAAATAAGAGACTTCAGTTGACCAAACTGATCCTGGTAAACAAGGTTACTGTGCATACAAAACTACTGTGCAGCTAAATCTGGGGTTTTGATTCCTGCTTTATTGCACTAGAAGTTTCATGTGTAGTGATGCATGTTCAGATAAATACTAAAATCAGATTAGTTTTTTCTTTTTTGAGTATATAGACCATATGACCTTTATTCAGATATGCTGTAAAATGACCACAGGCACGTATATCTTAAGTAGAAGATCAAAATGAGAAATGGGTTTTGAAAATTGGATTTTACTAGAAAACGGTTACAATGTCAATTGCAAAGAGGTGTTAAGCCTATGATATTATTAGGACTTCTGACTTCTTGAAAATTTATATTAATATGGTGTTACATTTTCAGATTAATTGTATTCTATCTTGTTTTCAGCAAAGTTACAGAAGCCTAAAAATAAAGTTTCTTCTCTTCATTTGCTCTGGCTAGACAGGTAACAAAGGAAGAGCGGAAAGGAGGGAAGAGTTAAAAGGAGGCTGCCTGATACTTCTTTGGCCCTATCACAGTCTTCGACTTAGACGGGTTTATATCGCTATTCTAGAATTTCCGTAAATTTCATATATATGAAGTCATTTTGATTCTGGATACTTTTTGTTTGAATTAGCCACATGGTGGAGGGTAATTATATTGTGCAAACAATTTTGTACAGCACTTATGGTCTGTAAAATCTCCTTTGTAATGTATAGATTCAAGACTATGTTAATAATTGTACATTAATAATTGCACTCTGTTCCTTCATCTGGGTCATTAATGAAAATATTAAACTGTTACCCACAGCTCACAATTCTCTGTCTTTATCCAATTGAGGCTCTTAAAGAAAGTTATTTTAACAAAATGACAGATCTTTCTATGGGGCTGGCTCTGTTTAGGATATACTTACTACAATAAATGTCAAATAGATGTTCAGACACTCTCTGTTAAAGAAGTATAAATAAAAGGAAAGTTACTGCTTTACACCAGTGTAAAGAAAGGATTGTACTTTTACAGAAAATACCATATTGTATTTTGTCAAGGGAGCGTTAACCTTAAAATATAGTGAAAACGAGTCTTAAAATGACACATCAATATTTGTGATTTCAAGATATTTTTCTACTTTCTAGATTTCCCCCTTTTTCTTACTAAAAACCTTAAATTATCCAAAGACAAAAATTTAAAAAAAGCACCCTTGTAAAAGTGGTAATTTTTACTTAGCAAGAGCAGTACCTAGAAAGCAGTGTAATAATTTTAATCCTGCATAGGAAAGATTGCTGTGTAAAAATCTCCCCAATAAACTAAAGGAGATTCTCAAAGGAAGTCTTATGGGCCACACACTTTTATGCTATTGACAGAAATACTTATCTGGATTTCTAGTTTGCCTTGGCAACAGTAGATTGTACAGGAGAACAGAAATCCCGGAAGAAAAATTGAAATGGAATCATTCTGAATAGGGTAAATCCTGTTAGAGACTGAGCTTTTATACAATAGGAAATTAAGTCTAGGATTTATGAATTCCAGTCACAGGGTAGTTTGGGTGTCTGGGGACCCCTGGAATGCATTTGGTCCAAAGCCCTGCTTAAAGCAGGACCAACTTCAAAGTCTAATGTAATTTTGTGTTAGATTAGGTTGCTCAAGACATTGTCTAGGTGAGTTATGAATGTCTCCAAGGATTCCCACTGCCTCCAGACCCGTTTGTCAAGTTTCACCATTCTTCATGAATTTTGTTTTCCTAATACCCAGTTAGTTACTGAATACTTTATTGGTATTTTTTTAATCTTACTATTCTGAGCCCTCACTCATTGAAGTTGGTAAATTTTTACTCCGGTTTTCAACAAATGCAGATTTAGACCAACGGAGAACATTTTAGAATCTTGCACTGAAAATAATGCACTTATGGGGTATTAACACTGTAATTTCTTGCAGCCATCCATCAGAACTTCTAGGTTTGTAAAACTAAGTCACACAAAGCATGGACTTCAGTTGTTGATTCACCAATGGCTATTTAACAAGTCATTTTTGCTGAAGTGGTACAGTTAGCCACAGTGTTAAAAGTCTGTTCACCAACAGGGCTTTAGTTAGAGTTTGGGTAAACATTGTACCTCAGTCTTCTTTACAATACTGTATTCTGCTTCTGTCATCGAGTTTTTCAGGCTAGTGTGAATGAAGGAGAGAGAGATGGAAATCTAGCTTCTCTTTTCCAAACTCCTTTGTGGTAATATTGTCTTAGAGAACACTGAGTCACCAATCTTTCTTCATGCTGTAGAAGGAGCTCCATCCATTTCCAAATACAAATGTTTCTAATTGAGTACCCAGGGACTTTTTAAATTTTCTTTGTTGTTATTTTGTAGAATCTGTTTTGAAAAATGCTTTAAAAATTAGTCTAAGAAATCTTACTGTCTTACTTGAGCTTGATGAAAGTTTGCAAAATTGGAAACACCTATCCTGAATGTAATCACAGTTTAGTTGTTGTGGGAAGGGACCTCTGGAGACCATCTAGTCCACCTCTCTACTCAAAGTAGTGTCAATTAGAGCAATATATTCAGTCTTGTCCTGAACTCGGGATTTTGAATCCAATGGATGGAGACTGTACCACCTGTGTGGGCAATTCATTCCAATATTTGAACACAGACATAGAAGAACTTTTTTTCCCCCAAGGTTTAAGTGGAACTTCCTGTATATTAAATTTGTTCCCATTGCTTCTTGTCCTGTCACTGGGCACCAGTGGGAAGAATCCACCTCTGTTTTCTTTACTCTCTCATATCAGATTTTATACATATTAAGTAAGGCCTCCAAGCTTTCTCTTTTCAAGATTAAAAATCCCTGTTGTCAAAGCTTCTGCTCAGATATTAGATGTTGTAGTCCCCTAATTTTAGTGGCCCTTCTATGGACTCACTGCCGCTTGTCTATGAGATTCTTGTGTTGAATAGAGAAGAAGAATCGCCTCCCTTGAGCTGCTGGTGATGCTCTTTTGAGTGCAGCTCAAGATGCTGTCAGCTACCTTTGCCGCAAGAACACATTGTTGGCTCCTGGTCAGCTTTGTGCCCACTGGGACCTCCAGGTCCTTTCCTGCCAAGCTACTTTCCAGTTGGCTGGCCCCTAGCCTCTACTGCTGCACAGGGGTATTCCTCCATGGCTACAGAACCTGCGTTTCCTGCTGTTGAACTGCATAATACCCCTGTTTTGTTTCTCCAGCTTGCTGAATCAGGACAGTCATCTGGTCTGTCAACCGCTCCTCCTGGTTTTGTGTCATCTGCATACTAACTGAGGGTGCACTCTGTCCCATCACCCAGGTCATTAATGAAAACATTAAACTATTACCCCCAGTAGACCGATGAGGTAAACCACCTGTGGCTGGGTTCCTTGCCACTCACCATAACCCATTAGGCTCTGTAGTTCATTCAGTTTTCAGTCCATATCACTTTCCATTTCTCTAGCTTGTACTTTATCAGTTTGTTTATGGGGATATAGTGGGAGACAGCGTCAAAAGCCTTGCTAAAATAAGTTAACAACTTCCACCATCTCAGTCAGTCATGTTGTAGAAGGCTGTAAAGTTGGCTGGTCAGGCATGATTTCCCCTTCTCAAACCCAGGCTGACCACTCCCAGGCATGTTTTTGTCCTCCAAATGTTTGTAAATGGTTTCTAGGAGGATTTGCTTCAGTCTCGAGGCAGTCCCCAATATCATGTGGACTTCATTTTATGAAGGTAGAAGAAACAGGTAAAACCAAATGCAGGGGCTAGAGGGAGAGGGTTAGTGCTGTGCTTGTGCTTGAGAGGTGTTTAAGAAGTGCTCTTCAGTGAGTCTTGCAGTTAGACCAGCTCTGGTACCGCTGGCCAGCAGAGAGCAGCTGGTGTTGCAGAGGCAGTAAATACGAGGACAGAAGCGGTCAGGCACTAGAACTTTCCTCCCTGCTTGAGGATTCCCAGCATTGGAAAGTCACTGGGATCTCCTGTAGGATGAACTCAGAAGATGAGTCTTGAAGTTTTATATTTAAATGATATTAAGTATGTGGATTTTGCTAGCACAAAAGAGGCTGAGCTAAATTGCTTCTAAGTATAGGGCTCTGTTGTGTTCTTCTATAGTTAGTGCTGTTCATAAAGCAATAGCACCTTGATTATATTGAGCTTACTGTGACTGAAGAAAAGATTTAGCATTTATTTTAACTTGTTTATTAGTACAAAATGTCTACATCTGAGCATTTAGCAATAATTCACTATCATTCTGAAGTCTTTAATATTTAAAGAAAATCTATGGTGCAGCTCTTCTGGTAGAAATAGAAGAAAAATCTTCTGCAGTTGGAAAGTTACAGACTGTGTAGGTGTTGAAATGCCTCCTGCTTCACATTCTTAATTGGCAGCAAGCCAGATACTAAGAATTTCTGTTTTAAAGGGAAATGCTTCCCTTTTCTTTACATTTTGATGAATAAAGGCAGCATTTTGGTTGCA
Organism: Cephalopterus ornatus; assembly: GCA_013396775.1. NCBI lineage: Eukaryota > Metazoa > Chordata > Aves > Passeriformes > Cotingidae > Cephalopterus > Cephalopterus ornatus. The sequence goes on from VZRE01009647.1 coordinate 31,184, forward strand.
TTTTTTAGCAGTTAGGATTTCTTCCATCTTGATACAAAAATGAATAAAATTTTAGGTAAATAACTCCTCCAAGTTACCTTGAACTTTTGCATGATTACACAAAGGTATGTATTCCTTTTAAGTTGTATCATAAGAAGTTGTGGGCCTCATCCCCTCTGTGACCCTTCTCCACTCTGGGTGCTCTGGATTTCTCAGGTCTGCTTTAAAGCTTCATTGGAATTAGCATGTGATACTCAGAGAACTTTTCCATGAACATGAAAGACTTCAAAATTCATGGCTTTAAATTAGTTAATAAAATGAGTTTGAATAATGCAAAAATATTGCAAGTTGTGAGTATATTGGTTATTATTCATTAATTTAAGTTCATTTTCAGTAGTTGACAGAATACTATCCTTTCACTGAGTTCAGATCTTACTGGGAGAAGTTTTTTTATTGAGAGTGCTCATGTTTACCATTAAGATTACAGAGATGCTAATATTAAAATCAGTCTGAAAATCTAAACTCTCATCCATTCTTGCTGGTTTTGAATGGCATTAAAAAGGGCTTTGGTGTAGCTTTGCCCTGTCAAAACTTGTCAACATTTACAAACAACAGTTAAACATGTAGAGGGGTGTATATAGTAACTAACCAGAAAGTTGGTTCCTAATACTTTTTAAGGAAATTACGTCAGCTTAATTTTACATAAGTAGTTAGTCTTAACAGAGGATTAAAACATGGAGAAAATACTAACGTATTTTCTGTCAGAATACACACTATATTAAAAAACTATGGTGTTGGATTAGCAATTTTGTGTATTCCTAAAGATAAATACCAAGAGAAAAGATAACCCATATTCAAAAATACAGGAAATGGTGATTGTTTTCATGCTTTGTCAAGCCTTTTTCTCTTCCCCTTGAAATGCTATATCTGAGATTTGTGTTGTTTTCAGCCAGGTTTTTTAATTAATATATTTGTTACTACACTCTGATATTGTGAATTTCAGTGTAATTTTTTTCCCATCTGTGTTGAGCTCCATCCCCAGCTGTAATTTTTGTTTGCTCTTTATTGTTGTAAATGTATAGGCACAATAAAGGTGAAGTGTCTGCTCTAGGAATGATTTTCAGATTTTGTTTAGTGGCTCAGAATGTTGGAGCCTCGATGACAGCAATGTGTGATAACCTCAATATACAGTGTTCACAACTTTCTGCTCACTTGTTACTCGTCTTAGAATTTAGGATAAGTCTTCTATTTGCATTCTTATCTGTCTAATACTGAAGGTGTATATGATCCAAAAGAAATAAAATGCAAAAATACTGGTTCCTCGCATTCACGGTGTGTAGCACTTTTATAGAACAGTTATTACCATTACTAAGTTTGTAGTGGATTTGACTCTAAGATTAGTTCAGTTGGTTAGAGCATGATGTTAACAATGCCAAGGTTTGGTCCACGTGTGGGCCATTCACTTAAGAATTGGACTTGATGATCCTTGTGGATCCCTTCCAGCTCAGGATATTCTGTGATTCTTGATTGCTCTGGGAAGTAGGAATGTTTCATTTTGTCCCAAATTAATTATGTTAGCTGCTGTAATCACGCGAGCATTTGTAAAAATGTTAATTTGAGTTCAGTTTAGACATAGGAAAAGGTTCTTTACTGAGAGGGAGGTCAGTCACTGGCACAGGCTCCTCAGGGTGGAAGAGGTCACGGCACTCACATAGCTGGTCATGGCACCAAGCCTGTCAGAGTTCGGGAGTCTTGATGATGTGTTTAGTCATGTTATTTACTTTTAGATAGTCCTGTGAGGTGCTGGGGTTGGACTTGATCCTTACGGGTCTTTTCCAACGTGAGATATTCTATGATTCTAATACATTACTATGTGAGAAATCAATGGAGCTACTTTCAGTGGTGAATCTGAGCATAAACATGAGCACTCGTAGGACTAAGGCTTGTAATGTGTGCCTGTGGGTAGAAGCCAACATTTACTTACAGCACAGCTATACACAGGAGAGGTTAGTTTTTGTGTCAAGTGGTAAAGGGAAACAAGCACTGCAAGGGCACTGTCCATATCATCTGTTTAGGCTGAGATAAACTGCTTTTGATTGAGTCTTATTTCTCTCCATTGATTATAAAGGGAGTTTATCTTAGAGACACATGCATAATCTAAGTTAAAGTTAGTTCCACCATATAGGCTTTAGTCATATACTTTGAGATTACAGACACTTGTGCTATTCTTTGCAAAAAAAAAAAAAAAAAAAAA